>JAGFNQ010005983.1:59393-221642 GCA_024364735.1 Boesenbergia rotunda
TTTAGGAATACACACAGGTATGCTTGATGACTCAAGGTCTATAGAAGAACGAAAATGGGTAGCATGAGAAACTCAAGGGACTAGACGATCAAGAGTATCATAGGTAGGTAGACCTAAATAAGAGATCCAAGCGAGCAAGAAGATGACACGGGAAGAGAGTCAACTGGCACAATGTATCTAAGGTACGAGAAGTTTGGAAGAAGAGTATATCGGTAGAGCGAGAATGAAACACGAGGGGAGTAAACCAAATAGTTAAATGCATCCGAGGGACTAGAAACTGAGTGGACGATTGCATAAGGTAAATTGTTCTAAGATGAGGGTTGAGTGAACTTGTATTAGGCAAAGGGTCGAACTAAACTTAGGTGGACTTGGCCTTAGTAAGCTAAAGTCAACATTCCAGGGGCCCATAACTACGATCGAACGAAAGTAGGTTTGATCGACTGACGTATAGGATAGAGATTCTTTAGTGAACATGATATAGAGTCGATTAATACCAGAGGTTTAGGTAATCGAAAGTGCATCTGGGCAATGGAGACACACATGGACCGTGTGTTGCTACAAGGTTAATCAATATATTAGTAAGATGTCAAGTATGTCAAGGTTAACCAGATACTTGATGATGTTAGAAATCCAATAGGGAGTTGACACAAAAAGTCAAGTAGATCAAAGTTGACCGGAAACTTGACAATACCAGAAGTCCAAGTAGATTAGGTACTTGGTGATTGAAAGTCTAATGAGAAGTTGGTAAGAGACAAGTTCAAGTGAGTTTCAGTTGATCAGATACTTGGTAATTGAAAGTTCATGAAATTGGCAAGAGACAAGTCCAAGTGGATCAAGTTAACTGAACTTGATAATCAGAAGTCTAACGAAAAGTTGAAAAGAGGAAAGTCCAAGTGAGTCAAGGTTGACCGAACACTTGGTGATCGAAAGTCCAACATGAAGTTGGCGAGAGAAAAATCCAAGTGGATCAAGGTTGACTAGACATTTGATGACCAGAGTACAATGGAGAGTTGACAAGAGGGAAGTCTAAGTGGGTCATAGAGGACTGAACACTTGGCATAAGACAAAAGGTCTAAGTGGGTCATAGGTAATTGGACAGTTAGCAACGAGACATGAAGTCCCGATAGAGCAAACTTCCAAAGGTCATTACTTTTAACTCGGATATCAAAATGAAGTGATTTTCTTTTATGGAGTTTAGCGAACATTTAAGTTTTGGATAGTTTTACATGTTCAAATGCTTAGAGTAAAGATTCCATGTCATTTCATTTAGCTTATATATTCTTATGTTTGCATTGGATGAGTAGAAATGTGAGTAGATGGAGATATTGATACTTTGTTAGAAAATAGACGCATGTGCCAAGATAGTATCAAATTCTCTTTGAATTAAGTTTTATTGCTTATAAATGTTTAGAAAAGTTGCATCCACATTTTATAATGCTTTAGCAGGGTTATAGAACATGCATTTGGAGTTATGAGTACATAGGAATCAAGATTGGTACAAACTTTAGTGTTAAAGTTCATATATCTTGAATAGTTTATTTTCCTCCGCAAAAGTCCAAATTTCAAGTTTATGGATTCGTTTTGATTGGCTAAACTCATTTGAAAACTGTCATAGAGTGTAGAAATGGTGTCATGATTCCATATGGCTCGAAATTATAGGTTTGGAGGAGCTGAGAAGCAACTGCCGAAACCTGAGTTTTCTGATTTCAGGCCTATCAGTCGACTGATACAGTATCAGTCGACTGATACCTGCAGTTTGAGTTGGGCGAGGCAAGCTTCAATGTTTATCATCTTGCGAGCTTTTGAGATAGAAGGGTGATATGTTATTATGCATGATTGCTTAAGTTAGAATATAATTGTTAGATGAATTTAAAAGTTAAAAAAAAAAGATTTCCGCATTTTTAGTCATGCAAAAGAGTTGAGAAGTAGAGAAAAGTAACGATCCGTCTAAGGTAGAGAAGGCGGGTCGCTACAGGTGGTATCAGAGCAGTTCCCATTCTCCAGCATCACACACACATCAGCATCAACCTTGCCGTCTTCAAGTAAGAAAGCTTTAAGTTTCAGTTTTTCTATTGCTCCTTTATTTAATTGCAGTATAGAGAAATGCTTAAGTACTACTCACATGTGCATAGAACAAGGAAGCATGTTTAATCCCTTAGTATCACGGAATCATGTTTAATCCCTAGAATGGATATTAGATTTCTAAGTAAGAAGACAAGTTTATACCTAGAGATGTAGTAGTGATTTCTTGTTTCCTTATGCATTATTAGATGGCAAGAAGAGGCCGAGCTCCTAATGCTAATAACAGAACTCCAGTTCAAGATAACAGTGAGCCTGGCACAGAACAGCCAAACCTGATGGCAGTCATTGCTCAAATGCAAGCTCAGATTACAGAACAACAGAAGACCATCGCCACACTGATGGCGAATCAGCACCCAGTGCCCCCTACACCACCCACAGCAGGAGTGGGAACTCCAGTAGTGGCTGAAGTTCCACCAGTCCCACAGGAGACCCCTGCTGTGAACCGAAGACAAGAAGCATACCTCGTCCAGTGGCAGAGGCTGAAACCCGAAAGCTTCTCAGGCACGACTGAGCCCTGGGATGCCCAGGCTTGGTTCAAGACTTTAGAGAGCACGATGGAGCTTCTTGACTGGCCAGAGGTCGAGAAGGTCAAATGTGCCTCCTTCTGCCTAACTGGAGATGCTCGTATGTGGTGGGAGCGAGTCAAGAGTAAGAAGATAGTCAACCAGATGAGCTGGGCAGATTTGAGCACGAGTTCTATGAGGATTCTTCCACATGAAGGTTACCAACAAGCACTTCGAGGACTTCATGGAGTTCAGACAGGGTAGCCTACCAGTGGGAGAAGCAGTCGCAAAGTTCAACAGACTAGCTCGCCTCTGCCCAGAGCTAGTCAGCACAGAGAAGGAGCGAGTCAGACTGATGCTCCGCATGCTGAACCCTGAGATAGCACTCAACGTGAACAGCGGGATGCACCGACCCCAGACCAGCGAGGAGTTGGTCAGTAGTGCTCTAATCTCAGAGCACTACCTGAATAGCATCAAGGCACAGCAAGCACAGCAGAAGCCAGTCCTGATTGAGAACAAGACAATAGGAGGCCAGAAGCCTCAGCCAAATAGCCAGAACTGGAAGAACAAGAACCACAAAAGGAAGCAGTGGCCTGGCAGCCAGAAAGGAAAACCAGAGAATAAGCAAGCTAGGTATCCACCTTGTCCTAAGTGTGGGAGGAACCATCCAGGAGCATGCCTTTGGGTGTAACTGGATGCTATTCATGTGGACAAGAGGGACACAGATCCAAAGACTGCCCAAACAAGTTCAAGGTACTTCCTCAGCAGTCCGTACAGTATGGAGGCCAGCCTCAGTTACATTACATGCCTACTATACTGGAGGGACCTCAGATCAGTCAAGGAGGGTTGGAAGCAGCACCAGTTCCAACCAATGCCAGAGTCTTTGCCCTCACGAAGGAAGAAGCTGCCAGCGCCTCCACGGTCGTAACAGGTCAAATAGTTATTTTACAGCATTTAGCTACTACACTGTTTGACACTGGGGCGACCCATTCTTTCGTATCAGTACCTTTTGCTAGTAAGTTACAGGTGCCTACAGAGAGTTGGGAGTCCAGATTCCTGACAACTCTCCCTTCAGGGGAAATCATGGAGTCCACCCAGAGGCTCCGGGCTGTGCCAATCAAGATTTCAGACCGAGAGCTATATGTCGATCTGATAGTCCTTGCGATGCAGGACTTCGACATCATACTGGGCATGGATTTCCTCAGTAAGTACAGCGCTTCAGTGGACTGCCGTAGAAGGAAGGTGGTTTTCAGCCCAGAAGGAGAACCACCATTCGAGTTTCAAGGAGCCCCAAGGAGGAAGACTCAGAAATTTCTCTCAGCCTTGGCAGCCCACCAGATGCTAGAGCAAGGGTGTGCTGGTTTTCTTGCACACATAGTGGAATCAGAAGCAAAGGAAGAACTCAAGCAGGAGGATGTACGGGTAGTCTGCGAATATCCAGAAGTGTTCCCAGAAGAATTACCTGGACTACCTCCCAACCGAGAAGTGGAATTCGAGATCGAGCTAGTGCCCGGTACCGGTCCGGTCTCGAAGGCCCCATATCGTATGTCTCCAGCAGAGTTGAAGGAATTACAAGAGCAACTCCAGGAGCTACTAGACAAGGGCTTCATTCGCCCGAGTCATTCACCCTGGGGAGCTCCTGTACTTTTCGTCAAGAAGAAGGATGGGTCTATGCGTCTGTGCATAGACTACAGAGCTCTGAACAAGGTGACCATCAAGAACAAGTACCCCCTTCCTAGAATAGATGATTTATTTGATCAACTCAAAGGGGCTACAGTGTTCTCGAAGATAGACCTGCGTTCTGGGTATCATCAGCTAAAGGTTAAAGAAAGTGACATCCCCAGGACGGCCTTCAGGACAAGATACGGCCACTACGAATTTGTAGTAATGCCTTTTGGAGTAACCAATGCTCCAGCAGTCTTCATGGAGCTGATGAACCACATCTTCAGGGAGTATCTCGATAAATTCGTCATTGTATTTATTGATGATATTCTCATATACTCACAGACTCCAGAGGACCATGCTACACACTTGAGGATAGTGCTGCAGATCCTTCAGCAGGAGAAGCTCTATGCAAAATTCTCAAAGTGTGAGTTTTGGCTAGATCAGGTGACCTTCCTAGGTCACATTGTATCCAAAGAAGGCATTCAAGTTGATCCAGCCAAGATAGAAGCAGTCAGCAACTGGTGTAGACCCAAGAATGCCAGTGAGATCAGAAGCTTCTTAGGCCTGGCAGGATATTACAGAAAATTTGTGGAGGATTTTCCAGGATAGCCTCTCCACTCACAGCCTTGACCAGAAAGAACAAGAAGTTTGAATGGTCAGATAAATGCGAGCACAGTTTTCTAGAGCTGAAGAAGAGACTGACCAGTGCTCCCATCCTGACTGTTCCAGAGAGTGACAAGGCCTTTGACATCTACAGTGATGCATCCAAGATGGGCCTTGGAGCTGTCCTCATGCAAGATGGTAAAGTAATAGCATATGCCTCCAGACAGCTCAAGGACTATGAGAAGAATTACCCTACCCACGACCTTGAGCTAGCAGCTGTGGTTTTTGCACTGAAGCTTTGGAGACACTACCTGTATGGAGTGCAGTGCAGGATCTTCACAGACCATCAGAGTTTGAAGTACTTCTTCACTCAGAAGGACCTGAATATGAGGCAGCGCAGGTGGCTAGAGTTGGTCAAAGATTATGACTGTGAAATCCTCTACCACCCAGGTAAAGCTAATAAAGTGGCAGATGCACTGAGCAGAAAATCCTGTGCAGCACTGATGTCCCTTTCATCACTGTCTCTACCACTTCAGAAAGAAATAAAGGATTTTGGAGTCGAGGTAATAATTGGGCAACTTTCTGCATTGACTCTAGAGTCAACCTTGCTTGTGGATATACAAAGAAAGCAAAGTCAAGACTCAGAAATCCAGAAGATCAAGCAGGGGATCCAAGAGGCAGAAAATTCAGAGTTTCGAGTATCAGATAGTGGCATCCTCTATTTTGGAGACCGCCTTTGCGTCCCCAATGATGAGGAACTAAGAAAGAATATTTTAGAAGAAGCCCACAGTACCCCGTACTCTATGCATCCTGGTTCTACTAAGATGTATCAAGATTTAAAGAAAGGATTCTGGTGGTCTGGACTCAAGCGAGACGTGGCCAGATATATCAGTACCTGCTTGACCTGCCAGAGAGTCAAAGCAGAGCACCAGAGACCAGGAGGAGTTCTACAGCCACTTCCCATTCCAGAGTGGAAGTGGGAAGAAATATCCATGGACTTTATCACAGGTCTTCCAAGAACCACCCATGGACATGATGCAATTTGGGTGATAGTGGACAGGTTGACCAAGTCTGCCCACTTCCTAGCCATCAAGTTATCGCATTCGGTAGAGCAGTTAGCACAGCTGTACGTGAGAGAAGTAATCAGGCTTCACGGAGTTCCGAAGTCGATCGTGTCTGACAGAGATGGGCGATTCACCTCCCATTTTTGGAAGTGTGTTCAGGACGCCCTAGGCACCAGACTTCAGTTCAGCACAGCTTTCCATCCCCAGACAGATGGACAAACAGAGAGAGTAAATCAGATTTTAGAAGACATGCTCAGGGCTTGTGCATTGGACTTTAAAGGTAGTTGGTGCAAATTTCTGTGCTTAGCTGAGTTTGCCTACAACAATAGCTATCAGGCCACCATCAGGATGGCACCTTATGAGGCATTGTATGGCAGGAAATGCAGATCACCCATATGTTGGCAAGAAGCTGGTGAGAAGAAAGAGATGGAGTCAGGACTAGGCAGCCAGACTGAGCTTATAGATGAGACCGCTCAGGCTATCCAGACGATCCGCCAGAGGATTGAGACTGCCCAGAGTAGACAGAAAAGTTATGCTGACACACGCCGTAGGCCACTTGAATTCCAAGTTGGAGATTCAGTATTTCTCAAGGTCGCTCCCATGAAGGGAGTGGTGAGATTTGGCAAGAAGGGCAAGCTAAGTCCTCGCTACATAGGACCCTACAAGATCATAAAGAGGGTTGGTAAGGTAGCATATGAGCTGGACCTACCAGAGGATATGTCAGCTATCCACAGTACCTTTCATGTCTCTATGCTGAAGAAGTGTATTCACGACCCTAGCCAAGTGATTCAGCCTCAGTCAGTACAGATCCAAGAAGATCTTAGTTATGAGAGCAGACCGACACAGATAGTGGACAAAGCAGTTAAGAGATTAAGAAACAAAGAAGTGCCACTAGTGAAGGTCATCTGGCAGAATCAAAAGCATGAAGAGGCTACTTGGGAACGTGAGGACAGCATGAGAGAGAGATATCCAGAATTATTCTAAGTTCGAGGACGAACTTTTCATAAGGTATGGGGGATTGTAACGCCCCAAAATTCCCATTTTTAGTTCTTAAAGTCCTTAGAATTATTTAAAAATAGTTTAGAAATATTCTAGATATTTTTAGAAATTTTTAGAATATTTTTATGGAATTTTTCGAGTCCGTTTAGTATTTTAAAAAAAAAAGAAAAAGAAAAAAAAGGAAAAACCACTTAAGGGCAGCCGGAGTTCGAACCCGCGACCACCGCGAGACCAAGAGCGCACGCGACCAGCTGGGCTAGGGTATCAAGCACAGCAAAGGATGGAGAGACCTATATTTAAGGTGTAGTTAGGTTAATCCGCCCCATAAGTATAAATAGGTAATTAAAGAGAGAAGTTTTATTTTCTCTCCTCTCCAAACCCTCACGCCGACCCCTCCTCTTCTGGGCGAAACTACACCAAGCTCTAGGGGGCCGGTCAAGGCTCTTCTCCAAGAGATCTTCTAATATTTGGAATCCCCGCGACGAGAGGAACGCGTAGGTGCGAAGAATTCTCCGAGATCTCAAGTTTCTTCCGAGTCCTAGACGTCAATCTTGGTTGTAAGTCCAAGATATCAATGTAAGTACTGCTCACCTGCAGTAAGAGGCGGTTTTTCCGCAAGAATTTTCCTTAAAAGTTTTTAAAAGAGATATTTCCTTTTGTTTAAGTTTTGCATGTGATCTTAGTTCATTATATGCTTATATATTTTATTGAGTGCCCTATATGAGATTAGGGACCAAGAAAAGCTATGAGAAAAGAAAAGAGAAGATAAAGATAAGAAAAGAAAAGGCCAAGGCCTTAAGAAATCCCCAAAAGTCAAGACTTAGGGATTTTAGCACGCAAGGTGCTCGAGAAAATGCCAAGGCATTTACAGATGAGAAAGAAAAGAAAGAAAAGCTATTTTATTTTCTAAGGCCAGTACCCGGCGTCCAAGGGCGTCGTTAAAGAAATCCAGGTGTCCAATTCCAAGGTCTTGGCCCTGGTAGACCAAGGTCTGCTCTATTAGGATTGGTGGCTCGCTACCCCAACCTTTTAGGGAACGCGCATGAGATGGTACTTACGTCTTCAGTGGATCCAAGTGATTAGTATTTTCAAGTATATGCTTTAGCAAAGTTTCGAAAGTTTAAAGAGTTTTCAAAAAGTTAAAGAATAGCTAAAGTTTCAAGTTGAGCCAAGAAAAGTAAATTGAGATTTATTATTGCTTGAGTATGCATGTTTTGAGTTATACATGTTCTTAGTTTTCTTTCAAGCATATTAGTATCTCATATGATGTTCAGTTTGATCTAGAAGCATGTTTGCATATTTCGAGTTTTTGTGAGCTAGATAGTACTTACTAAGCTTTTTGCTTACTAGTTGCATTTCCTCTTATTGCAGATAAAGGTAAAGGCAAGCAATTCTGAAGGAAGACGACGAGGCGGTGCTGAGTAGAGTGTGTGTGGTGGCTGAGTATGGAGAGATCTTTGGCACGAGACAATTTAGTTATTTAATTCACAATGTTATAGTACATTTGAATTTCAAGTTCTTGCTTTATGGAGTTTAGCGAACATTTAAGTTTTGGATAGTTTTACATGCTCAATGCTTAGAGTAAAGATTCCATGTCATTTCATTTAGCTTATATATTCTTATGTTTGCATTGGATGAGTAGAAATGTGAGTAGATGGAGATATTGATACTTTGTTAGAAAATAGACGCATGTGCCAAGATAGTATCAAATTCTCTTTGAATTAAGTTTTATTGCTTATAAATGTTTAGAAAAGTTGCATCCACATTTTATAATGCTTTAGCAGGGTTATAGAACATGCATTTGGAGTTATGAGTACATAGGAATCAAGATTGGTACAAACTTTAGTGTTAAAGTTCATATATCTTGAATAGTTTATTTTCCTCCGCAAAAGTCCAAATTTCAAGTTTATGGATTCGTTTTGATTGGCTAAACTCATTTGAAAACTGTCATAGAGTGTAGAAATGGTGTCATGATTCCATATGGCTCGAAATTATAGGTTTGGAGGAGCTGAGAAGCAACTGCCGAAACCTGAGTTTTCTGATTTCAGGCCTATCAGTCGACTGATACCTGCAGTTTGAGTTGGGCAAGGCAAGCTTCAATGTTTATCATCTTGCGAGCTTTTGAGATAGAAGGGTGATATGTTATTATGCATGATTGCTTAAGTTAGAATATAATTGTTAGATGAATTTAAAAGTTTAAAAAAAAAAAGATTTCCGCATTTTTAGTCATGCAAAAGAGTTGAGAAGTAGAGAAAAGTAACGATCCGTCTAAGGCAGAGGAGGCGGGTCGCTACAGATACTCACTATTTTCTTCAATTGCTAGCAAACCTTGCACAGCTGCATTCCAGATTTCTCACAATGGTTCTGATTTTACAGCCAAGTGAAGCTGCAATTCAACTCTCTTTCACTTTGGCACACTTTGCTTTTGCGTGCCCTATTTGTCTTCATTGCAGAATTTTTTTTTTCTTCTTCATGCTCGAATGCAGAGATTTGACAACAGCCTTTCAACAAATTTTTAGCACTTTGCAGCTTCACATATATAAAGTTTCATTTGAGCTTAAAACATGGCACAATTTGCTTATAGCTCTTTCTCTTTTTTTTTTCATGGCTGAAGTTTTCAGCATTCCTTCCCTTTTGTTTTCCTTCTCTTCTTCACATTCTATAGGTGGCAGGAGATATCCATTACAATCTAGTGCTACTGAAATAATTTGTTCCTCTTTGAATTCTTTTGCTTTTGAATCCCATCTCTTGATACTCAACTTGCCACTTCTTTCCACTTTGGCACAAACTTTTTCTTCCTTTGAAATGACACAGATTTTTCCATTGCTTGCCACTTGAATCTTCAAAATATAATACGGAATCTAGATCTCCAATTGCTTCCATCTTCCTTGCTCATTCTTGGCACCAAACTCACTCAAACTCATTCTCGGCACATGTAATTGCAAAATTTTTTTTTCCCGACATGAAACACCTCCTTGATACAAAACAACTCCAAAACACTAGTCACTCCCCCACACTTAAATCTTTGTCCGTCTCGGGCAAAGTAGCATTAAGAAACATCCCAAGCAAACAAGTCCATAGAAAAGTAAGGGTAAGAGTAGGAAATAATAAAGAAAAATGGAATGAACATGATAATTGCCAAAAATTGGTACGGAAAGGAAACAATTTAATTAGCCTCTATAGATGTGATCCAATCATTGAAATATGGTTTTGAAAGAACCTAAGCAAGTTCTAGAGTACAATAACATATGTGTGTCACAAATATAAGGCTAATTCTCACTAGGCAAAAATAATTCATCTCAAGTCTTCAATTAAAAATCTAAAGCAAAGTAGTACTCAAGCATCCAAGATTTCATCCATGAGCTCAAACCCTAAGTTTTAACAACCAAATTTAATTTATTTTCAAAAGACTCTAAAATGCTATGGAGATAATCTAAAGGGATACATTTATTTCCACTCATGTAAGAAACAAATTTCCAAGAGAACTAACATGCATTTATTGATAAGGACTCAATTTAAAAGAAAATTCTACTTCTAGAAAGCATAAAACTGAAACATGCAATGAAAGAAAATACAAGAAAGAGCAAACTCCCCTTTATTTCTGGTGGACGAAGTCTATCAAGAAGTAGCCTCCATCGTGGTAGTGGAGGAGTGTGGGTAGCTGAGAGAATTAGGACTCCCCCACACTTGAACTTTCCACAAAAATGCTCAGGTGGCCGCAGGAGATTTAAGTTCAAGACCCATATAAGAGGTGGAGTGCTTCGAATTAGAGTAAAATCAACTCCTCCTTCTTGATGCCTTTTGAAAGTTCTTCCAGGAGGCTGGAGTCTGTTCAGATGGAGCACCCACTCTAGAAGTCTTTTAGACCATGCAAAACAATGTAATACCCCTCTCAAGCATGCAGGGTAAGAAAGAAATGAAATAATACCAGTCTCTGCATGAAATGTATCCAAAACTGCATCATATCCAATGAAATCAATTCTTGGTGCCTCAGTAAATTTTTCACAATTATTTCCTACAAAATTTGCATCCAGGAACTCATCACAAACAAAGAAATCAATTTTTGGCACTTCAATAGAAATATCACAATTATTTTCCATCAAGGATGTATCAAGCAATGTGTCACAGCCAATAAAATCAATCTCAGATACCTCCATAAGTTTTTCACATTCAACCTCAGCATAAGATATAGCAAGAGATTCATCACAATAAATAACATCAATTTCAGGCATTTCTAAAAAAATTTCACAATCCATATCCACAAAAGAGGTATCAAGAGATTCATCATAACAAACAACATCAATTATAGGTGCCTCTAAAATTTTTTCGCAATCCATATCTACAAGAGATGTATCAAGTAATGCATTACAACCAATGAAATCAATTTTTGGTACCTCTATTGGATTTGCACAAGCAGTTTCTACGCAAGGTATATCAATAAATTCATCATAACCAATAAAGTCAGCACTAGGTACCTTTCTGAATTTTTCTGAACAAAGAGGAGAAATACTTACCTGAGCGCGCTGAAGAATACCTGGAGGTTCTACAAGAGTAGATGTATCCGTGTTCTCCTCCTGATCATGTTCGAGCTCCACTTCAGGTTCAGGTTCTGGTGGACACTCAACTAAAGCAGGTGATCCTTGGGTTCTTGCTTCCACCATGCAAGTCCCTACACTTTCTGGTTCATCCTTTGAATCTTGTGGTGGTCCCTGGGGCTTAGTGCAATCCCCTACACCTGTGGAATCATCTCCCGTGCATGTTTCCTCAGTAATATCTGCCACAACAATATCAGAAAAATTAGGACCATCAATAATACTATCATCACAAAATAAAAGATGAGAATGGTCCTGTGGAGCTTCAGTTTCTTCTTCTTGAGCTGAAAAATTTGGAAATGAATTTTAAACGAGAATCTCCGGAGGGATGCATGCTGTTGGTGCCCTATTCTTGATGATTTCTTCTTCTTCTTCCACCAAATTTGCAAGACCACTTGAAGATAGACTTGGCCATGCACTAGGGTTACCTTGAACTGATATAAAATCAACTCTGGGGCTCTCAGAATTAAGAGTAGCTTGAGAAGATAATTGTTCTGATCTTTGGGCTTTTATCTGATTCAATTGATCTTGCATGTTTTGAAGCCTTTGTTGCCCTTGATTCATTTGATCAATTGTTGCTTGTTGACTTTGTATGATTTGTTGCATGATCTCCTTACATCTTTGTTCAAAATCTCCTTGATTAGGCTGTGAATTCTGAAATTCTAGCTGTTGGGGCTGCTCGAATGGTTGAATAGGCTGATTGAACTGCTGAAAATTGGGCTGGAATGATGGTTGAATTTGCTGAGAATTATAGCCCTGGAAATCCTGAGTTTGAGGTTGACATTGTTGATGGAAAGGCTGAAATGGTTGGGACTGAAAACTCTGGTTTTGAAATTGAAAATTTTGATCGTATGACTGTAAATGTTGAATAGGTTGTTGAAAATTCGGTATGGGTTGAAATTCTTGCTGCCATGGCTGAGGTTGAGGCTGAAATTGATTATTTCCCTGCTGAAAACTTACAAAAGGCTGCTGAAATTTTGGTTAAGATGCTGAAATCCTTGGTTTGGTTGAACTTGAGGGAAGGGTGGTTGCTGAAAATTCTGATTATCTAAACACCCTTGCAGAATTCCTTGAAAAAGTGATTGATCTTGTTGATAAGGTGGCTGAAAGTTGGGCTGAAATTGCTGAAGTGGTTGCTCAAATTGTTGTGGTTGCTGGAATTGTTGTAATGGTGGCTGAAAAACTGATTTGGTTGCTGAAAATTCAAATGGGATTGCTGAAAATCTTGATTTGGCTGCTGCTGAAATTGCTAGAAAGGCTGAAATTGTGGCTGCCCTTGCTGAAATTGGGGCTGAGGTGGCTGAAATGTAGGCTGAATCGGCCGCTGGTATGTAGATGAATGCGCTTTATTTTTTTGTTGGTATTCCAACACCTTAACCCAACATTTCAACTCCATCAATGCCTCTTTCATCTCTGATTGTTCCTTTGAAAACATTTTGATGTCCTGATCTGAAAACATTTTGATCTTACAGCCCTGTCACATAACAAACAAGAAAAATGGCAGCAACCGTATACAAAAGATAAAGCAAAAGAAAATAGAATCAAATGATATGCCCAAAAGCACACAAGCAAAAATCAAACAAATCAACTAGTAGTTCCCCGGCAACGGCGCCAAAAATTTGATAGACCCAAAATAGGCTGTCACGAAATGTGGGTCTTAAATTTAGATATTTATATGAAAAGCTAGAAACCCTTTTTGCAATCAAAATATGAAAACGTAGTAAAGGGGCCACAGGTCGTATTTTTCCTAGGGCTAGTTGATGTTGTATGATTCGAGCTTGTATTTATGTGTCGTTTGTGAGTTTTGGGTTTGAATGTGAATTGGGTTTGGGTTGCAATTTGGAAATGAAAACTCAATAGAAAGAAGGAAACTTAACCATGGACTTAACAAGTGATGGCAAGTAATAACTCAACTAATGGTGGCAAGCAATAACTCAACTAATGGAAACCGAATCAAGGCACTCATACAATTTTGGAAAAAAAAACAGATCTGATTTCAATTGCAAGAATACACTACAAATTGATTTAAACTTAAACCATCACCACTCAAGCTGAAACTTAACTGGATACACCTCAAGCAATTAAAACACTTGGATACGCACAAAGGGAATAATGGTAGAGAACTATGTGCCGAAAGCTTGACTGAATTCAAAGTTGTAAATTGATGTGAAACTATTTTGATGAGAAGCAATTGAATGAGAACAAACAAATAGAGTGCAGACTTTAATCATGCAAATGAAAGAGCAGCAATTGTAGTTGGCACGCAAGGAAAGACTGATACATATATTGAAAACCAAATTCAGCATTTGAGATCAATTGCTATGCAAATTTAACAAACTGCAAAGTTAATTCAGAATGTTTAAAACTAAGCTGGTTTGATACACAGATCATAGATTCAAAAGAACGAACTGACACACACTACAGAGCTTGATACGCTAAGGAAAATTCTGAACAGAAATGCAAAGAAGAACTGATATGCAACATGTGCAGGAAATTGCAGAATCTGTATGCCAAATTTAGCAATCGATCAAACGCAGATAGAACCTGAAACCAAGTGCAGCAATTAACTAAACACTGAGTTTACTTGACACCAATCCATGATAAATCTTTGCTTGATACAAAAAACAGAAACTAACAACTTGAAATGCAGGACATGAAGCTAAGTTTCACAACAATGGATGTGCAGAAATTAAGAACTGAAAATAGAGAGCTGAGATCAACAAACAAAGCTGCAGGAATTGCAGCCACTACTCAGACGAGATTGAGAAGTTCAAGATTCACTAGCACACAATTCAGATCTGCAGCTGAGACTTACAAAAACCAGTGTTGATACACAAACTGGGAGTGGCACGGAACAAACTGAACAAAATTAAGGAAATAAAGTTGGATTCAGAAACGATGCTGATGCTAAGTAAGCTAATCTAAGTGCATTAACACACTAACAACTATCTCTAATTCAGGAATTAAACTGGGCACAAACTGAATTGAAAGAAACTGCACTGATACGCAATTGCAGAAAACAGGGAATTCTGATACACAAGTTGGAAAACAGAAATTGAGCTGAATTTAAAGTTAACTAGTCATTAACAAACAATCTAACTAACTAGGAGGCTGAATTGAAAGCTAACAACTAAGGAACAATACAGAAAATGAGATTAAAACAGCTGAAACAGAAATTGAAACTGAAATTGCGTGCAGGAATTAAAATTACAGCTATAACTTGAAAATTCAATAAGAAAACTATCCTCAATCACTCTCTTAGGTCAAGAACTCCTTGTTCGTCACGCAAGGGCTGGCTCGAACCCCTAAGCTCAGCAAACCATTGAAAAACAGCTCTGCGATTCAAATCCAACTCACACTCTGAGCCAAACTGAATTCCAAATCGATTTCCTCCATCAAGCCTTGTCCAATTGCGTGGATGGTGTGGGGATGAACCAAGCACTCCAGGGAACCCCTCTGAACTGCTCGGGTGGATGAAGGATGGAACAAAACCGAGATTGAAGCAATCGATGGCAGAACCGAAGAAACCCTCACTCGGCTCTGTTTTGGCCAATTCGGAGCTGGAACTTCACCGAGAACCCCTCCCAATGGCCTAGCAACTGATCGAAACAGAGAAATTGAGGGGTCGCGCCCCTTGGATTGAAGAAACTAGCTGCAGAAACGAAGAACGTGCGAAGAAGAAGGACTGTGCGGCGGAGACGTGACGAGCTGAACTGAGGGAAGAATTTGATTAAATACTTAACAATGGACGGCCCAGATTGATTTGAATGAATCCAACGACTGATCTTGCTCTGATTTAATCCAAACTTTGATGATGATGATCAGGGGTCAGGATCTGCCTCGTGGTAGCTCGGATCCTCCAGATGTGCAACGGACGGTCCAGATCAACCTAATCTTTGAATGGACGATCTAGAACCCTCTGAGCTTGATCCAACGGTTGAATGAGCTCTGATTGGGATGAAACCTTTAGATCTTGATCAGAGTGCTTGATCAGCCCTAACCCTAGCTTGGATTGCTTTAGATGGTCCCAGATGGCTCAGATCTAGCCGCTCTTGAATCGGACGACCCAGATTAATCTGAAGCTTGATAACTCGATCCGGGTCCACTTCCGACTCAAGTTTGATCTAGTATGCCCTAGGTCCATGATCCTTTCATGCCTACAAAAATAGATCAAAAATTTAGTGGCTAAATAATCCAAATATGTACAGATTTACAATTAAGTCCAAAATAAGAGGAAGTCCTAAAACCTAGGGTAAATTCACAATTAAGCAAGTAAAACATGGGTCAAACATGGATTTTAGCAACTAAAATAATCAACAAAATGGTACTTATCAACTCCCCCACTCTTAAGCTTGAGCGTCTCGCGAAACTACTAAGTATGTATCCCCTAGATTTTCTTAAGCATAATTAGAAGCAAATGAAAAGAAATTACCTAAGGTCGTCAATTCTCAAAAGTCTAAGCTCTATGGATTAGTATCTTGTCCTTAAATCAACAACTTAGCCTTTTCATCCTTCATGAGTCATTGAGATGAATTTAACTCACTAGCCTTTCAAGGAAAATTTTGGTGGCTCTCTCCTTAAATTCTAAGTAGATGATGAAAGTGGAGCTCACTCAAACACACATGCTTCTTGCACTACCATAGGCTTGCTTATTGTCTACTCTCCACTATTATTCATGATTAGGATCAATATCTACAAAAACAAGTGAAAACATGGAAAATGGTAAGAAATGGAGTAAAAACCAAGAAAATGGAAAAAATTGATAAAGTGGGAGACTTGGTTGCTCAAAAATGTTTCCAATGTGCTTTGCCCCTCTTGTCAGCCCTCTAGTGAGATCAAAAGTGTGGTGGAGTCAAACTTGAGTAATTGCCTTTGATTTGGATGAAAAGACCTCTTTAGTTCCTTTGTGCCAATTTTCTTTTGCGTGCCAACCTTGCTTCCTTCCCTCTTTTCTCATATTTTTTTTCTTTCTTTCTTTCTCTCTAGTAAGGTCAGAATGTATTGTAACAAGGCTTTGAATTGGATTTGGGTGAGGGAAACTTCACTTGCTTCATGGTGCCAAAATTCCATTTGCGTGCCACCCTTGTTTTTGTTTCTCTCTTCTTTTCTTTTTCAACTGTTTTCTCTGTTTATTTTTCTGAAGTCTTCAAATGGACAATTGGAGCTCTTCGGTTTTGAATTCACATCCTAGGAACTTGAAACATTAAATGACAATTAGGAAGTTAGATGCTCCAAATGTAATCTTCACTAACCATCTCTTACAATTTCCTTTTTGATACACTCCACCTTCAAGTTGGCACTCTTCTTCTTTCATTCCCCTTCTTTTTTTTCTTCTGTTTCAGCTTCAAATTCAGCTCCACTGAATCCATTTCAAGTCTCTGATTTCTTAAATAATTAACATCAGTTAGCATCACATAGTGTAGTGGAGAGTGTGAATTGTTCCACTTGAAAATTCTGCTCACAAGTCGAAACTTAACTGGATACACCTCAAGCAATTAAAACACTTGGATACGCACAAAGGGAATAATGGTAGAGAACTATGTGCTGAAATCTTGACTGAATTCAAAGTTGTAAATTGATGTGAATCTATTTTGATGAGAAGCAATTGAATGAGAACAAACAAATAGAGTGCAGACTTTAATCATGCAAATGAAAGAGCAGCAATTGTAGTTGGCACGCAAGGAAAGATTGATACATATATTGAAAACCAAATTCAGCATTTGAGATCAATTGCTATGCAAATTTAACAAACTGTAAAGTTTATTCGAAGCTTGATAACTCGATCCCAGATGGTCCCAGATGGCTCAGATCTAGCCGCTCTTGAATCGGACGGCCCAGATTAATCCGAAGCTTGATAACTCGATCCGGGTCCACTTCCGACTCAAGTTTGACCCAGTATGCCCTAGGTCCATGATCCTTTCATACCTACAAAAATAGATCAAAAATTTAGTGGCCAAATAATCCAAATATGTACAGATTTGCAATTAAGTCCAAAATAAGAGGAAGTCCTAAAACCTAAGGTAAATTCACAATTAAGCAAGTAAAACATGGGTCAAACATGGATTTTAGCAACTAAAATAATCAATAAAATGGTACTTATCATCTACACAAGATAAAATTGCATGCTTAGATGTGTGGTTAAATAATTTGAGAAATTGTTTATGCTAAACTTTCCACTGCACGTAATTAATTTTAAAATTACGAACCTGCATCTATGTCAACATACACCCGGTCCCAACAGTGGTATCAGAGCCGAGGTTTGTGTTCGTCATAATCATATAATTGTTTTACGGAAAGCTTTATCATGATCTCAATTTTGAAAAATTTTCAATTATGGAAACTTTCCAATTATGGTAAATTTTCGATTTAGGAATTTCAAAGTTTGGAAATCCTCATGAAATTTCGCAAACTTTTCAAATATCTCTGTTTTTGAAATTTTATGATAATTGTGAAAACTTTCTATTTTTGGAAACTTTTCAATTTTGGAAATTTCCCATTTTGGAAACTTTCCAATTTTGGAAATTTCCCATTTTGGAAATTTTCCAATTTTGAAAATACGTAAGTTTTCTTTATACCAGAAACTTACAATTATTCTGAAAATCTTTTATTTTGGAAACTTTCCATTTATGGAAAGCTCACAATTTTGGGCACTTTCTTTCAAGAAAGTCTAGAAAAATTATGGAAATATTAATTGGCATTTAAATTTATAATTGAAAATTAAATTATTTACAAAATTCTTTATTTTGGATTGAGCCTCAGGGAGCCGTCCAATTTAAAGTTAGTTGTTATAATTAAATTTCCTAAATTGAATTTAAGCTGTCAAATGTTTAATTTGGATTGAGCCTCGGGGAGCCGTCCAAATTAAGTTATTGATATTAATTTTTCATAAATAAAATATGTGATCAAATCTTGGAAATTTTTGAAGTGATTCTCAAACGATAATTTCCTTATTTGATTTATGAGGTGATGCTCTTACATATTATTGTCTCCAAAATTAATTAGGAAAATTGTTTCCTATAGAGTATATTTCCTTAAATAAGATTTTCATGAAAATAATATGTGGTTGAATTAAGGGAATCTGTCTCTTAATTTAATAAGATTTGATTTAGAGAAATCAAAGTCTTAAACATATTATTTTCGAAATTGATTATGATAATTCAGGAAATTGTTTCCCAAAACAATTCCTTGAATAAAGTATGAAATTAGAATTAGGAAATCCGGTTCCTAATTCAATTAATGAGACTTGATAAATTAAGTCACATACATACTTTATTAAGGAAATCGTTAGAACATGACATAATTATATGTCATGAATGTGCATAAAAGAAAAGGATAAGACCCAAAACCCCTTACAAAATATTAAGGCCAACACCTTCCATTAATATGGTTAGAACCGGAGTTTTGTTTCTCGTTTGGGTTGATGGACACATCCATGCCCGGCTTGAACCTCAACATGTTCAAACCATGGAATTAGTTTATGATTAATATAGTTGGGGTCAGAGGTCAATCCTTAGTTTTGGTTGTTGGACACATCCAAGCCTGACTAAACGGTTGAATGAGCTCCAACCATATTAAAACTATTTCTTGATTAATGGGTTAGCCTTAAGCTTGGAGCATCGATTTGTTGTGCCACAGCCAAGGTCGATGTAAAGAGAGGTACAGTTGGGTGCTATGTATATTGTTGCATACTTGTTAATGAGTTAACAACTCATTGATTTATGCAAACATTCAATTAGTTGATAGCATAATGTGATAGTTACATATGTATAAAATATGTAATCGGTATAATTATCTACCTTCATAGCTAAGAATAACTTGATGGACTCTAGCCATGGTTGTTCTTATCTATGGTTGGATATCAACCTATTTGGAGATGTTCCTACGATCTCCCGAATTGATAAAAAGGATTATTAAATTCAAAAAATAAATAGGATTTAATTAATGTATATTGATGCATTCTTTATCATTCTCATCACATAACCTCAATTTGTATTTCAAGGATAATCACCTGATCATGTCTTTTCTGAATTTGCGTTCCATTTTGGACACCAATAAGCTGACTGGGCTAAACTTCATGGACTGGCTTCGAAACCTGAGGATAGTCCTCAAGGCAGAAAAGCTTGCTTATGTCCTTGAAGAACAACTTCCCAACCATCCTCCTGAAGATGCAACTCCAGACCAGTTAGTGGCCTATCAGAAACATGTGGCCGATTCTGAACTTGCGAGTTGCATCAAGCTGGCCGCTATGGTACCTAAGCTACAAAAGCAGCATGAGCATATGGATGCTCATACCATCGTCTTCCATCTTCATGAGCTGTTTGACGAGCAGGCGAGATCTGAAAGGTTTGAGGTCTCCAGACTCTTCTTCACCTCTAAGATGCAGGAAGGCACTTCTATTTCACAGTTTGTGTTGAAGATGTTGGGGTACATTGAGCGACTAGGCACACTCGGATTTGCAATGGATCACGAACTAAGTATTGACTTAATTCTGCATTGTTTACCCAAGAGTTACTCACAGTTTGTGATGAACTATCGGATGAACAAACTGGAGACTACCATTCCTGAGTTGCTTAATTAACCTGCTGAAGACTGTAGAGCCTTCTGTAAAGCAGGATCAGAAGACGGTATTGTTAGTTGGTTCCTCAAAGAAAGGCTCTAAGAGGAAGCCCAAAGAACAAAATAAGGGAAGGAAGAAAAAGGCCAAAAAGATTGAAAAGGCACCAAAAGGCACGTGCCATCACTGCGGCAAGGAGGGCCACTAGCGACGAAACTGCAAGGTTTATCTTTAGTCCTTGAAGAAGAAGGCATCCGATGCCCCATCCTCTTCAGGTATCTTCGTTATTGAATGTCACTCTATTTCCTCGGACACCTGGGTACTTGATACTGGGTGTAGCTCACATATATGTAATGACATACAGGGGCTAAGGAATAGAAGAAAACTCGTCAAGGGAGAAACGAATTTGCGAGTTGGAAATGGAGCAAAGATTGCTGCTGTTGCCATCGGAACATATTTGCTAAAGCTCCCTACTAGACTTGTCTTAGAATTGGATAATTGTTATTTTGTTCCTTCGTTAATAAAGAATATTGTATCTATTTCATGCTTGAATGAAAAGGGTTATCATTTAACTTTTAGTAACAATTGCTGTTACATAACTTTAAATGGTGTTCATTATGGGACCGGAACTTTATGCAATGGTATCTACACGTTAGATTTATCCGGTGACATTTTCAATATCGAAGTTAGCAACAAATGTGCTCGAATAGATAATCAAATAGACTCCTATATGTGGCATTGTGGTCTTGGCCATGTAAGTAAGAAACGCATGACCAAATTACACCGATGTGGAATTCTGGAATCATTTGAACCCGGTTCATTTGATACATGCGAATCATGCTTAAAAGGCAAGATGACCAAATTATCCTTTTTTGAAAAAGGTAAACCAGTGGGAGAATTGCTTGGTCTAATACATACTGATGTATGTGGACCAATGTCAACTCTTGCACAAGGAGGCTATAGCTACTTCATTACCTTTATCGATGATCACTCATGATTCGGGTATGTGTTCTTAATGAAACACAAATCTGAAGCTTTTGAGAAATTCAAAGAGTTCAGAAGTGAAGTAGAGAAACAGCTTGGCAAAAGTATTAAGATACTTCGATCCGATCGGGGTGGTGAATACTTAAGTCAAGAGTTTCAAGATTATCTTAGGCACAATGGGATATTGTCTCAATGGACTCCGCCTTATACACTACAGCATAATGGTGTATCTTAGAGGCGTAACCGAACCTTGATGGACATTGTTAGATCTATGATGAATCATGCAACTCTTCCAAAATCCTTTTGGGGCTATGCGCTTAAGACAGCTGTTTACTTACTAAATAGAGTCCCGACCAAGGTAGTCTCTACTACTCCATATGAGACGTGGAATAGTAAGAAACCTCATTTATCTCACCTAAAGATATGGGGTTGTCCTGCTTATGTAAAGCGGGGTGTATCAGACAAATTGGATGCTAAGTCTGATAAATGTCTATTTATTGGATACCCTAAGGAAACGAAGGGTTACCAATTCTATCATCCCTTGGAACAAAAGGTGTTTGTTTCAAAGCATGCTGTATTTCTAGAAAAAGAATTTCTTTTACAAGAAAACAGTGGGAGTAGCATTGAACTTGAAGAAGTTCAAGAAACTCCAATAGACATTATAGAGACACCTAGTCTAGACCCACAACCAATAACTCATAATGATGAGCTATCAGTTGAACCTAAAATAACACCACTTCTTCGTAGGTCTGATAGGACACGCAATATTCCAGAGAGATACGGATTTCTCATAAGTGAATCGAACGACGTGTTACTCATTAACGATGACGAACCTATCAATTATGACGATGTTCTGAAAAATTCAGAAAGGGATAAATGACTTGAAGCCATGAAGTCGGAAATGGATTCCATGTACAAAAATCAAGTATGGGACTTGGTTAACCCACCTGAAGGGATTAAGCCCATAGGGTGCAAGTGGGTTTTTAAGAAGAAAACCGACATGGAAGGTAATGTTGTTACCTTTAAGGCTAGATTAGTGGCAAAAGGATATCGTCAGAAACAAGGAATTGATTATGATGAAACCTATTCGCCAGTAGCCATGCTTAAATCCATTCGGATGCTCCTAGCCATAGCAGCTCATTATGATTATGAGATATGGCAAATGGATGTGAATATAACTTTCCTTAATGGAAACCTGCTTGAGGATGTATACATGATACAACCTGAAAGTTTCACATCGGTTAATAAAACTAAAGTATGCAAGCTTCGACGATCCATATATGGACTAAAGCAAGCATCCAGGAGCTGGAACATCCATTTTGATGAGACAATCAAAGAGTTTGATTTCTCACAAAATCCTGACGAACCTTGTGTGTACAAGAAGGTTAGTGGGAGTGCAGTCGTATTCCTAATGTTATATGTCGATGACATATTACTTATAGGAAACGATATATCAGTCTTACAATCAGTTAAAATTTGGTTGTCCAAAACTTTCTCCATGAATGACCTGGGAGAAGCAACCTATATCCTTGGGATTAGAATCTATAGAGATAGATCAAAACGGTTGCTTGGTCTTTCGCAGTCTACATATATAGACCGAGTGCTAGAAAGGTTTAGCATGTCGGAATCCAAGAAAGGTTACCTTCCCATCAGGCATGGGATCAACCTTTCGAAGTCTATGTGTCCGCGCACAGAAGACGAGAGGATTTGCATGAATAAGATTCCTTATGCATCTGCGATAGGATCTATCATGTATGCTATGTTATGTACTAGGCCCGATGTATCGTATGCTCTGAGCGTCACAAGCAGATACCAGTCTGATCCAAGAATGGATCATTGGGCGGCTATCAAGACAATCCTCAAGTACTTAAAAAACACTAAGGATGTGTTCCTAATATATGGAGAAGGTGATATGGTAATATGTGGGTATACAGATGCCAGTTTCCAGACAGATAAGGATGACTCCAAATCTCAGTCCGGATACGTATTTATTTTGAATGGAGGCGCAATAAGCTGGAAGAGTTCCAAGCAAGATACCGTAGCGGATTCTACCACGGAAGCGGAATATATTGCAGCTTCGGAAGCAGCAAAGGAAGCAGTCTGGATCAAAAAGTTTGTCTCAGAACTTGGTGTGGTTCCAACCATTGATGAAGCAATACTGGTTTACTGCGACAAAAATGGAGCTATTGCACAAACAAAGGAACTAAGGTCTCATCAGCGATCCAAACATGTGCTTCGCCGCTATCATCTGATCAGAGAGATTATAAGTAGGAATGACATACAAATTGAGAAAATTCCCACTAAAATAAATTTAGCGGATCCTTTAAATAAGGTCTTGCCTCAAAGTAAGTTTGAGGGTCATGTTAGAGCCTATGACATTTGGTACCGTAGCGATTGACATTAGGCTAAGTGGGAGTTTGTTAGTAATATGAGAGAAGTGTCCTAAGGCAATCGTCTTATGATTGTAATCATTTATTCTAATAAATAAATATTCACTATTTGAGTATACATGTTTGTGTATTTGATTGAGATCTTAAACTTATTTACTGAATGCCCGCAATACAATTCACAGCATGAGAGAATTTGTGATGAATTCACAACTAGTGATTATCTCTACATGTGTAATTGTGAAGTATTGAAATTGTCCCTAGTCGATGAATTGATAAATACGGACACTATTAATTCTGTTGAGACTAGCATGGGTTATTCTCTAATCAGCTGATTCTCACTGGCTGGTGACATTAAGATGTCCGGAGATAAACATGAATGCTAGTTAAGGGAACTAGTTCATTGGAGTGGTTGGCTGTAAAACTTCATATGGTAGTCTACATATAGATATGTCAGTGAAGTTCTTACTGCAGCTTAAGTGCGATGTTCCTTTGACTTGCGGTGTTCAAGTCATCTTGGTCATGGAGACTTATACTTTGATATCTTATGCAAGCGTCTCCAAGGAGGTGTGGACCCAGGATGATTGGGTATAAGCCGAAGTGCCCGAAGATGTTTGAACAGCCTACAAAGGATTCACCACTCCTTGCGAGGAGATGTATACCCGAGGCCTATCGTCGGATTGTTACTCGAAGCCTCTGGCCAGAGCATGACATGTTCAGAATATGAATCTCTTAAATACATGAGAGTAATTAGAATCCGTAGGATAAGAAAACGTTACTTGGGCTAGGTGTGACGTAGTCAGCCTAGTGGGGATTGACACACATAGACCATGTCCTGAACCAAGTGGGTATAAAATGGTGAAGGGAATGGGGCATGATTCATTATAGATGCTGAAGGGTTTCAGAATTATTTCTGAGATCAACCGTTGATCTTTCGATTAATTGGGGATCATGATGTACTACTAGGTGCCACTCATGATCGTTCTATAATTGATTAATTATAGACGGTCAACATAAATCGAAAGCCTATTTAGTCACATGCACTACGAGTAATCCGAGGGATTTAAAACGAGTTGAAAATTGGATTTTCCAATCAAGAGAGATTAGGTTTGGTTGAGCGAAACGATAAGTCGAATCTGAAATTTTCAAAGACGCATCGGAAGCATAAAATGGCTCAACCAAACCTAATCTCTCTTGATTGGAAAATCCAATTTTCAACTCGTTTTAAATCTCTCGGATTACTCGTAGTGCATGTGACTAAATAGGCTTTCGATTTATGTTAGCCATCTATAATTAATCAATTATAGAACGATCATGAGTGACACCTAGTAGTACATCATGATCCCCAATTAATCGAAAGATCAACGGTTCACCTCAAAAATAATTCTGAAACCCTTCAGCAGCTATAATGAATCGTGCCCCATTCCCTTCACCATCTTATACCCACTTGGTTCAGGACATGGTCTATGTGTGTCAATCCCCACTAGGCTGACTATGTCACACCTAGCCCAAGTAACGTTTTCTCGTCCTACGGATTCTAATTACTCTCATGTATTTAAGAGATTCATACTCTGAACATGTCATGCTCTGGCCAGAGGCTTCGAGTAACAATCCGACGATAGGCCTCGAGTATGCATCTCCTCGCAAGGAGTGGTGAATCCTTTGTAGGCTGCTCAAACATCTTCGGGCACTTCGGCTTATACCCAATCATCCTGGGTCCACACCTCCTTGGAGATGCTTGCTTAAGATGTCAAAGTATAAGTCTCCATGACCAAGATGACTTGAACACCGCAAGTCAAAGGAACATCACACTAAAGCTGTAGTAAGAACTTCACTGACATATCTATATGTAGACTACCATATAAAGTTTTACAGTCAGTCACTCCAATGAACTAGTACCCTTAACTAGCATTCATGTTTATCTCCGGACATCTCAATGTCACCAGCCAGTGAGAATTAGCTGATTAGAGAATAACCCATGCTAGTCTCAACAGAATTGATAGTGTCTGTATTTATCAATTCATCGACTAGGGACAATTTCAATACTTCACAATTGCACATGTAGAGATAATCACTAGTTGTGAATTCATCACAAATTCTCTCATGCTGTGAATTGTATTGCGGACATTCAGTAAATGAGTTTAAGATCTCAATCAAATACACAAATATGTATACTCAAATAGTGAATATTCATTATTAAAATAAATTATTACAATCATAAGGCGATTGCCTTAGGACACTTCTCTCATATCACTAACAAACTCCCACTTGGCCTAATGCCAATCGCTACGGTACCCAATACCACAGGCTCTAAATGACCCTCAAACTTACTTTGAGGCAAGGCCTTAGTTAAAGGATCCGTTAAATTCCTTTCAGTGGGAATTTTCTCAATTTGTATATCATTCCTACTTATAATCTCTCTGATCAGATGATAGCGGCGAAGCACATGTTTGGATCGCTAATGAGACCTTGGTTCCTTTGCTTGTGCAATAGCTCCATTGTTGTCGCAGTAAACCGGTATTGCTTCATCAATGGTTGGAACCACACCAAGTTCTGAGTCAAACTTTTTGATCCAGACTGCTTCCTTTGCTGCTTCCGAAGCTGCAATATATTCCGCTTCCGTGGTAGAATCCGCTACGGTGTCTTGCTTGGAACTCTTCCAACTTATTGCGCCTCCATTCAAAATAAATACGTATCCGGACTGAGATTTGGAGTCATCCTTATATGTCTGGAAACTGGCATCTGTATACCCACGTATTACAATATCACCTTCTCCATATATTAGGAACACATCCTTAGTGTTTTTTAAGTACTTGAGGATTGTCTTGACAGCCGCCCAATGATCCATTCCTGGATTAGACTGGTATCTGCTTGTGACGCTCAGAGCATACGATACATCGGGCCTAGTACATAACATAGCATATATGATAGATCCTATCGCAGATGCATAAGGAATCTTATTCATGGAAATCCTCTCGTCTTCTGTGCGCGGACACATAGACTTCGAAAGGTTGATCCCATGCCTGATGGGAAGGTAATCTTTCTTGGATTCTGACATGCTAAACCTTTCTAGCACTCGGTCTATATATGTAGACTGCGAAAGACCAAGCAACCGTTTTGATCTATCTCTATAGATTCTAATCCCAAGGATATAGGTTGCTTCTCCTAGGTCTTTCATGGAGAAAGTTTTGGACAACCAAATTTTAACTGACTGTAAGACTGATATATCGTTTCCTATAAGTAATATGTCACGACATATAACACTAGGAATACGACTGCACTCCCACTAACCTTCTTGTACACACAAGGTTCGTCAGGATTTTGTGAGAAATCAAACTCTTTGATTGTCTCATCAAAACGGATGTTCCAGCTCCTGGATGCTTGCTTTAGTCCATATATGGATCGTCGAAGCATGCATACTTTGGTTTTATTAACCGATGTGAAACCTTCAGGTTGTATCATGTATACATCCTTAAGCAGGTTTCCATTAAGGAAAGTTGTTTTCACATCCATTTGCCATATCTTATAATCATAGTGAGCTGCTATGGCCAGGAGCATCCGAATGGATTTAAGCATAGCTACTGGCAAATAGGTTTCGTCATAATCAATTCCTTGTTTCTGACGATATCCTTTTGCCACTAATCTAGCCTTAAAGGTAACAACATTACCTTCCATGTCGGTTTTCTTCTTGAAAACCCACTTGCACCCTATGGGCTTAATCCCTTCAGGTGGGTTAACCAAGTCCCATACTTGATTTTTGTATATGGAATCCATTTCCGACTTCATGGCTTCAAGCCATTTATCACTTTCTGAATTTTTCAGAACATCTTCATAACTGATAGGTTCGTCATCGTTAATGAGTAACACGTCGTTCGATTCACTTATAAGAAATCCGTATCTCTCTGGAATATTGCGTGTCCTATCAGACCTACGAAGAAGTGGTGTTGTTTTAGGTTCAACTGATAGCTCATCATTATGAGTTACTGGTTGTGGGTCTAAACTAGGTGTCTCTGTAATGTCTATTGGAGTTTCTTGAACTTCTTTAAGTTCAATGCTACTCCCACTGTTTTCTTGTAAAAGAAATTCTTTTTCTAGAAATACAACATGCCTTGAAACAAACACCTTTTGTTCCAAGGGATGATAGAATTGGTAACCCTTCGTTTCCTTAGGGTATCCAATAAATAGACATTTATCAGACTTAGCATCCAATTTGTCTGATACAGTCCGCTTTACATAAGCAGGACAACCCCATATCTTTAGGTGAGATAAATGAGGTTTCTTACTATTCCACGTCTCATATGGAGTAGTAGAGACTACCTTGGTCGGGACTCTGTTTAGTAAGTAAACAGCTGTCTTAAGCGCATAGCCCCAAAAGGATTTTGGAAGAGTTGAATGATTCATCATAGATCTAACAATGTCCATCAAGGTTCGGTTACGCCTCTCAGATACACCATTATGCTGTGGTGTATATGGCGGAGTCCAGTGAGACAATATCCCATTGTGCCTAAGATAATCTTGAAACTCTTGACTTAAGTATTCACCACCCCGATCGGATCGAAGTATCTTAATACTTTTGCCAAGCTGTTTCTCTACTTCACTTCTGAACTTTTTGAATTTCTCAAAAGCTTCAGATTTGTGTTTCATTAAGAACACATACCCGAATAGTGAGTAATCATCGATAAAGGTAATGAAGTAGCTATAGCCTCCTTATGCAAGAGTTGACATTGGTCTACATACATCAGTATGTATTAGACCAAGCAATTCTCCCACTGGTTTACCTTTTTCGAAAAAGAGTAATTTGGTCATCTTGCCTTTTAAGCATGATTCGCATGTATCAAATGAACCGGGTTCAAATGATTCTAGAATTCCATATCGGTGTAATTTGGTCATACATTTCTTGCTTACATGGCCAAGACGACAATGCCACATATAGGAGTCTATTTGATTATCTATTCGAGCATGTTTGTTGCCAACTTCGATATTGAAAATGTCACCGGATAAATCTAACGTGTAGATACCATTACATAAAGTTCCGGTCCCATAATGAACACTATTTAAAGTTATGTAACAGCAATTGTTACTAAAAGTTAAATGATAACCCTTTTCATTCAAGCATGAAATAGATACAATGTTCTTTATTAACGAAGGAAGAAAATAACAATTATCCAATTCTAAGACAAGTCCAGTAGGGAGCTTTAGCAAATATGTTCCGATGGCAACAGCAGCAATCTTTGCTCCATTTCCAACTCGCAAATTCGCTTCTCCCTTGACGAGTCTTCTTCTATTCCTTAGCCCCTGTATGTCATTACATATATGTGAGCTACACCCAGTATCAAGTACCCAGGTGTCCGAGGAAATAGAGTGACATTCAATAACGAAGATACCTGAAGAGGATGGGGCATCGGATGCCTTCTTCTTCAAGACTCAAGATAAACCTTGCAGTTTCTTCGCCAATGGCCTCTTTGCCGCAGTGATGGCAAGTGCCTTTTGGTGTCTTTTCAATCTTTTTGGCCTTTTTCTTCCTTCCCTTATTTTGTTCTTTGGGCTTCCTCTTAGAGCCTTTCTTTGAGGAACCAACTAACAGTACCGTCTTCTGATCCTGCTTTACAGAAAGCTCTACAGTCTTCAGCAGGTTAAGCAACTCAGGAATGGTAGTCTCCAGTTTGTTCATCCGATAGTTCATCACAAACTGTGAGTAACTCTTGGGCAAACAATACAGAATTAAGTCAATACTTAGTTCATGATCCATTACAAATCTGAGTGTGCCTAGTCGCTCAATGTACCCCAACATCTTCAACACAAACTGTGAAACAGAAGTGTCTTCCTGCATCTTAGAGGTGAAGAGGAGTCTGGAGACCTCAAACCTTTCAGATCTCGCCTGCTCGTCAAATAGCTCATGAAGATGGAAGATGATGGTATGAGCATCCATATGCTCATGCTGCTTTTGTAGCTCAGGTACCATAGCAGCCAGCATGATGCAACTTGCAAGTTCAGAATCGGCCACATGTTTCTGATAGGCCACTAACTGGTCTGGAGTTGTATCTTCAGGAGGATGGTTGGGAAGTTGTTCTTCAAGGACTAAGCAAGCTTTGCCTTGAGGACTATCCTCAGGTTTCGAAGCCAGTCCATGAAGTTTGGCCCAGTCAGCTTATTGGTTCCAAAATGGAACGCAAATTCAGAGATGACATGATCAGGTGATTATCCTAGAAATACAAATTGAGGTTATGTGATGAGAATGATAAAGAATGCATCAATATACATTAATTAAATCCTATTTATTTTTCGAATTGAATAACCCTTTTTATCAATTCGGGAGATCGTAGGAACATCTCCAAATAGGTTGATATCCAACCATAGATAAGAACAACCATGGCTAGAGTCCATCAAGTTATTCTTAACTATGAAGGTAGGTAATTATACCGATTACATATTATACATATGTAACTATCACATTATGCTATCAACTAATTGAATGTTTGCATAGATCATTGGGTTGTTAACTCATTAACAAGTATGCAACAATATACATAGCACCCAACTGCACCTCTCTTTACATCGACCTTGGCTGTGGCACATCAAATCGATGCTCCAAGCTTAAGGCTGACCCATTAATCAAGAAATAGTTTTAATATGGTTGGAGCTCATTCAACCGTTTAGTCAGGCTTGGATGTGTCCAACAACCAAAACTAAGGATTGACCTCTGACCCCAACTATATTAATCATAAACTAATTGCATGGTTTGAACATGTTGAGGTTCAAGCCGGGCATGGATGTGTCCATCAACCCAAACGAGAAACAAAACTCCGGTTCTAACCATATTAATGGAAGGTGTTGGCCTTAATATTTTGTAAGGGGTTTTAGGTCTTATCCTTTTCTTTTATGCACATTCATGACATATAATTATGTCATGTTCTAATGATTTCCTTAATAAAGTATGTATGTGACTTAATTTATCAAGTCTCATTAATTGAATTAGGAACCGGATTTCCTAATTCTAATTTCATACTTTATTCAAGGAATTGTTTTGGGAAACAATTTCCTGAATTATCATAATCAATTTCGGAAATAATATGTTTAAGACTTTGATTTCTCTAAATCAAATCTTATTAAATTAAGAGACAGATTTTCTTAATTCAACCACATATTATTTTCATGAAAATCTTATTTAAGGAAATATACTCTATAGGAAACAATTTTCCTAATTAATTTTGGAGAAAATAATATGTAAGAGAATCACCTCATAAATCAAATAAGGAAATTATCGTTTGAGAATCACCTCAAAAATTTCCAAGATTTGATCACATATTTTATTTATGAAAAATTAATATCAATAACTTAATTTGGACGGCTCCCTGAGGCTCAATCCAAATTAAACATTTGACAACTTAAATTCAATTTAGGAAATTTAATTATAACAACTAACTTTAAATTGGACGGCTCCCCGAGGCTCAATCTAAAATAAAGAATTTTGTAAATAATTTAATTTCCAATTATAAATTTAAATGCCAATTAATATTCCCATAATTTGTCTAGACTTTCTTGAAAGAAAGTGCCCAAAATTGTGAGCTTTCCATAAATGGAAAGTTTCCAAAAATAAAAGGTTTTCAGAATAATTGTAAGTTTTTGGTACAAAGAAAACTTACGTTTTTTCCAAAATTGGAAATTTTCCAAAATAGGAAATTTCCAAAATTGGAAAGTTTCCAAAAATGGAATGTTTTCGCAATTATCATAAAATTTCAGAAACAGAGATATTTCAAAAGTTTACGAAATGTCATGAGGATTTCCAAACTTTGAAATTCCTAAATCGAAAATTTATCATAATTGGAAAGTATCCATAATTGAAAATTTTCCAAAATTGAGATCATGATAAAGCTTTCCGCAAAATAATTATATGATTACGTCGAACACAAACCTCGGCTCTGATACCACTATTGGGACCGGGTGCATGTTGACATGGATGCGGGTTCATAATTTTAAAATTAATTACGTGCAGCGGAAGGTTTAGCATAAATAATTTCTTTAAATCATTTAACCACACATCTAAGCATGCAATTTTATCTTATGTAGACATGATCATATATTTGAAATTTTGCAGAAACATAAACTAATTTACGTATTACCTCGCGTAACTCGAAGGAAGGGACGAGATCCAACCGTAAGCGTTCCTTGGAGCTCCGCGTCTATTCGCGTCCACACCGAGTATCTTCGGGATGACTACACAAAGCCACGAGTTTCGTGTTCTCGAGAACTACTAGATTCTCCGAGAACGCGACAAGAAAAACCAAGAGAGAAGTCGGAAGACTAACCACCAAAGGATGGCTGGTTGGCGCACGGCAAGAAGGGGAGAAGAGAAGGAGAGAAAGAGAGGGAGAGAGCCTATGCCTTCATCTTCGATTATTACCCAAGCCTTGCCTTGGGTCCTTTATATAGTGGCCTCTCAACCATCAAGCCTCTCAAATATGGAATAACTTATTCCATCATGCCATGTTTGATTTTATATCATGGTTAAAATCATATTTTAATTCATGATAACAATCAATCAAGTCTCTTCTCTCTTATGGAATAAATTTCCTTATCATGGTAAATCAATCCATGATTGATTTTATAAAATAAACCAATCCATGGTTCATTTTAATTTCCATGAAAAATAAACCAAACCTTGGTTTATTATATATAAAAAATTTATATCATCCATAATTTTATAAAACAAACCACACTTGGTTTATTTTATAAATTGAATCAAAAACTTGGTTCTCTCCCTTTGTTGTGGCCGGCCAAGCAAAGAGGATGGAGGCCCTCATTGGCCAGCCTATCCAAGCCACACCCCAATGAATTAAACTTATTTAATTCATCTATTAAGTCTTCAAAAGACTTAGCCATTTTACGCTTCCGATGCGTCTCTGAAAAATTCAGATTCGATTATCGTTTGGCTCAACCAAACCTAATCTCTCTTGATTGGAAAATCCAATTTTTAACTCGTTTTAAATCCCTCGGATTACTCGTAGTGCGTGTGACTAAATAGGCTTTCGATTTATGTTGGCCGTCTATAATTAATCAATTATAGAACGATCATGAGTGGCACCTAGTAGTACATCATGATCCCCAATTAATCGAAAGATCAACGGTTGACCTCAGAAACAATTCTGAAACCCTTCAGCAGCTATAATTAATCGTGTCATATTCCCTTCACCATCTTATACCCACTTGGTTCAGGACATGGTCTATGTGTGTCAGTCCCCACTAGGCTGACTACGTTACACCTAGCCCAAGTAACGTTTTCTCGTCCTACGGATTCTAATTACTCTCATGTATTTAAGAGATTCATACTCTGAACATGTCATAATCTGGCCAGAGGCTTCTAGTAACAATCCGACGATAGGCCTCGGGTATACATCTCCTCGCAAGGAGTGGTGAATCCTTTGTAGGCTGTTCAAACATTTTCGGGCACTTCGGCTTATACCCAATCATCCTGGGTCCACACCTCCTTGGAGATGTTTGCTTAAGATGTCAAAGTATAAGTCTCCATGACCAAGATGACTTGAACACCGCAAGTCAAAGGAACATCGCACTTAAGCTACAGTAAGAACTTCACTGACATATCTATATGTAGACTACCATATGAAGTTTTACAGCCAGTCACTCCAATGAACTAGTTCCCTTAACTAGCATTCATGTTTATCTCCGGACATCTCAATGTCACCAGCCAGTGAGAATCAGCTAATTAGAGAATAACCCATGCTAGTCTCAACAGAATTGATAGTGTCCGTATTTATCAATTCATCGACTAGGGACAATTTCAATACTTCACAATTGCACATGTAGAGATAATCACTAGTTGTGAATTCATCACAAATTCTCTCATGCTGTGAATTGTATTGCGGACATTCAGTAAATGAGTTTATGATCTCAATCAAATACACAAACATGTATACTCAAATATGAATATTCATTTTTTAAAATAAATGATTACAATCATAAGGCGATTGCCTTAGGACACTTCTCTCATATCACTAACACTTCTACTACTTGAGCTTGTGTAGGATTTTGATGTAAAGCTATCATCTTGCTCCATAGCTCGTGAGCATTTTTATATTGACCTACACCACTAATTATATTATTAGACAAAACCTTAAGTAATATTGAAATTACCTTCTCATTTGCCTTTGATTGAGTTTGTTGCTCCTTGGTCCAATATCTTGGTTGAAACTTCTTCCCGTGCTTATCCTTCGGGGCTTCAAATGGATATTTTAGTGTGCTCACTAAATCCCAATCCATGTTGAACCATACCTCTATCCGCATCCTCCAATAATCGAAACTCTCTCGGTCGTAAGGAGGTGGAATGTTAATGTCATCCCCTAAGCGTTCTTCATGCGCCATTTCCTCTAGCTTTTTGCTCTCCTGGCGGTTAGTCCGTAGACGAGCAACCTCACTCTGAAACCACATGTTTGGACCTTGACGTACGGCTAGAGGGGGGTGAATAGTCGATCACCCACTTTATTTGCAGTTTCTTCCTACAAGTGTTAGCACGCGCAAGCGGAAACTTAAACTATAAATTAAAACTAATGCTAACACAAACCATTTACATGGTTCGGAGATAAAGCTCCTACTCCACGGCTATCCATAAAGTGGATGATCCCGTTCCGTCGGTGGATGAGTCCCCGGAAGACCTCCGGCTAGCTCTTGTCGCTCCTTGTGGGTGGAGAAACCACGCCACAAACCCTCGACAATACCTGAGCACTAAAAGCCTACTAATAAGCTCTAACCAAGCTTATTTCGTCAAGAACACTTAGCCAAAACTGAGCTCTCTTAAATAGAGCTCTTTGCTGAAATGATCGTTACCAGTCAACTGGTCCAAGCACCAGTCGACTGGTCCCACTTGGATTCGAACGTTACAACCCAACGTTCGAATTCCAGCTACCATCAATCGACTGATCTTTCTATGGACATCATCAGTCGACTGATCCAAGCATCAGTCGACTGGTCCACCCCTAAACCTAAGGTTTCCCTTCACGAGTACAATTCTCTCAGCACTCAAACCCTAGGATATCCCAAGTACAATTCCCTCAGGACCCGAACCCTCACTCTTACTGACTCTTCATCCAGTAGTCTCGATCTGTTGCCTTCAAGCCCTCTTCGACTTTGGCTCTCGTCCCTTGGATGCATGCAAGCCCACGGCTCATCTTCCCATGCCATCCTTCGTGTATGCCTCGAAGGTCGCTTCCCTTAGCCCATCGTCCTTGATTTGTCCACGGTCCCTCGGATGCATACAAGCACACGACTTGTCTCCTCACACCATTCTTCACTGGACCCGAAGTCGTCCAACTAAGTCCATGAGTATCCTGCAAATCTGCACACTCAAATACACATATCAAACACAAGGGAGAACCTAACTTAAACTCTTTGCCCAAACATCAAAGTACATGGTCACTCCGGACCATAGATTGCCCCCAACAGAGAACACGTACACTATACTAAACCATTCCTAGGCAAGCATTAATATATATGGATAATATTAATGCATGGAGACTAGCATATAGGTCAATTGATGACTTAAGGTCACAAGTCATGGATATGTGATATCAAGTTGACACATGGGTATACATTAGAGAATGTGTACTGAATTGACCCGCCATGAGAAACTTTCATAGATTGTCATATGAGTGTCATAAACTTTCTCATGTGACTATTAGTAGGAATAGTCCTTAGACCTGAAGTCACTATGGTTTCCTACATAAGGAGTTATGTACTTTGGTATCGTCAAACGTCACCTGTAATAAGGTGGACTATAAAGGTGATCACTGGGTATGTAATAAATTATGCAGAGGGATGTGAGTGATGTAGATGGGATCTATCTCTCCCATATGATGGAGTGATATCTGTGTAGGACTACTAAAACGCATGTCCATGCTCAAATGAGTCAATATGAAATATTGAGCTCATTTATTTGAGTGATCTGCTCGGGGATCAAGAAACACAAAGATTAATCGAGGATGACACGGTCTATGTCTCATTGGTCAATTTAGATATTGAGGATAGAAGGACAAGGTCATACATTATCATAGTCACGGAGGTTAAGTCGGATCTCGACTTTCTCGACACTTGGGTAGCAATGATACATTGCTAGATGCCGCTCATTGCTTATTTGTCTAAAGTGGTTTAGACACATTGCCAACGTTACGAGAACCTATTGGGTCACACACTAAGGACACGATGCTTCGAAGATTAATTGATCTTAGTTTGACTAAGATTTAAACCGAATTGGATTAATTGAGTTAAACTCAAGTGAATCCAATTGGATTATGGGATTGAGTCTAATTTGAGTTAAACTCATCTAGATTGGACTCAACCACTTAATTATGGATAATATTCATTAAATGGGTTAATGAAAATTATTTAAGAGGAAGGCTAAAAGACATTCTATTCATTAGATGAATAGAATATTAAAGAGTCTCAAGGGATACCAAAATGCTTGGTATTCATTGGGTTTTATTAGCGTTAAGATGAGAGGAGCTCAAGGGACAAAAACCCTTGGTATTCATTTGATGAGTATAAATACCCCTCTTGTCAAAGGCTAATGGCGAGCACTTCTTTTCTTCTTCTTTCTTCCTCCTTGTCCAAAACTCCCTAGTGGAGGTTCTTATGCTTTGTGAACCATCCCAAATTGTTAGCACAACTAAGTTGGTTCCTCTCCGAGGTAAAGATCGTGTTCGTGTGAATACGCATAGAGGCACGGATACTTGAACGTGCAAGAGGATACTTGAACGTGCAAGAGATCCGGCATACCTCGGATAAATGGGATAAGTGAAGGGCATGCGCCAAAGGTATACATATACGATAGGATTTTTGTAAATTTACTTTGTATGAGTTTTTTTCACATGGATCACTTAAGGGATCTTATTTTCGCTGTGAATTTTAAATATTTTTGTTCATAGATGCCTACAAGATCATCCTACTGTAAAATTTTGCATCATGCTCTTTTAATCGTTTTATTGTAGTAAAGAAATAAGTCTCTAAATTTGACACAAATATTAAAGTTTTTTATGTTTTCAAATTCAGTCAAAAATATTTCAATTTTTTCACTTTTGGTTGAATTTTTTTAATCAAATTCAATTTTTTACCCTTCAAAGTTTGAAACTTCTCTAATTTCTCAAACGGCCCGAAAATTAGAGATGTATAATTTCTCAATGTCTTTTAATTTGTTTAATTAAATTTTTATTTCACTATTAATATAAAATTAAATTTTGCTCCTCTAATTCTTTATATTGAACCTACTATATTATTATATATTAGGAAGAACATAACAAGCGAAACTAAATCGAAGAGATGCAATATATTAGATTGCACGCAGGGATCCAAGAAGGAGATTACAAGGAAAACTATAACAAACAACTAAATTGATTGAAATTGAACTCGTGTTACTTTCAGTGTGTCAAAATCAAATGCCTTCAGGAGTGTGACGGAAATATAAATTTTTTTTCATACGCTAGTGAAGTGAAACAACATGCGAAATGAGATTGTAGTCATCCAAAGGGGCTCTGGTGAAGCTTTTTCTTGCGGATTGAAATTGCAAGTGAATTCACAATTCATTTTGCAAACCTTCTTAGTACTGAAAGGCCCAAATCAATGCTAGATCCTAGACATTTTGCTCATGGTCAGGGCAGGGAGGGTACTTACCCAACCAAACAGTCGAGAAGAAATAGTATCGGAGATGAGTGAGACTTATAAACACATGGAATGTAATGACATCAGATTTTTCAGCAGTATCACTAAATTCATTCAGACTGGCAGCCTCCTCAGACAATGGAATCATACCGTCATCACAATCGTGCCAAAGTCCTCTCGTGCTTCTAGAGCGAACACTTCCCGATTTACTCTGACAGGCAATGAAAAATTTTCGTGGAGCCGGATCGGTCACCCGAGATTAAAAAATTTCGTTAATCAATTTTTTATTCTCGTGCTTCCAGAGCGAAAAATTATTTATCTCATGTTGTACTATTTTTTTATAAAATCATATCCAAGATAATTGCGAGTAGAATGACTGAAGTGGTGGGGCAAACACTTCATCCGACACAGACAAATTTTGTCAAAGGTCGCTCCATAACACAAGAATTATTGAGAAAGTACACCTAAAAACAAGGAACTCCCCTTGGTTCATTTTGAAAGGTGACCTTCAGTAAGCCTTTCTGGAACTTCTTACAGGATGTGTCATAGGGATTTAATTTGGATCTTGATCCCGACCTTATCTACGGATAGGTTCATAGGCCGGACCCGCCAACCAGCTTGGCGCCAGGAAGGTTTAGTGAATGGGTCAGTAAAGGTGTCCCCGGGTGAGCTCTTGAGCCCGAAAGTCTCGGGGCAGTATCTAGCAGGCCACCAACAGGGTCGGCCGGGCCGGCCACCGGCCATTCCTAACCCAGTCGGACGCGTGGATACCCACGCTCCCTGGCCGTTTCCCAACCTAGAGCTAGGTCGTGAGCCATAGTCAGACGCGTGGTGATCCACGCTCCACTATCATCACAAGGACTGGATACCTAACAGAATCAGACAGAAATCACTCAGTCAACCCCCGACTCAAGGCGTACCCTGCGCCTCCACTCTACCAGTTGGACGCGTGGCTACCCACACTCACTGGCCACTACCCGACTCGGTCCCCAACACGCGGACCCGCTAGTCGGCTCTCAGGGTACGGGCTATCCCGCCCCTACGCCGCCCCCTATATCATCATATCCAGGGTATGACCCTGCTAACGGGGATCTGCGCACCTTATTCATCTCTGACACTTCTCGAGGTAAGTCCGCCCATCCAGTACTCTCGTACTACTCGAGCACCCCGCGCCATGTCGCGCCACCCCTTGGTGCTCCCTACGAGCTGACAGTTATTACACTCTTGTCTCATCAATACGGACAAGAGTTGTCAGCTCCCCCGGTTATATAAACTTCGCACTCCCCCTACCGCAAGTACGCGCGCGCGAGCTCTCTCATCCACTACTGCTTTTCATTTCAGCTCCATTATATTTCCTGTGAATACTGACTTGACCGTCGGAGTGCCTGACCGGGGAAACCCCCGGCGGGTTTTCTAACGGTCATCATCTTGCAGGCGAGAGCCAGCTCGGAGCCAAATCAGCACCGTCTTGACCGCTTGTACCGGGAAGAAAGCCATCTGCCCTTGGGACTGCCACCTCACTTCGCGACAGGATCAATCCCTAAGACAGTTTGTTGCATGGAATATGGTGCGCTACCATACTTTTTTAGTGGCTATCAACCTTTCACTATCACCTAAAATGTGTTGCATTGTAGATCACATATCTAGTATATGGTGATGACCTAGTTTTGTTTGCCAGAGGGGAACATCATTTATGAGCATTGTTAAATACGGCAAGCTAGGGCTGGGATGTGATAAAATCAAATTTGGAGGATTATATCGATTAAACACTAAATTTTTAGGATATCTGTGTAATGGTCCAAACTGAGAGAGGCCTAATTGCATTATGCCAGAAATTAGGTCCCTGATTGTGATAAACCGAACCCCTGAGGGTTAAATTGCAAAACACTCTAGCTATAATTATAAAGCCTTTCCTCTCCTCTTGTGTCCTCCGCCTAGCTTCTTCCCCACTCAAGCGTCGCCGCGATCCCCGAACTCCTCTCCCCCTCAGTTCATTGCTTCCTCGTCTTCTTCTCCTTCATCGATCCATCGACGGGCGTGGGAGTCCCACTTTCTTCTTCCCCCACACGAGAGCTCAACACACCCTCGCAAGCCCGGGCGATTCGAGGAATTCCTTGTCGCCGACCACACAATAGATGCTGGCGATTTCTCCTCCCCTCCACAAGGTCTCTTCATCAAAGATCCACTATTAGGTATTGTCTCTTCCCCTTGATCTAGTAGTTTGGGTTGGTTGGGTACTCTAGGGGAACAATGATACAATCGTCGATGTAGATCTAATCCCATTCCTCTCTGTGGCAATCTGTAGGGAGTGGATCAAGAGGAGAAAACAAAGGGCTGAGGCAGTCTTCAGGAAGCTGTGAATCTACCAGCATCAATTCAGGTGAGTGTTGGTTGGAATAGCCTTGATCTTGACTGGTTGGGTGTGATGGTTTTGTTTGGGTTGGAAGGATGAACTTGGTCTGCTTAATTATGATTTTTGATCGCGATCCAGGTACGGTTTCTTTGGTGTAGAGCAGAAGGATGTATTTTCAGTGGATGGAATTGCTAATCTTTGATAGAAACTGGAATTTACAGAATATTCCTACTCTTGATGTTCTGTGCTCCTTTTTCTATGAGTGGTGGATTTGCATCGTAGGAAACGGAGGGGTAATGGTTTAGGATAGTTTGTTTCGGTTTCACTATGGAATTGATGAATTTGGTTTTTGGGGATCAATTGGAGCAACTAGTTAATTGTTGAGTAATAAAGATAATAGATGTGTTGGATTTAAGATTTATTAAGTTGATTAAGTGATTGAATGATCAATTGGTGAATAACAAGTGAAGTTATGTTTGTGTTGGAGATAATATTGAGGTGATAGTTTATAAGTTGTGGTTGGGGGATTAGTCTCACCACATACCACTTGTGATTTCTAATCTAGCATATTTATAAAGTATTAAAGGAGGTTGAGGATTTAATCTAATCGATGAGGAGGGATTCTCAATTAGAGCAAAAGTTTGGGTTAAAATCTAAAATGAACCTAAACGTAATTATGTTGAGTATGTAGTTTAGCTACATTAATCCTGGTATAATTAGCTAAACTTTGTCTATGATACAAGATATTGATTTGGATTTATTGTTGTCGATTATTTGACGGGCGATTCTCTATGCATACGGATTTCTTCCATTGGAGGCGCATATTTATTTCTTGTCTTCTTTAGATCTACGTTATTTTTATGCATGGATGTTTATATTTGTCGCAGTAGGTTTTATTTACCTTATATTTGCTATCGTTGTTATCTTGCATGATTCTTATTGTTTGATCTTTAATATGATCTAATTTTTGTCTATACAGTCTCATTATATTGACATCTGATTCTGTATAGTATTTATACGAGCATGTGTGTATAGATATAGTAGCATGTCACTCTATATTTGCATTGATTGATTCTATTTATACTTACAGGTGTATCTATATATTTGATAGTTATGTTATGATACATGTGATCGACCTATGCATGTTAGGTTGAGTTATGTATAATAACCTGGTAAGTGTTGCATGTGTTAGAGTCATGCACCATCTTTGCATTGTTGCATACGAGCAACCATCTGCTCCCTTATGGTTTAACCCTAGCGCCTGTTACATGATATGCACACTTAGCCACTCATGGGTTAGTGGTTACCATTGGGTGTGTGTATTTGCTCTGAACTGCTTCGCTCGGCCGTTCATGGGTAGTGGTTCCGGAGCATGATAGCAGACAGGGATTTCTCCTCTTTCTAGTGATCTGAGGAGATGAGAGAAATATCTCCCCCATTTGTACATGAGGCAGAGCGATAACTCCACCAGCATCTTATCTACTCGGTTACTTGTGAACAGTGATGACAGAGTGCATACAATGTCACATCCTACCCCACTCGGCCGACGTATATGACATGTCTCGATGACTTGACTGGTGTCAGGGATAATCATGTCATTGTATCATGTGCATATGATGCATTATATATTTGATTGTGATTGTTGCATTTGGTTGCTGCATATGTTTAATATGCACATACAAGAGATATTATGTGTTTGGTGTTCATGACCTTGCACCTACTCGTATGATACGATCCTTTTATGGTCAGGATAGACTGATTTCTAGTATGTACATTCATTTGGTATTTTCAGTTATGCATATTCTGATATTCCACTTGAGACTGTATCCTATTGTTTCTTTATAGCTTGTACAACTACTTATACTTTCATGCATATCTATCTCTATACTTGTAGAGTCCACTTGAACTCATCACCCGTTACCCTGTTTTTATTTTTAGATTGATTGATTGCAAGGGGAGCCTAATTGTCAGTTCCAGGTCCCAACAACTCCGGCTTTGGATTCTTCCGCGTATTTATGTTTTTCTACTATATCATACTCATTATTTTATATTTGTTTTACATCGTGGACTTGTATTGGACTGTATTTGACTCGTGGTTTATATTTTTGAGTCTTCTGTTAGACTTTATGCAATGTTTTGCTGCGTGTTTGCTCGAAGGGCAGCTCAAGTGAATTTTGTAAGTACCCCTGATTGATTTTGATGTGATCAACCAATTTAAGTTAGATCCTGGTGTGTTTAATCCCTCTGCTAAGTGTGTATGAGCTTAGGTACGGAGGAAGTCGAGCGTAAGACGTAGCGGACGAGAAGGATTGTGCGGGGACGTGAGCCGATGGGCTCGGTACAATCTGAGGGATGCGGAAGCTGCGGAAGAGTACGCCGGTGGCGAGAAGGATGTGCGCGATGTTCGAGGGATGAGAAGCCGAGAGGAAGGGCGCTCGAGGTGAGCCTAACTCCGGTTGGCCGGAAATCACCCAGAAGACGAAGAACCAAAAGACTGGTCAGTTTAACCATGTTAAACAAGGCGCTCGAAAAAAGAAGAATTTAATTGCAGCTAGGAAGACTCGATCCCAAGACCTCAGCAGCATATGTTGCCATGTTTACCAATTCGGATAGTAGTTAATGACATTGAGATGCTGCCGATGATTTTACTTGAAGATGATAACATCGAAGTCTAAAGCAGATGATAAAATCTTAAAGGATAAAACCTTATCCTTGAATAAGATCCAATGGATGCAGTTTAATCCCATCCAAGATCAACCATCCAGATTACATCCATGGATTAACGGCCAAGAGAAAATTCCTCAACAATTAATAATCCAGATTTATTCTCTTAGGCTATAAATAAGCTTAGAGTTTCAACCTTTTCATTCATTCAATTAATTCATTCTTGTAAACTTTCTAAAAGTCTAGCGTGCTATTTTTGTAATGCTTCTCTCCCACAAGGAGATTTTTATTGAGCGTCCACTGCCTTGGAAGCAACATTCTCAGTTGCGACCAAGTTTCTTTTTTTAAAGACGAGTGCCTCCACTTTCATTTTTTTTATCTATTCACCCCCCTCTAGCCGGTCCAACCCAATCCAGCAAGTGGTATCAGAGCAAGGTCGTCGCAGAAGGACTAATCGCCGACTGCAGCAATTTTGAGAAAATGGTTGGAGCCGTAATCTACCCGCTGAAGTTTGAGGGGGAGTTTGCGATGTGGAAGCGTCGAATGCAGGTATTTTTTAAAACTGATATTAAATTGCTACTAATTATGAAAAATGATTTTTCAGTTCTAAAAGACAACAACGACAATGATAAAGAAATGGAGTCGTGGACCAAGAAGGAGCAAGCGAACTTTGTAGCAAACGGGAAAGCGGAATTTCATCTGCTAGCCGTTCTTCCCGCACAAGAAGTCAACCGCATCGGAAATTACAACTCGGCAAAAGAGCTCTGGGAGAAATTACTGGAATTGCATAAAGGTACCTCAGAGGCAAAACTGGGGCGACGAGACCTTCTTCGAAGCCAACTGACAAACCCCGAAAGGAGAATGGAGAATCAGTTGCGCATCTACACGCCAAGGTAAAGGAACTAATCACAGACCTTGAAAACCTTGGAGAAAAGGTAACAAGTTGGGACGCTCAAAGGTATGTCTTAAATGCATTTCCGAGAACCCCGGAATGGACCTCGGTAATCAACGCTTATTTCATTTCGAAAGATTTAGCGGTAAGTACATTAGAGCAATTATTTTCTACTTTGGAGCTTTACGAATCTCGTTTTGTAGAAAAGAATAAGAAAACAGACATCGTCGCACTGAATACAAGGAAGATCCAACTCGACGGGAAATCCTCAACTGACGACGAAATAACAAAAATAGTAAGCTCTTTTAAAAGTTTTTTTAAAGCTAACAAACTTTCAAGAATGCAAAAAAGAAGACGGTCCCCAAACAAACGAATAATCAGATGCTACAACTGCAAAGAAGAGGGACACCTGAAGGACCAATGTCCTAAACTCAAAAACCAGCCAATGAAGAAAAAGGCAATGAAGGCCACCTGGGATGAGTCCTCGTCAGAAGAGTCGGAAGGTCAAGAATACGCGGGACTTGCGTTGATGACAAATCATGAAGAAGGGAGCACTAATGAAGCGGGAGAGATGTCAGAAGAAAGCGACGACGAAAGAGGAACCTCGTTTTTCGAAAGTGACCCGGTAAGTGAGGTTTGTTTTCTTCCTCATGATTAGTTATATGCAGGAGTTAATGCTTTGCTCAAATCTAATTGTAGATTAAAAAAAGAAAATTTGAAATAAAAAAATGAATTGACACTTACATCCTCGTCTGAAATTTTGAAAAATGAAAATGATAATTTGAAAAACTTAGTGCAAAAATTAGAACTTGATATTGCATATTTACGCCAAAAGAAAAATAGCTTTCCTGATAATTTAAAATGATATTTTAAAAATCATAAGGGTCAATTTAAAAAGGTGCCCAAAAGCTATATTCCACCTACGTTTTTAATTAAACCTGTAGACAGAAACTTATTTTGGGTTCCTAAATTTGTATTAAACTTATTTTTGATCCCAAAAGCTACCTCCCCCCCCCGGAGCTAGGAGACTTCCAGCAGGATCTGGGCTATCAACGGACTAGGAGCATTCTGTGCGGCATGGAGTTTAGCGGCCCCGATTTGGTGCTGAGTAAGCTTATCTTTTTACAGACGCCCATTAATTCTAACTGATGTTTTGTTGCTTGTACATTGCAGAGGACGTCATGCTATCCCGGGCGATGAACCGACTCCTCAAATGGGAGCAGACCAACGAACATGCCTTGACCCCTCCTCCAGTTCCCCCTGCATCGGTGTTCGAGTCGGCTGAAGCTCCGGAGAAGGCAACGAAGCAGCCTGGTGACCAAGGGACGCCGGAGCAGCCCGACACACAAGGAGCGAATGAGAGACCCGATGACGAGGGGACGCCAGAGCTGCCAGGTACCCAAGAAGTTGACCTCTCTCTCGCCCTCATCGAGACGGGCGGGAATGAAGAAGGGTCGGCGTCCCAGACCAGGCCATTGACAGATAAAGCAGCCAGGAAGCTGAGGAAGCGACCCGATAAGTGGTCGGCAATCTGGAGGAGATTGAGGAACTTTGCACCTCCCGAGCTCCCCCCTATCCCTGAGGAGGACCTGCCTATCCTCGAGGAGGAGGACACAATGCCCCTGACCAAGCGCCTCAAACATTCGACCACTCCAGAGATGGGGCATTAGAGCGCCACCCTTACCCCAGCCAATTCTTCCGACACCTTAAAAGGTAAGCAGGCGATGCTAGTAGAGCCCCGACTACTACTTGACCGCCTGCGCCGAAAGCTCCAAGCGGCGAAGGAGGCAGCTTCTAGGAAGCCCCATCCGGTGCAACTAACGGAGGGCTCCGCCGAGGGTCATGTCATCGAGGGAGCGTCCAGCTTTGAGGAGGACGTCCCGGGCCCCTCTACGATGCCCCCAGAGGCACCTGCCAGCCAGCTTATCCCCCGCTCCAGAGATGTATCTGTTGGTGCAAATTGCACCCAAGTCAAACCTGTGTTTTGATATTGGCAAAAGTGTTCAAAAGTTAAGGGTTAATTGTTGTCTAACAAGTTTCTGGAGTGTACAGGAAAAGCCCTAGCGAAGGAATGCTAGGCACTGGCGAAGGACTGCTAGACAGGAAAAGCCCTAGCAAAGGACTGCTAGGCTCTGGCGAAGGACTGCCAGAATGGACAAGTCCTAGCAAAGGAATGCTAGGCACTGGCGAAGGGCTGCCAGAAGAAAAGACCTAGCGAAGGGCTGCTAGGCACCAAGCGAAAGGTAGCTTGGCAACTCAAGACCTGGCGAAGGACTGCCGGGCAAAAGTCCAACTGGAGGAGCCGGTTGGCACCAGGTAAATTCTCCCGAGAGGAGTAGGTGAGGACGCGTTCCCCTTGAGGGAACATTAGGCGTCGGTTCGACCTAGGGCTCCATTTTGGAGACCAAAGTCAGAACCAAGACAGCCAAGGCTGTATAATTCATTATGTTATTGGTTTATTGTGTTTTGGACTAACCCTGGATGCAGGACCAAAGGAACGTGTGTCTGCAGCTCAGAATGCCTCAAAGGAAAGAGGCGATCGCTGACCAGGGCGCCCGGAGTGTCCCGGGCGCCCCCAAGGTGAACACAAAACACAACACAACCAGAAGAACCTCGACAGTACATTCTGAGGGCGCCCCCGCTGTCCCGGGCGCCCCCATTGCAAACCAACTCTGCCGCGTCTGCGCTACACGCCCAGGGCGCCCCCGCTGTCCCGGGCGCCCCCAGCCAGACTCACCGAGGAGACCTCAGCGCTGCGGATAAGAGCTGGCCGAGTCAACCAGGGCACCCCCAGCGTCCAGGGCGCCCCCGTCAAAGGGTTATCCCGAGTTCTTAGGGATAAACCCTTGACCGCGCCTTTTGGGGATCAAGCGCCACGTGGGGGGGCGCCCCCGTCGACCAGGGCGCCCCCAGGCCCTATATAAAGGGCCCTCGACCTCCTTCTTCAGAGCATCAATTGCTTCGACACTTCTGCGCTCTTCTGCTTCCGCGACATGCTCCAGAAATCTTCCAACTCGAGCTGACGACGTCCCGCTGCTCCGAAACTTCGATCTACACCGGACGTCGGTAACGAAGAGCTGTATTTAAAGTTTACTAAACTGTTCTTGTTATAATCTTTCTTGTAAACTTTTACGAACTTATAGAATTGCCCGCAGAAAACGGTCAACGACCGTGGGCCTTGGAGTAGGAGTCGACCCAGGCTCCGAACCAAGTAAACCGACTGGGTTTGCATTGTTCTGTTTTTCTTTTATTTCCGCTGCGCACCCGCTCTTTTTAAATCCGAACGATTTGCGACATTCACCCCCCCTCTCTCGCATCTCTCGATCCAACAAGTGGTATCAGAGCGGGGAATTCAAACTTGGTGCAACCACCAGTTTGAAAATTTTTCGGATTTCTTTCGTTTTTCTCTCTCATTTTTTTTAAATTTTCGTTCGAATTTTTCTTTCAAGGTTGGTGCAACACCCCTTGAAATTGTTTTTATTTCTTTTCTTCCCGCACTACTAATTCAAGACCAAGTCTTGGAATATTCTTGTTTTTTTTTATTGTTTGCTATTTCAGAACAAATGGCTATCCAAAAAGGCTTTAGCACCGCCAGACCTCCACTTTTCAGTGGAGAAGACTTTCCTTACTGGAAAAGTCGAATGGAGGTCCACCTGAAAACTCAGGTGGATATGTGGATAATCATCCAGTCTGGACTGATGATTCCCACTAATGCTGATGGCGTACCACAAAACTACTCAGAGTGGGACACTGCCCTCAAACGCAAGATTGAAGCTGACGCCAAAGCAACTCAGACCCTCCAATGCGGACTGACAAAAGAGGAGCTGAACCGCGTATGCCCATTCAACAGTGCCAAGGAGCTATGGGCTAAACTGATCAAGCTCCACGAAGGAACTTCAGATACAAGGATCAGCGAACGGGACCTGCTACTAAACAAGCTCTTCACAATCAAGATGGCAGATAACGAGACAGCAGCCCAGCTCCACGCCAGAATCCAGGAACTGATGAACGGTCTTCACGCAATAGGTCACCAGGTTCAAAACCGTGATCTAATAAGGTATGCCCTAAACGCGTTCCCTAGGACCACCTTGTGGGCATCTATGATAGATGCATACAAGGTCTCTAGGGATCTTTCAAAAATTAAGTTAGATGAGTTATTTTCTGAACTTGAGCTGCATGAACAGACTAACTGCAATTTGGTCGAGAAAAGTATAGCTTTCTTTGCAGGGAAAACAGGAAAGACGACCAAGAAGAAAACTCAAGTTGAACCTGAATCTACCTCAGATTCAGAAACAGAAGATCAAGAAGAAGATCAATCTGAACTGGTCCGGCTAGCTCGAAGCTACTACAAAAAGTTGAAGAACCAAACCAACACACGGAGAACAAGCCGAAGAAAGGACGGACAAGCTGAACCGGCAACTGACAAACAAAAGCCCAACGTAACCTGCTACGAATGCAAGAAGAAGGGCCACTACAAGACTGAATGTCCAAGTCTAAAGGAGTCCAAAAAGACCAGAAAGAAGAAGGCACTCCAAGCAACCTGGGACGAGTCTTCCTCAGAAGAAGAAGAAGAAGCACCCCAGTCCAATCTTCTAGCCCTGACCGCTTCGGATCAAATCGAGACTGACTCAGACTCGGACCGGGACGACGGCAAGCTGACATTCTCCGACGACGGCGAAATAAGGGTAACGGGTTTTTCAAAATTGCAATTGAATTCGCTTATTTCCTATCTATCCCGAGATTTGGCGAAAGCCAAACTCCGAATCGAGTCCCTCCGACAGGAAGTAAAACTCCTGAAAGAGGGAGCTGATTCTAAATCCTTAACTGAGAAAATTCAGGAAGGAACCCCTGACCAAGTTGAAAAACTTGAATCAGAGAATTCCTCCCTGAAAACTCAAGTTAAGGACTTAAGAACAGCTTTAGAACGATTCACTTCTGGTTCCAAGAATCTTGATATGATTCTGGGAAAACAGAAGTCTGTTCTAAACCGATCCGGACTTGGCTATAGAACCAAATCTCGGTAAAGATCTTACTTTGCTGTACTGAACCAGTCAAGACCTAAGGTTCAGGCATGGGTGCCAAAACTGTGCCTGACTAAACCAACTGGTTCAAATCAATTATGGATCCCCAAGGACAAGATTCACATCTTGCCTAACCCATACAGAGGCTTTAGTCCAGGGGGAGCCAAAATCAAAACAATTTTTATAATTAGATGATTTTTTTAATTGATTGATTGTTTGTTTATTTAATTTTTGCAAATTGCCATGCTTAGATTTAAGGAATACTTAGATTTAAGGACTAAATTACTTGAAACTTGAAAACATAGTATTGGGAGGAGGTGAGATGATAGTACGTTGGGGAAACCAACTCTAATAAGATCAAGTCTACTTGGTCTCTTTAGACTGGTGAAACCAGCCGAAGCTACCGATCCAAGACCCAAGCTAGTTAGACCAGAAAATGACTTAATTTAATTTGAAAATGAAATTTCATTAAAAGGCTTTGTCAAGGAAAGGGTGGATGATCCCATAAGGCTACGGCCAAAGAAGGCCTAGTGCCTCGCCAAGACCTGGAAGCCAATTTCTGAAATTCAAATTCAAATTATCTTTTGTCAAATTCGAATCTAACTCAAAGTTCAAATAATTATAGATTCTAATCTGTTTTCAAACCTATCTCTTTTTCGAAAAACTCTTAATCTGTTTTCAAAATTTCTACTTCTTAAACTTATTTCTTTTTCAAAAATCACTTAATCTATTTTTCAAAATTTCTAAACTTATTTGTTTAAAAATCTGTTTTCAAAAATAAAGAACTTTTTCGAAAATAAATTGAAATTCCTTTTCAAAACTAATTTTTATCCTCAAACCTGTCTCACAAAAACCTTAAGGTTAACGTGTTTGAAAACCCTAGATTCAGTGAGACAGGAAAATTAAGCTCAAATTAAACCTCCTTGCTTGTGCTTTCATAATCATGGTCAAACTGTGGTTAACATAGTCAAACTATGATTAACATAGTCAAACATGGTCAAACACAGTCAAACGAAGTCAAACAGTCAAACCTGGTCAAAACAGTCAAAAGGCTGCTACCTAGGGCGCCCTGACCGTTCCGGGCGCCCCCAAATGCAGAAGGTCAAAGGCTGCTGAAAGCAGTCCATGAGGGCGCCCGTAACCTGTCAGGTGCCCCCGACAACACTGACAACGTACTTGCTCCAGTCTAAGCAGCAAAAGCTGCATTTGACCGTCTTGACAAGGGCGCCCGTGACCCGTCGGGCGCCCCTATACGCTTCTGTCCCCCACGCTGATTAAAGCAGCCAAAAGGCTGCAATCAACCACCTTTGACCAGGGCGCCCGTGACCTGTCGGGCGCCCCCATCGACAAACCTGTCGTCCACGCCAGTCAAAGCAGCAAAAGCTGCAGTTGACCAGCCTTGATCAGGGCGCCCGTGACCTCCCGGGCGCCCCCCATCAAACCCCTATAAAAGGGACCCGAGACTCCCTCATTTCCCACACCAAAAACACATCCTTCTTCTCACTCTATTCATTCTTGAGGATCAAGTAACCCAAAGGCTTCCCTTGCCTCAACCATGCCTCCAAGGTATGAAATTTACTTTGGGTACTTAATTTTTGTTATTTTTCTTCCCTTAATTGCAAATTTTAAATCGATCATGCCTCTTCCTATAATCTAAGTTCTTATTCTCAAGTTGCTTACTTTCTTCTCAACTAGAAAACGCCGAGCAGTTCAGTCGAACCCCGGTAACGAGCCCAGTCCCGACCCTAGGTTTCCTAACCTAGAACTTTGTAACAAATTCGCCCGAACCACCTACGTTCCGATTAAGACAAGTTACCTTAACCGTCATTTCTTTTCCCAATCCTGTCCAGTCGCAATGTCCGCAATTAACTTCTATCAACTGGATAACCTCGTATTCTGCACACATTCGATCAACAACACCCTATGTGCAGAATTCTATAACAACATAGTTAGGCAAGACCACTTGAGCTTCGTCACTACCGTTCAAGGAATGCCCTTGAGCATCACTCCTACCCTACTGAACCGATTTCTGGGACTCCGACCATCTCAGTCCATCTTCTGTTGCTACCCTCCAAGGAACCTGCCTTTCGATGCCCCCTACTCTCATATTGACCTGAACACCTTATACAACTATTTCTTTAGGGAGGCCATGGACCCTGCAGGAGGGCAGTTCCACTCCACCCGACTCCCGATTCAGGACTACGCTCTCTACAGAGTAATTGTCCGTTGCATCCTTCCCCTGTCCACTAGGGACATAGCCACCATGAGACCCTTTCACACCTTTCTTCTCTATGCCCTTATCCACCATCTTGACATAGATATAGGCCTTCACCTCTTCCACTGTATCCTACATGCCTCTAGTGTGTCCACTCAGGGGCGGGTCCGCACCCCCTTCTGCCACGTCATCACCTCTATCCTCCACCACCACGGCCGAAACATCGCTGACGGCGAGATTACCACGATGACCGACTTCGACGAGATAGGATATAGGAACTTTTCTTTAGCCGGTATAGATGTCTCGGGCACCGGGGTTCTGACTTGGAGACGCCGACCAGCCGCACAGGACATTGCCGACGAGGAGGTCGAGGTCGACGGTGACGACTTAGCAGCAGAGTTAGATCAGCCCGATCCTCCGACACTCTACGAGCGAGTATCACTCCTCGAAACACAGGTTCAGACCCTCCGGGAGGAATCGGAGGCTTACCACATTGAGCAGCTGGAAACTCACCAAGGCTACTATACCGAGTACATGAGTGCGTTTGCAGCAGAGAGGGAGGAAAGAAACGCCCAGTATCAGGAGATGATGACCATGTTTAGATCCTGGCATCCAGGCTCACCTGATCAGCCTGGTCCCTCTTCTTAGATGACTTGGAAATGTACCTATTTGACTACCCCTACTGAGTAGGGTTGACTTCTGTTGACTTGTACTAGACTCCTGCTTGAACTATGCTAATCTTAGCTTGGCTTGTTTACTTTTGACTTAATTAAGTTAGGATTATGCTTAGTAGAATAGAATCATTTGGTTTTTGCTTTAATTTTAAAATGTTTTAAATTGATGTTAAAATGGTGTTTATTTTAAAAAGTTTTTCTAACTTAATCTTAAAAAAAAGTTTTACTTTGGTTTTAAAATTTTTTTCTTGACTTAGTTTTATTTCAAAAACTACCCCCTTCAAAACTAGGGTTTTCTTCGAAATGGACTTAGCCTAGGCTCTAACCCTAGAATTGCATGCACCTATAGATCTAGAAGCCAGCATCTCACAAGCACCTTAGGGTACTTTGAGTGATAACCTAGAAAGGGTTGAGATGCTTAGGTCTTTGCCTCAATTCAAGATGCTTTAAGTCAGTGCATCGGCAGCAATTGGGGCACTAAATGAACAGCAATCAAGTTAAGTATCAAGTTTAGACAATCTAACTTGAACAATGCACTTAACTTGACTAACTCTAGCAAAAACTACTGTTTATAACAGTTAGTAAGTAGCTAATTGGGTTAGACACGTCCCTAAAGATGAAACCAGACTTAGGTCCTAGTTTGTTTCAGTACAGCAAATGCTTTATTTAATTATTGCAAATATTATTCTGCGTTTTTTGATATATGTCAAAGGGGGAGAGTTGGAAAGGAAAGAGGGAACCCAAAAAGTTTTTTTCAAATTTTTTCCTTTATTCAAAAAGTTTAACCTCAAAGTTAGAAATTCAAAGCTTAAATTTATCCTGTAAAAATTTCTAACTCTGAATTATTTCTAAGCTTAATTTTTTTTGCTTAAAATTTCTAACTCTGAAGTGTTATTAATTTTTGCTCAAATTATTCTTTGAAATTTTTTTTCTAAATCTGAAAATCTTTCTAAAGTCTGAAAATTTTCTAAGTCTGAAATTTTTCCAAAACTGAAAATTTTCTAAGTCTGAAATTTTTCCAAAACTGAAAATTTTCCAAAGTCTGAAATGTTTCTAAAACTGAAAATTTGTCTAAAGTTTTCTAAGTCTTCCAAACTTAGAACATCATTTCGAAAAACTTAGCAGATTTCCCAACTTATTATCAAAACATGAAATCTTCTAAGTACTTAACTCAAACCACCTACTTTTGAAAAATCTAGGGGGAGATTTCTTCCAGGGGGAGGGAATCTAACTTAGGATTTCAATTTCAGCATTTTTTTCCTTAACTTTTTGAACTAGGTTGCCATATATCAAAAAGGGGGAGATTGTTGGTGCAAATTGCACCCAAGTCAAACCTGTGTTTTGATATTGGCAAAAGGGTTCAAAAGTTAAGGGTTAGTTGTTGTCTAACAAGTTTCTTGAGTGTACAGGAAAAGCCCTAGCGAAGGAATGCTAGGCACTGGCGAAGGACTGCCAGACAGGAAAAGCCCTAGCAAAGGACTGCTAGGCTCTGGCGAAGGACTGCCAGAATGGACAAGTCCTAGCGAAGGAATGCTAGGCACTGGCGAAGGGCTGCCAGAAGAAAAGACCTAGCGAAGGGCTGCTAGGCACCAAGCGAAGGGTAGCTTGGCAACTCAAGACCTGGCGAAGGACTGCCGGGCAAAAGTCCAACTGGAGGAGCCGGTTGGCACCAGGTAAATTCTCCCGAGAGGAGTAGGTGAGGACGCGTTCCCCTTGAGGGAACATTAGGCGTCGGTTCGACCTAGGGCTCCATTTTGGAGACCAAAGTCAGAACCAAGACAGCCAAGGCTGTATAATTCATTATGTTATTGGTTTATTGTGTTTTGGACTAACCCTGGATGCAGGACCAAAGGAACGTGTGTCTGCAGCTCAGAATGCCTCAAAGGAAAGAGGCGATCGCTGACCAGGGCGCCCGGAGTGTCCCGGGCGCCCCCAAGGTGAACACAAAACACAACACAACCAGAAGAACCTCGACAGTACATTCTGAGGGCGCCCCCGCTGTCCCGGGCGCCCCCATTGCAAACCAACTCTGCCGCGTCTGCGCTACACGCCCAGGGCGCCCCCGCTGTCCCGGGTGCCCCCAGCCAGACTCACCGAGGAGACCTCAGCGCTGCGGATAAGAGCTGGCCGAGTCAACCAGGGCACCCCCAGCGTCCAGGGTGCCCCCGTCAAAGGGTTATCCCGAGTTCTTAGGGATAAACCCTTGACCGCGCCTTTTGGGGATCAAGCGCCACGTGGGGGGGCGCCCCCAGGCCCTATATAAAGGGCCCTCGACCTCCTTCTTCACAGCATCAATTGCTTCGACACTTCTGCGCTCTTTTGCTTCCGCGACACGCTCCAGAAATCTTCCAACTAGAGCTGACGACGTCCCGCTGCTCCGAAACTTCGATCTACACCGGACGTCGGTAACGAAGAGCTGTATTTAAAGTTTACTAAACTGTTCTTGTTATAATCTTTCTTGTAAACTTTTACGAACTTATAGAATTGCCCGCAGAAAATGGTCAACGACCGTGGGCCTTGGAGTAGGAGTCGACCCAGGCTCCGAACCAAGTAAACCGACTGGGTTTGCATTGTTCTGTTTTTCTTTTATTTCCGCTGCGCACCCGCTCTTTTTAAATCCGAACTATTTGCGACATTCACCCCCCCTCTCTCGCATCTCTCGATCCAACAGCATCCTCCTCCCGAAGTCGGGACGACGCACCGAGCAGCGGGGGCGACCTGAGAGGAAGGGCCTTGAGTGCCTCGGCTAGGCCCCAAATCAGCCTGCATGAGTCTCTCATGAAGGTAAAAGTACTTGTTTATTCTTGTTGTCCTTGCTCATGTTTTCTAACACTTATTCTCTATTGCAGGTGCTTACGACTGCCTCACCGCGGGCCGACAGTTGTATTCTAGGCGAGAGATCGATCCTCTGATCAGCAAAGTAGCCCTATCAGAGGCAGAGGTCCATCATGCCCGCAGGGGGAGCCTCATGCAGGCGAAGGTCAGAAGAGCCCTCAGGGCTAAAGTGAAGCACTACATGGACTCCCTGCTGGCCTCAAAATCCGCCCTGCATAGCTTTCACCATCGGGAGTGCCTTTTGTCTGAGAGGGTCACTGCCCTTTTGGATGACCTGCACAACCTGGCCCAGGAGCGAGATAAACTCCAGGCCAGGGAGCAAAAACTGTCCCAGGACATCCAGCTCGTAGAGTCTTCGACGGAGGCCATGAATGTTGGATCGAGAAAACCGATAGAGGGGGGGGGGTGAATATCGGAAATCGTCGGACTTTCGTAAAGAGCACGTACGCAGCGGAAATAAAAACAATCACAGCACAAAGACACAGTCGATTTACTTGGTTCAGAGCCTGTGTCGACTCCTACTCCAAGGCCCACGGTCGTTGACCGTTTACTTTGTGCAATTCTATATTTGGCGCAAAAACAGTTTACAAATATCGAATACAGAGTAAGTGCAGTAAACTTTAACAGTTAAGAAAAGACGCTCTTCTTTTACCAACGTCCAATTGTAGGTTGACTTTTTGGAGCAGCGGGACGTCGTCGGCTCGAGTTGGGCAGTTTCCGAAGCAAGGCGCGAGCGTAGAAGAGCTTTGAGGCGTTGAAAGAACTGATGCTCTGATGCCTTGGTCGAGGGGTCTTTATATAGGGCCTGGGGGCGCCCGGGACGTCGGGGGCGCCCCCCACGTGGCCTTTGATCCGCCAAAGTCTCGGTCGCGTCTGATCCTCTGGATCCGCTTTGACCGGGGCACCCGGAGCGGTCGGGGCGCCCGGATTGACCGGGTCAAACTTTATCCGCTTGGCTTCGAGGGCTTTTGGTTCGATGCATGCGCATGGGGGCGCCCGAGACGCTGGGGGCGCCCGGGAGCAGCGCGGGCGCCCGGGAGCACGGGGGCGCCCCGCCCAGCAGCTGTTCGAACCCTCTTTGCTTTGATTTGTTTTGTATGAACCTTGGGGGCGCCCGGGACACTCCGGGCGCCCTACTCAGCCTTTGCCTCTCTCCTTTGAGGCATTCTGAGCTGCAGACACACGTTCCTTCGGTCCTGCATCCAGGGTTAGTCCAAAACATAATAAAACAATAAACATTAGATTATACAGCCTTAGCTGTCTTGGTTCTGACTTTGGTGTCCAAAATGGAGCCTTAGGTCGAACCGACGCCTACTGTTCCCTCGACGGGGAACGCGTCCTCACCTACTCCTCTCGGGAGAATTTACCTGATGCCAACTGTTCCTTTGGTTGGACTTTTGCCTGGCGGTCCTTTGCCAGGGCTTGGATGCCGAGCTGTCCTTCGCCCGGTGCCTAGCTGTCCTTCGCTAGGACTTGGTTTCCTGGCAGCCCTTTGCCAGGTGCCTAGCAGCCCTTCGCTAGGACTTGGTTTCCTGGCAGCCCTTCGCCAGGTGCCTAGCAGCCCTTCGCTAGGACTTGTTTTCCTGGCATCCCTTCGCCAGGTGCCTAGCAACCCTTCTCTAGGACTTTGTTTCTGCACACTCAAGTAATAACATTAGATCACAAATAACACTTAACTTTGAATCCTTTGCCAATATCAAAACAAGGTTCGATATGGTGCTTCCTGCACCAACAATGAATGGTCGGATACAAGAACAAACGCATTAGCTGGCCCAGAAGGAATCTGTAATAAAGGTGGTGGCTGATCACATATCCGACCTTCAGGAGGACGTCACCCAGGCCAATTTAGAAACCTTAGCCACCTTAGAGAGGCTCAAGGAAGCCTTAGAAGATAGAAATCAGATGTCCTCTGATGTGGCCTAGTTGAAGACTGCTAAGGATGAAGTCGTGGCTGAACTACAACGCTACAAGGCTGATGAGGCATCCCGACCGAGAGAGACCGAAGCAGAGCTCAAGGTCAGGTTTTACAGTTCGATGAATTCGGCGACATTCTGGCTGGACAGGTCCTAAAGCGCCTGAAATAAGGCTTTAACGGTGCCATCTAGTAGCTCCAGAAGACCCAATTGCTGAAGCCGGATGTAGACCTGAGTTTTATTACTGTTGGCTAGGTTTGGGATGAGCTCCCGCCCAAAGAGAAGGAACTATAGGAACTCTTCCCCCACCTGCGCTGTGTCTCCCTTTTTTGCTTTTTACTTGTTTTTCTCTCTTTCATGTACTTCCTATGTAATCATCTAGCTGAAATGAAAAAGCTTTTGCATAATTCTGTCTTGAGCACTTTAAGGATATCTTTCTCTGGAATGCATGTCTTTTGCCTCATTTTCTTTTATTCTATGACACTTTGTGAAGACATACTAGGAATTGAATGACTTGCTTCTGCATTCCGAGCTGGTGTTACGTTACATCAAGTGAAGGATCAAGCTGCGGTAGCCACAAGGATGTGACTTCTAGCTCAGCAGCCACAAGGTAAGAACGAGGCTATGGAAACATCCCTTCAATGGAGGAGAGTTCGGGCAAAGGAGCGGCGCCCCCTAACCTCCTCGGCTGAGTTTAATAATCATATCGCCCATATGTACTTGCCTTTTGTATTTCCTTCGAAGTGATCCTTAATGAACCCTATTCATAAGTAACAGGAAACTTGTTACCTATGTGTTGCGGGTTCCATGGCAATAATTAAACTTCATGCTTGTTTTCAATGTCTAATGGTGTTCTTCGATATCTCGTTGACTACATCCTGGCTCCCCCTTGTATGTGGCTGATATCTACTACCAGGGGAGAGACAAGAATTTCGCGCGTTGTACATCATCGGCGTAGGCTAGGATAGGATTCGGCCTGCTTAACAACTTGCCAAGGCCAACCTACTCTGTACGTTAACAGATCTTCCTGGGGTCACGGTAAAGGTTAGGAGCCTCTGATCGGATATAATCGACCACACGACCAGGCTTACTCACCTTGGGCATCCGTAGTACCACGAGGTATTAGGGTTTTTGCAGCTCCTGCTCGGGCATCCGTAGCACCACGACCAGGCCTACTGACCTCGGGCATCTACAGCACTACGAGGTAGTAGGGTTTTTTAGCTCCTGGTCGGGTATCCGCAACACCACGACCAGACTTACTCACCTCGGGCATCCGTAGCACCACAAGGTAGTAGATTTTTCAGCTCCTGGTCGGGTATCTGTAGTATCACGACTAGGCCTACTCACCTCGGGCATCCATATCACTACGAGTAAGTAGGGTATTTTGAGCTCCTGGTCGTGCATACGCAGCACCACGACCAGACCTACTCACCTCGGGCATCCACAGCACCATGTGGTAGTAGTGTTTTTTCAGCTCCTGGTCGGTTATCCGCATCACCACGATCAGGCCTACTCACCTCGGGTATCCACAGCACCATGAGATAGTAGGGTTTTTGCAGCTCCTGGTCGGGCATTCACAGCACTACAACCAGGCCTACTCACCTTGGGCATCCAAAGCACCATGAGGTAGTAGGGTTTTTGTAGCTCCTGGTCGGGCATCCGCAGCATCATGACCATGCTTACTCACCTCGGAGATCCGCAACACCACGAGGTAGTAGGGTTTTTTTAGCTCCTGGTCGGACATCAGCAGCACCACGACCAGACTTACTCACCTCGAACATCCGCAGCACCACGAGGTAGTAGGGGTTTTTTTAGCTCCTGGTCGGACATCAGCAGCACCACGACCAGGCCGACTCACCTCGGGGATCCGCAGCACCATAAGGTAGTAGGGGTTTTGCAGCTCCTGGTCGAGCATCCGCAGCACCATGACCTCGCCTACTCACCTCGGGCATCTGCAGCACCACGAGGTAGTAAGGTTTTTTCAGCTCCTGGTCGGGCATTCGCAGCACCATGACTAGGCCTACTCACCTCGGGCATCCGTAACATCATGAGGTAGTAGCGTTTTTTCAGCTCCTGGTCGGTCATTCGTTGCACCACGACCAGGCCTACTTATAGGACCGGTGCCGTCGATAGAGGGGGGGGTGAATATCGACCGTAAATCTTTCGCAAATTTCATAAAACTTTTTCGATTCGTTCTGGTCACAAAGTTAGTAGCACAACGGAAAACAAAAAGAACGAACAAACAACACAGTGCACGTGGGATTTTTTACTTGGTTCCCAACCCCCAAGGTTAGTACATCCAAGGCCTAAGCATGGGAACGCCCGTCCACTAATGGTCTCCTTTCCGGACTTTCCGGAGGTAGAGAAACCCGTCTTACAGTGAACAAATTACAATTAAAAGATGTAAAGAAATAATTGCAGAATTGTAAATTCAAACCAAACAAGAGTTGAAGACTCGGCCCGATCTGGAACTCCGAAGTGTCGCGCACTTCCTCCCGGAGCTTCCTTGGTTGCAGAGCTTCGCCGTTAGCGCTTTGTCGTCCGTCAGAAGGCTTAGAAGGATCTTGGAAGTTGTATTCTGAGTTGAGGGGTCGAAGCCCCTTTTATAGTCTTCATTGGGGTGCCTGTGATCACTGGGGCGCCACAAAGGGCTTGGTCAAAGCTTATCTCCGCGCCGAACTTGCCGCAGCCGATAAGGCTTCTGACCAGGGTGCCCTGGACCTCCCAGGCACCTCAAAGAGCTTGGTCAAAGCTTATCTCTGCTTCAAACTCGTAGCAGCAGATATAGCTTTCAACCAGGGCGCCTGAATGAAGAGCTTGGTTTGCCTCCTTTCATTGAGGCGCCCCAGTTGATGGGGGCGCCTAGCTCCTTTAGGGCGCCTCCATCAATGAGGGTGCCTAGCAGCCTGGCTTCTAGCTACGTTGTGTGTTTCTTTGCCAGTTTTGTCTTCCATTCTTGGTACCTGCAAGATACACAAATACAAAGCAAATACACACACAATCTTAGCCTTAACGAGATGGTTCTGAGTTCGGATTTCTGCGAAACCCTAGGTCGAACTTGTTGGACCTTGGATGGCTAGAGAGGGGGGGGTGTGTGAATAGCCAAACACTAAAAATTTCGCTCTTTGAACTTTCTGCGATTAGGGTTAGCAGCGGAAACAAACACAGAAAGAAAAACAGAAATACAGAGAGACAAATGAACCAGTCGCTAACATGGAGGGTTTACAAGGTTCGGGGATAACTTGCCCCTACTCCTTGGCGTGCCCGTGAGGTGGGAGATCCCTTGATCGTCGGCAGATCAAGCCCCGGAACTCCAGATAGAATAGAACCTCCTTCTCGGTGGAGAAACCTCTCCACAACCAGTCTCAAGAATACTATCAGAATAAGCTCAGAAGACTCGAGAGGAAGCTTCAAGAAGGAACAAACAATACACACAAAAACCATACAGCCAAACCCCGCAAAAATCTTTGCTCGTTTTCTATTTTTCGTTCTTGTTGTGTCTGCATCGCCCGCCTCTCCTTCTTAACCTTCCTTCCGCTCATCGCCCGGCTTCGTCAGCACTCACTGAACCACAGCCTGACCCACTTGATAGATCAATTGACGTTGCTAGAGGGGGGGGTGAATAGCACTTTTTCGAACCCCTTTCTTCCTATACGGTTAGTTGCACAGCGGAATATATAATAAAACAAAACTAACAATGAAGAACAACGCTAACAACCTGATATACTTGGTATCCACCCCGGGCGGGTGACTAATCCAAGAATCCGTCGGTCGATCAATTCCCGGATAACCTCCGGCTAGCTCTCGTCGCTCCTTGTGGGTGGAGAAATCTCGCCACAGCACCAAGCAAACCTCTGAGCACAAGGACTACTATCTTGTCTTTAACCAAGACAAGATTTGTCAAGAATCTCAGCCACCACGAAGTCCTCTTTAAATAGGATTCGGGCAGAAACCCTCGCTACCAGTAGACTGCTCCTAGGGCAGTCGATTGGTGCTACTGAAATTCGACCGTTGCACCCCAATGTTCAAATTCTCAGGCAACTCACCAGCCACCTACCAGTCGACTACTCCCAGAGCAGTCGACTGGTCCCTGGCCAGAACCCTTCTGTGAGTTCCATCAGTCGACTGCCCTCAGGCCAGTCGACTGGTCTGCTCACCTACCTAAGTTTACCCTTCCCAAGTACATTCCACTCCCACTCGAACCCTAGGATTTCCTGAGTACAATCACACAGCATTCGTACCCTCATGACTCGACTGACTCCTCCTCCGCAGCCTCGACTGTTGTCTTCACGCCCTCTTCATCTTCGGCTCCCATCCCTCAGATGCACGCAAGCCTCCAGCTTGCCTTCATGCCATCCTTCACGTATGTCTCGAAGTCCGCACCCATCAGCTCATCGTCCCTGCTCTCCAAGGTCCCTCAATGCACACAAACCTCCAGCTTGTCACCATGCCACCCTTAATCATACCGAGGCCGTTCAGTCAAGTCCATATGTGTAACCCGTACAACCTGCACACTCAACATACACATATATGAACACAAGGGTAAACCTAACTTAAACCCTTTGCCCAAACATCAAAACACTTGGTCACTCCGGACCACAGATTGCCTCAACACTCTCCCCTTTTTGATGTTTGGCAATACGTTTAAGTTATGGAAAGCAAATTAGTAGTCAATAGTAAAAACATGCTAAACAATACATATACAATGCATGGATCTTATCCCAAGGCATCCCACACCTAACCCTCCAAGTTAGGATTTTTTCCACACCTAACATTCCAGGTTAGGACTTTTCACACCTAACCCTCCAAGTTACGACTTTTCAACACCTAACCCTCCAAGTTAGGAAATTTTACACACCTAGCCCTCCAAGCTAGGACTTTTCACTAAAACGGATTTTTTAAAGCTTCTCCCAAGCTCCCCCTACACTGGACTTACAAAGGCTTTTTAAAAACCTCTCCAATGTTCCCCTTACGCCAAGAATGGAGCAAACATGCTCCCCCTTAATCTTAGCTCCCCCTAAACCTAGGGTTTCTTGCAAAGGTAAGTTTGGTTTCCCAACTTAAACCCAAACTTCTCCCCCTTTACCTAACATCAAAAAGATACCAATAATATCCCAATTATTGATTCTTTCAATCCCCAATGATCCTAAACACAGTGTACTAAACCCCCATACACTTGTTTCTTATCATTTGGACACCAAACCAGTTGCTGATACACAAATCAGCCCTGGGCAGTCGACTGCCCCTTTTGGCAGTCGACTGATACTCTGAATATCAATTTTCTGGCCAATTTCAGAAATACGCTAGAAATTCCATAATTCTCCAAAAATTCCCAAATTTCGTGGAGAACTTTGTGGTACCCATACCTACTTGGGAAAAATACATTCCACAATGTATCTATCACCATTCCCAAGTTTTACATAAAACCCAAAAATTTTTCATTGAAAATCAAGACAAACAAGGAGGCAACCTCCCCCTTAACCTATGTCTTCTCCCAATTTTCAATTTTCGTAGATGAAGTTCTACCCAACTTAACACCATAGACTCAAATTAGGTTCTACCCAACCTAACACCAAGTTCTTCTTCTTTGGACACCATTAAAGGATTGCCCCCAAGCAACCTTATCCCTAGTGCCAACAAGAACTCAACACAACCTTAAACACTCTAAAGGTTTGCAAGCACGTTTGCTAGGATATAACCTATCCTAGAAAAATATGTTTTCATGAAAACTACAAACGTGCTTGACATTTGGTACGACTTCTAATTTCCTCAAAAGATTGCCATTTTGTATCAATTTTGAACTCTATTTATGATTCCTTGTGTTTGTCAATTCTAACCATCATCAATTTACACAAGGAATTGTCTTTAACTCTTTCTTTTCACTATCCTCAAATATAAAAAGAAATCTCCTTCTTATCTTTTATCAATCTTCCTTGAATTATCCATAATATGCATATAGTCTCATTTTATACAATCACCAATAAACCATGAGACAAACCCTTGTTCAAGGAGTATAATCAAGGATCTTGATTTAGACATCACATTCTATCATTCAATAGCCATTTTTCTCTAACTCTACTGATCAGTCGACTGCCCAAATGGTAGTCGACTGGCAAATCGAACAGAGAGCTCTGAAAGCTGAAATTCACTCGGATCAGTCGACTGCCCCCAGGGCAGTCGACTGATACCTGATTTTCAGGTTTTCAACCTAATTTTAGAAATCCCTAAATAAATCTACAAATCTCTGAAAAATCTAAAATTTTGTAAGGTAATTTGTGAGGTTTATATCTACTTGGGAAAAATATATTTCCAAATAAATGTACTCCAAATCCCAAGATTGGTACAAAATTCAAAACTTTCTAAATTGTATAAATTAGACTCCTCCCAAAAGTTCTAATTTCGACTTCTCCTTAATGTATCTTCCAATGCGTGATCACAATTCATTTCTATCATTGAATTATGTGGTATTCACACATTAAAACATATTTTTACCCAATATAATTGTATTTTCATTCTTTTCTCCCTAAATTCCCTTTTAATGTGTCAAAACCTAGGATTAAGACTTACCCAAGTATTCCAACCCTTTTTGGCACAATTTACCTAATTTCCTAGGAGAGAAACCTTTGAGATCCATTTACCATGGACCCCAAAGGCTCTTAGAGCTCCCCCTTGAGCTCTTAGCCTTAGCCACCTCCCTAGGTGACTCAACCCATACTAGACCACACTGGTGAGTCCCCGGTGATTCTTGGCCTACAAATCTAACCTTTTTAACCTTGGACACCTTGTACTTGGTTAAGTCACTTTCTTTCCCTTTGGATGACACCCCCTTGCTATCCTTGGACTTCTCCTTCTTGTCATGATCATATGTCTTCCCAGCATATTTCTTTTTGTTGTCCTTTGAGACTCTAGACCGGTATCCCAAACCCGTTCTATCATAGTTGGGTTTTATACTACCCAATACCATGTCTATGCCCTTAGATCCAACCGTGAATCTTTCTAGAGTCTTTTCTAATGTATCAAGTCTTGCCCTCAAGGCTTGATTTTTCCTTTATAGAGTTCTAACCTTAGAACTCATATGTCCACCTTGGACATTCCTAGGACTACCCATTTTCCTAGGCACATTCCTTCCCTTTTTGGGATTAGTGTCATGATCCTTAGGTCTAGAGGTCTTGGGTTGATCATGATGCATGCTTCTCCTAGGATTTTGATCCACCTTGTTACTCCTAGTCCTATCATTATACTTAAATCCAAAATTATGCACCATTAAGCATCTTTCATTAAATATAGCATGCATTGAGGGATGATTGACATTATTTCTAATATGTAATGAGGAACTTGAAATTGAATTATATTTTACCCTAGGGATAGGAATTACATCCCGTACCCTTGAAGTTCCCCCTTGATGTGATCTTCTTCTTTTCTTTGTTTCCTCCTTCTCTCATCTTTTTAGATGCTCCATTTTCTTTATTTCTCCTTTTCTAGGACACTTAGTATGATACTGCCCTAGCTCTCCACATGTGAAGCATCGGATCTTCTTCTTTTTAGCTTGGGCCTCTTCATCCTACAACCCATGTTAGATTTAAAAGAATTTGAAATGAGTTTAGATTTTACCTCCTTTTTACCTTTTGGGCACTTGTCCTTGTAGTGCCCCTTTTCGTTGCAACCAAAGCATGTGATATGTTCTTTTGATTTGGCTTTGGTGGAGGTCGGAACTTCTTCTTCAACATTTGATGATGTGGATGCCTCCTCTTGATCCGGTATGGTTAAAGGTCTCTCCTCCCCCTCAATTCTTGAAATCGATACCTCCTCTTCTTCTCTTGAGGAGGTTGATGATCTTTCACTCTCTCCCTCATTTGATGATTTAGATACTTCCTTTTTTTCTTCTTCTTCTTGACTCATTTGACTTTTCTCCTTGGACTCTTGAACTTGTGTAGGACTTTCATGATATTCTTTCAAATTGCTCCACAATTCACATGCATTTTGGTATGCCCCTACACAACTCAAAATTTTATTAGGCACAATATCAATCAATATACCCATTACCTTTTCATTTGCCCTTGCTTGTTCTTGTTGCTCTTGATTCCAATACCTAAGTCTAAGCCTCTTCCCGTGCTTATCCCTTGGAATCTCGAAGGGTTCTTCAAGCGCGATCCGAAGGTCCCACTCCATTCCGAACCATGCCTCCATTCTCGCTTTCCAATATCCAAAATTCTCATGGTCATAGGCCGGCGGAGTGTAGATGTCGTCCCCCAACATATCTTCCATTTTCTTTTCCCTCTAGCGTGTGTTCCCTCGGCGGTTAGTCCGATCAAGAGAGGTCCTTCGCTCTGATACCAATTGATAGATCGATTAACGTTGCTAGGGGGGGTGAATAGCAATTTTTCGAACCCCTTTCTTTCTATACGGTTAGTTGCACAGCGGAATATATAATAAAACAAAACTAACAATGTAGAACAACGCTGACAACCTGATTTACTTGGTATCCACCCGAACGGGTGACTAATCCAAGAATCCATCGGTGGATCAATCCCCGAATAACCTCCGGCTAGCTCTCGTCGCTTCTTGTGGGTGGAGAAACCTCGCCACAACACCAAGTAAACCTCTGAGCACAAAGACTACTATCTTGCCTTTAACCAAGACAAGATTCGTCAAGAATCTCAGCCAGCACGAAGTCCTCTTTAAATAAGACTCGAGCTGAAACCCTCGCCACCAGTCGACTGCTCCCAGGGCAATCGACTGGTGCCACTGAAATTCGACGTTGCACCCCAACGTTCGAATTCTCAGCCAACTCACCAGCCACCTACCAGTCGACTGCTCCCAGAGTAGTCGACTGGTCCCTGGCCAGAACCCTTTGTGAGTTCCATCAGTCGACTGCCCTCAGGCAGTCGACTGGTCTGCTCACCTACCTAAGGTTATCCTTCCCGAGTACATTCCACTCCACACTCGAACCCTAGGATTTCCCGAGTACAATCACACAGCACTCGTATCCTCACGACTCGACTGACTCCTCCTCCGCAGCCTCGACTATTGTCTTCGCGCCCTCCTCATCTTCGGTACCCGTCCCTCAGATGCACGCAAGCCTCCAGCTTGCTTCCATGCCATCCTTCACGCATGCCTCGAAGTCCGCACCCATCAGCTCATCGTCCCTGCTCTCCAAGGTCCCTCGGGTGCACACAAACCTCCAGCTTGTCTCCATGCCACCCTTCACCGTACCGGGGTCGTCTAGTCAAGTCCATATGTGTAACCTGTACAACCTGAACACTCAACATACACATATAAGAATATAAGGGTAAACCTAACTTAAACCCTTTGCCCAAACATCAAAACCCTTGGTCACTCCGGACCACAGATTGCCTCAACACCACTGACCTTCACATAGCGCTCAGTCCACTAAAGACCTCTTCAGCTGAGCCTCAGTCAGTCGCCAACCGCTCCAGAAGCCGTTGAAACCTGCGAATGGAAAACAAACAAACCTGACCGAAGCGAAAGTTGCCAATTGACCCTCCTTCTTGGTTTGAGTCATCCCTATCTCACCTGCACACTCTTCAGAGGATTAGCAAAGCAAATCAATTCGTATTAGCAAGGTAACAGCAGGTATCAGAAAGATTCAGAGCGTAATCAGAAGTCTGACAACGTTTTCAAATTAAAGTTATTAGACACTAATCGGTCACCCTGACTGATCAGTGAAGATCCTGATCGATCAGGATCCTGCCTGATCGATCCAGGGAAGCTCTGATCGATCACCTTAATCGATCAGAGATCGGGGATCGGTCACCTGACTGATCCACCAGCTTACTAGGATTTCAGGCCACAACCCGCAGGATCCTTGACCTGATCGGTCACCTGACCGATCAGGATGTGCCCTGATCGGTCACAGTGACCGATCAGGTCACCTCTGGACCGATTAGGACCCATCATGATCGGTCCAGGAGGACCCTGATCGGTCCAAGTGACCGATCAGGTTTTCTCCAGCCTTCCTGATCTCTCTCTCATCCGTTCACCAGAACGATCAGAAGCCAAACAGAAACATTCGGATCTCTCTCCGATCGTTTATCAGAACGATCAGAAGCCAAACAGAAATATTCTATTCTCTTTCTAATCGTTCACTAGAACGATTAGACTCCCTGGATCGGTCACCAGATCGATCTATTAATAAGGGAGCTCGTGCCAACTTCTGATCGGACTCAAGACCGATCCAGCCACTTGGTTGACTCATGCTTAGTCTCCCGGACCAAGACTTCATACCCGGCTTCACTCACCAGGACTTTGTTCAGCCTAGCTTCACTCACTAGGACCCGGCTTCACTCACCGGGGTTTCCGTCACCTAGCTTCACTCGTTAGGACCTGGCTTCACTCACCGGGATTTCCTTCACCTAGCTCCACTCGCTAGGACCCGGCTTCACTCACCGGGGTTTCCGTCACCCGGCTTCAATCACCGGGACCCGACTTTACTCACCGGGGTTTCCGTCACCCAGCTTCACTCACCAGGACCCGACTTCACTCACCGGGGTTTCCATCACCCGGCTTCACTCACCAGGACCCGACTTCACTCACCGGGATTTCCATCACCCGACTTCACTCACCGGGATTTTCATCACCCGTCTTCACTTCGTGCTCAGTTCCCCGACCAGGACTAATACGAATTTACTTAACCAAACTTAAATCGGTGTCAACACCAAGACAACAATCTGGATAGACTGCATCATCAATCTCCCCATTTTTGTTGTTTGACAACCCGATTTATGTTTAGGCATTATAGATCAAATGAAGTCAAATTTCATTATCGCAAGGGAATCAAAGTCCTCCCCCTACAATAATTAAATTTTAACAAACCCAAAACTTAATCAACCATTCTCTCCCACTTTGTCAAACACCGAAAAGGGTATGGTTATTAAGTTTTAACATAACTCCCCCTTAAACAAGGGTCTCTCCCCAAACCCAAAATAAAGACAAAGGATAATATTTGAATTGCATATGAGAGACATATACCAGAAATGTATCAAGGCAACAATATATATGCTTCATATGGCAATAATTAATGCACCTGCATCAGACACATAGTCCTGATTGGTCTCCTTGACCGATCAGATTCAAAAAAAAAATTTCGGAACTTTGATACGTTCTAGGTTAGACTGCATTAACAATTGATATGTTCAGGTTTGTTTTGATAACCAAAACTCATTCCACAACGGGGGTGTAGACTTCATTAACACTCGATATTTCAGAATAATTTCTGAGAATCAAGAGTCCTTAAAATTTCCTAAATAGATTTGTATCCACTTAGTATCAGGTTTGTACCAAAACCAATGGATGATCAAGTATGTTATGTTCCTAGTATGTTCTTTGATCAGGGTACCTGGATAATGAGTCTGATCGGTCACCGTGACCGATCAGAAGTCTCCTGATCGGAAGGATCCCTGATCGGACTGCTTAACTAATCAGAAGGATCCCTGATCGGTCTGCTTGACTGATCAGAGGGATCCCTAATCGATCCATGAACCGATCAAGTTAAATACAGAAAGTTTTTCTGAGAAGGAGGTGAGTCCTGATAGGTATTAGATTTTAGATGAGATCAAATTTTAGATCAGAGAGAGTTTCTGAAATGTTCCAGAAACTCTCGTGTCAAATACCCCTTTCAAACTCTAAACCAATCAGATTTAATTACATTGATTCTAAAAGGGTTCCCTTAATCAAAATATATTCCTGTTTCCTTACTGATTTCAAAATCTTGATATAGGCTTATATCAAGTTGGTATCAACAAATGCTCTCATCATCATAAAGTTGTATTTGACTCCACTAATTAGATCCGACATGTATTTATTTAATTTAGAGAATTTCAAAAAATTCAAAATATAGATCACAAAAACATGAAGTTGTCTTAATTCTCTAAGTGCAGGCAATTCCAATGAAAAACCTAACTTAGACCTCTTGTTGTAGTGAATAACAATTTATTTTCGGTCATGTGTTTGGAGCACCCATTGTCAACAAATCATGTTGATAGATGCTCCCCCTCAACCAATGCTTACACAATTCAAAATATAGATGTTTTAGGTACCCAAACATTGGGACCTAATACATCTACAATGAAGGTCTTTGGCACCCATGTCTTAGTCATTTTCTTCTTAAGTCCATGAACCCTAGAATCATTTGGTGATCTAATATGGGTTCTAGACATTAATGACATGAAGCTTGGTTCTTTAGGTTGGTAATCTAAACCAACCTTGTTGTAAACCGCTTTTTGAGAATTGAGAATCATATCCAAGGTCTTGAAGCTAGTTGAAAATTTCCCAAGAATATTCTTGAGTTTTTCAATTTCACTCTTTAGGCCCTTGTTCTCATCCTCAAGAACCCTAACAGCCAAATCATCTATGTTATCATTCTTAGAAGTTTTCAATTGTTCTACTTCTAATTTCAATGATTTTACCTTGTTCTTAGATTTTTTAAGTAAGTTAGTTAAGCATGCTATGGTTCTATAACACTTATCTAACTCGGGAGAAATTATCTCTTCATCATCCGAAGATGTTGAAGCCACGGTTGAGAAGTCACTTGATTCGTCTCCACCTTACATGTTCGAATCTTCTAAGGCCATGAAAGTCATGTGACAGATGCTCTTATCCTCCTCCTTTTCCTTCTTCTTCTTCTTCTTCTTTTTTCTTCTGTCGCCTGCCACAAAAGCCACACCCTTCTCCTTTGGGCTTTGATTAGCGATCTCATGTAGTTCCATTTCACAAAATAAATCTTCTAATTTAATAATAGAAAGATCCTTAGATACCTTGTAGACATCCACCATGGATGACCACAAGACATTCCTAGAAAAGGATTTAAGGACATACCTTACAAGGTCGCGATTTTCGACCTTCTCATCGATGGAATGTAACCCATTGAGAATCTCCTTGAATCTACCATGAAGTTCACTTACCGTTTCACTTTCCTTCATGGAGAGGTTTGGGAGTTGGTTGAGGAAGAGGTCCCTCTTAGCTATCTGTGAATCACGGGTGTCTTCATGAAGCTCAATGAGCTTGTTCCATAGGTCCTTGGCACTCATGAAAGGACCTACTTTGATCAACTGCTCCTTGGTCATCCGACACTGCAGGGTGCCCATAACCTTTGCATTAGCTTCTCCCTTCCGGGTTTGTCCTGTCAACCACCTTGAGAACTCGAGCTCTTTTCCCTCAGCATCCTTTGGAGGGAGAAACCCTCCTTGACTGAGAACCACATGTCGATGTTGGTCTTCAAGTAATACTCCATTCGTGATCTCCAATATTGAAAATCAGCTCCATCAAAAAATGGAGGTCTGTTGGTGCTGAAGCTTTCCCTCATAGCCATTCTTCTTGCTCTTCGGGTGTTAGTCCATTTGAAAATAGCCCCAGGCTCTGATATCACTTGTTGGACCTTGGATGGCTAGAGAGGGGGGGTGTTAATAGCCAGACACTAAAACTTTTCGCTCTTTGAACTTTCTGCGATTAGGGTTAGCAGCGGAAACAAACACAGAAAGAAAAACAGAAATACAGAGAGACAGAAATGAACCAGTCGCTAACACGGAGGGTTTACAAGGTTCGGGGATAACTTGCCCCTACTCCTTGGCGTGCCCATGAGGTGGGTGATTCCTTAATCGTCGGCAGATCAAGCCCCGGAACTCTGGATAGAATAGAACCTCCTTCTCGGTGGAGAAACCTCTCCACAACCAGTCTCAAGAATAATATCAGAATAAGCTCAGAAGACTCGAGAGGAAGCTCACATACAAGAGATGCAGTAGGAAGCTTCAAGAAGGAAGAAACAATACACACAACTACTACACAGCCAAACCCCACAAAAACCTTTGCTCATTTTCTATTTTTCGTTCTTGTTATGTCTGCATCGCCCGCCTCTCCTTCTTAACCTTCCTTCCGCTCATCGCCCGGCTTCGTCAGCACTCACTGAACCACAACCTGACCCACTGACCTTCACAGAGCGCTCAGTCCACTGAAGACCTCTTCAGCTGAGCCTCGGTCAGTTGCCAGCCGCGCAAGAAGCCGTTGAAACTTGCGAATGGAAAACAAACAAACCTGACCGAAGTGAAAGTCGCCAATTGAACCTCCTTCTTGGTTTGAGTCATCCCTGTCTCACCTGCACACTCTTCAGAGGATTAGAAAAGCAAATCAATTCGTATCAACAAGGTAACAGCAGGTATCAGAAAGATTCAGAGCGTAATAAGAAGTCTAACAACGTTTTCAAATTAAAGTTATCAAACATTGATCGGTCACCCTGACCGATCAGTGAAGATCCTGATAGATCAGGCTCCTGCCTGATCGATCCAGGGAAGCCCTGATCGATCACCTTGACCGATCAGAGATCGAGGATCAGTCACCTGACCGATCCACCAGCTTACTGCGATTTCAAGCCACAACCCGTAGGTACCTTGACCTGATTGGTCACGTGACCGATCAGGTTGTGCCCTGATCGGTCACAGTGACCGATCAGGTCACCTCTGGACCGATCAGGACCCATCCTGATCGGTCCAGGAGGACCCTGATTGGTCCAAGTGTCCGATCTGGTTTTCTCCAGCCTTCCTGATCTCTTTCTGATCCGTTCACCAGAACGATCAGAAGCCAAACAGAAACATTCTGATCTCTTTCTGATCATTCACTAGAATGATCAGACTCCCTGGATCGGTGACCAGACCGATCTATTAACAAGGGAGCTCGTGCCAACTTCTAATCGGACTCCAGACCGATCCAGCCACTTGGCTGACTCATGCTCAGTCCCCCGGACCAAGCCTTCATTCCTGGCTTCACTCACCAGGACTTTGTTCAGCCTAGCTTCACTCACTAGGACCCGACTTCACTCACCGGGGTTTCCGTCACTTAGCTTCACTCACTAGGACCCGACTTCACTCACCGGAATTTCCTTCACCTAGCTTCACTTGCTAGGACCCGACTTCACTCACCGGGACCCGTCTTCACTCACCAGGGTTTCCGTCACCCGACTTCACTTACCGGGACCCGACTTCACTCACCGGGGTTTCCGTCAACTGGCTTCGACTTCACTCACCGAGGCATCACCCGACTTCACTCACCGGGGTTTCCGTCACCCAGCTTCACTCACCGGGACCCGGCTTCACTCACCGGGATTTTCATCACCCAGCTTCACTCACCGGGATTTCCATCACCCGACTTCACTTCGTGCCTAGTCCCCGACCAGGACTTAATATGAATTTACTCAACCAAGCTTAAATCAGTGTCAACACCAAAACAACAATCGAGTCAGACTGCATCAACAGAACCGACGCAAGTTCCCACCCCCGGGAACGCGCCTTTCACCTACTCCTCTTATGAGACGGCTGCCACCGAGTCCATTTGGGTGGACTTTTACTTAGCCTTTGATACTCTCGGATCTCGAGACATCTGAACGTCAACCCATCTCTACTTATGTCCTTAGTCATCGCTCAGCGAAGTTGTTCAATCCCTCAGACCAAGATATCGTGCCCAAACCCTAGGTCCAGGACTTCGGTGCCCAACCCTCGGCCAGTACTTCGTGCCCAATTCCTCGAACCAGGTCTTCGTGCCTAACTTCACTCATCAGGACTTTTACCCAGCTTCACTCATCAGGACTTCGTGCCCAGCTTTACTCACCAGGTCTTAGTGCCTAGGTTAACTAGGACTTTGGTTCATTTTGGTCCATTTTCTTAACTAGCCTTCCCTTGTTCAATATATCACTGACTTAAGTATATTGTCAAACAATGAAACACTTAGAGGAGGACATCACTGATGCAACTTACACCAACAATCTCCCCCTTTTTGATGTTTGATAATATCTTAAGTTAGATTGGTTGAAAGGGTTAAATTATAATCCTTTAACAAAAATCTATGTTTTGAAAATAAATTTTGATTCTTTGGGAAAGCTTTCTATCCTTTGGGAGGACAGAAAAAATAAATTTCCAGTCTTAAGCTCACTCTCCCCTTTAAAAAACTTTTGATCCTTTGAAAAAAAAAATCTCTAACTTAAGCTTACTCTCCCCCTTTGTCATACATCAAACAATTACCAAGAACACTTGCACCGACACTGAAAATACTTAGTATCAATTTTTGAAAGCATAGCATATAACTAAGTACTTTTTGAAAAATATTGTTTATTTGTAGGAAAATATTTTGAAAATTCTTACACTTAGAAAACTATTGGCATAGAAAAACTTTTATTTAGAATAAATTTTTTAAAACAATCTGCACTTATAAAAATATTTTCTCTTGACAAATAGTGCATTCCGAAGAAAAGATGTTAGCATTTTAAAAAATATCTGCACTCTTAAAAATATTTGTACTTTGTGAACATTGGTGCCTTTTTGGAACCATTTTGAAAAATATTTTGAATATTTTGCAAGTACTTTTGAAAAATATTTGAGCTTTTGAAAAGTGTCAAGTACTTTTGAAATATATTATGTATTTTTGGAAAATATAAGTACTTTTTGAAAACTATTATGAACTTGAAAAACATACGTAATATATGTTCTTTTTGAAACATTTCTTGACTTATCTTTTGAAAGTACTAAAAAAATATTATTTTTAAAACATAATATTTTACTTGACTTGGTTTCTTTTCCTGTCTGACACAATCCTAGGAAACCTTATTAACTACAAGGACATTTTCCTAAGTATCCTGGAAATTCTCCAAACTCAAGTAAATATTATTTCAAAAGGATTTTATAAGCCACAAAAAAAATTTTGTCAAACAAACTAATAGTATTTTGAAAGCCAAATTACTTATGTTTTCAACATGATTTTAAAAATATCGTGCACGAAAACATATTATTTTGAAATGTTTAATAACTCTGTTAATTTGACCTCCTCCTAAACTTAACCCAGTCCTAGGAAGCTTGTTAACCACAAGTATTCTTCCTCTGAGTCTTTATGATTTAGTACAAATCATAAGAATTATCTACTAATTCCAAAAACTAATTGCCAAGAAAAGTTTTCGAAAAATATTTTGTCAGATAGTTTTCTTTTGACTTAGATTCCCCCTAAATTTGACACATCCTAGGAGTCCTTGTAGATCATCAAGTAGACCTCCTATGTGTCTTTAGGGTTTATCACGATCAAAAGAATGAACGACAATATGATAATTTTCAAGAAGATAATCTTAGAAAATTCAATTTGGATTGAAGATAATTTTTAAATCATAAGTCTTTTCGAAAACATACATGATTGTGATTTAAAGCACCGTTTTCGAAAAATATCTTGAAGTGATAAGGATGTTTAAAGCATAATTTTTGAATAACACTTTGAAATGATAATGATTTTAAAGCACCATTTTCGAAAGATTCAAAAGAAAAAAAAAAACTCCCCCTGACACCAACACCATTTGACTCTATCTAAGTATCTTAAAGGACTTTAGTGTTGACCTAAGAGACTTGTGTATAATTGTGTAGGCCAAACAATCTTTCAAAAGAATATTATTTTTGAAAATCTATCATATATAATCAATCAAACAAGCATGAATTCCATAAAAACATTATTATGTTGAAGCACTATTTTGAAATATATTTTTAGAAAAATATTCTAACAATTTTGAAAAATATTTTTCAATTTATTAGTCCTTAACATCTCACCCATTTTAGATGTTTCAGTATGATCAAGCAAGGTTGCCTTATGGGTGTATTGTGAGATGCTTGAGTCATTTTTCTTAATTTATTGTTAAATCTAAGATTTAGTCGAAACTTGTGTTAGATTCAAATTTATCAAATAGTAAAGTGAATTTGATTTTCGGTAATCGGCTTCCAAGTCTTGGTGAGGCACAGAGGCCTTCTTTGGCCATAGCCTTATTGGAGCAACAACCCTTTCCTTGACAAAGTCTTTTATCGAAAATTCATTTTCAAATTACTTCTTGAAAAATTTTGGTCTAACTAGCTTAGGTTTTGGATCGGTAGCTTCGGCTAGTTCCACCAGACGGCTTCCCTAACGTACTATCATCTCACCTCCACCTAATACTAGGTTGTCCAAGTTTCAACTAGTCTTTTTCTTATAACCGTTCTAAGTCATGCATAAATTTAAATATGAATGACATGACATATATAAAAAAAAGCAGATGTATGGCATGACAGTTATGCATAAGTCAAACAATTCAAATCATTTTATTTAAGTTTCTAATAATATATCAAATTTTTGATTTGATACATGTCGTGTGAACCTGCGAATATGTCAACCCACTTTGACATATTTAATATTATTAATTTAATTGTTGCAGTTCGGGTAAGATTTTATTTAATTCGAGTTTAAGTTACTTAAGAATTAATTGGATCTGAATTCAGAATTAATTAAAGTTCAATTAATTAAGAATTACTTAAAGTCAATTGAAGTTGAATTAATTAAGACTTAATTGAAATTAAGAAATAATTGAGGTTGAATTAATTAATACTTAATAGAAAATTAATTGAAGTTGAATTAATCGAAGTTATTAAATTAAGGGTTAATTGAATTAATTAGGAATTACTTGAATTTGAATTAATTAAGGATTAATTAAAGTTGAATTAATTAAAAATTAATTGAATTTGAATTAATTAAATATTAATTGAATTTGAATAATTAAAGATTAATTGATTTTGCATTAATTGAAGATTAATTGATTTTGCTTTAATTGAAAATTAGTTAAAGTTAAATTAAATAAGGATTAATTAAGATTAAGTAATTAAGGATAATTAAAATTATGTTAATTAAGGATTATTTAAGGTTGAAATAAATAAGGTAAAAATTGTTAATATTTAATTAGATTTAAATTTTAAATTTTCTGGGTTAGATAATAATTATGGGTTTAGCTTCATCATTTTCATTAATTCAAAAATTTCTAATTCCTTTACTATTTCTTCTTTATTTATCTTTTTAAGTATTTCTAATAATTCTGATTTATTTGAATCTTTGTGATTTTTATAAACTATAGCCTTGATCTCAGAAAATTCAATCTGCTCTTCATTCTCATCATTAAAATCACATCCTTCAATATCCTCATAGTTGGTGGAGTAATTTGGGCCACTAGTTAATATTTTGTAATAATTTTCAGGATTATCCAAGATAATAATTAAACTATTATCCAAAATAATTTCGTCTCCATTATCCTCAGAATTATTCTCATTATCATCATAAATATTTTTAATATTAACCTTAAGATTTTCTGAAATTATTTCATTGTTTTCCTTACAATTTTCTGAAAAATCATCTTTATCCTTAGAAATATTTTCAATATTTTCAGGATTATTAGTAAAATTTTCAAATTTATTTTCAGAATTATCAGTAAATTTTCAAATATGATTTCAGAATTATCAGTAAAATTTTTAAATTTGATTTCAGACTTATCAGTAAAATTATCAAAATTAATTTTAGCATTATCAGTAAAATTATCAGAATTAATTTTAGCATTATCAGTAAAATTATCAGAATTAATTTTTAAAATTATTGAATTGGTATTAAGAATTAAACAATTAATTTCTGATATTTTAACCATATTCACATTTTGTAACTGGTCATGCAAGATATTTACTTGACTATGCAATAATTTCAATTTATCAGAAAAATTATCTAAATTATCTATATAGGATAGTGCAGGAATTTGAAAATTTTTTGAAATGTAAATTTTGCGTACCTTTGCCGGACACTTATTTTTGTAATGTCCGTACTTTTCGCATTTGAAGCATTTGATGTGATCCTTGTTCCTCCGGACTCCTGGTACTGAAATTTCCTTTGCCGCCGGTGAGGAATGATTTTTACGAGTAGGACACTAATTTTTGTAGTGTCCTCTCTCCCTACAAATAAAGCATGTAATATGTAATTTAAAAACTAACATTTAAAATAAATTATACCTGATTCACCCCTGGGCTTCCCCTCAACTCTTGACGTCTTTGCTCCGTCGGCAGTTAGTCCGATGAAGAGCGATCTGGCTCAGATACCACTTGTAGAACTGGTATCGTCGATAGAGGGGGGTGAATATCGTCCGTAAATCTTTCGCAAATTTCGTAAAATTTTTTTAGTTCGTTCTGGACACAAAGTTAGTAGCACAACGGAAAACAAAAAGAATGAACAAACAACACAGTGCACACGGGAGTTTTTACTTGGTTCCCAACCCCCAGGGTCAGTACATCCAAGGCCTAAGCATGGGAACACCCGTCCACCTATGGTCTCCTTCCCGGACTTTCTGGAAGCGGAGAAACCCGTCTTACAGTGCACAAATTACAATCAAAAGATGTAAAGAAATAATTGCATAATTGTAAATTCAAACCAAACAAAAGTTGAAGACTCGGTCGATCTAGAACTCCGAAGTGCCGCGCACTTCCTCCCGGAGCTTCCTTGGTCGCAGAGCTTTGCCGTTAGCGCTTTGTCATCAGTCAGAAGTCTTAGAAGGATCTTGGAAGTTGTGTTCTGAGTTGAGGGGTCGAAGCCCCTTTTATAGTCTTCATTGGGGCGCCTGTGATCATTGGGGCGCCTCAAAGGGCTTGGTCAATGCTTATCTCCGCGCCGAACTCACCACAACCGATAAGGCTTCTGACCAGGGCGCCCTAGACCTCCCAGGCGCCTCAAAGAGCTTGGGCAAAGCTTATCTCTGCTTTGAACTCATAGCAGCAGATACAGATTTCAACCAGGGCGCCTGTAACATGTGGGGCGCCTGAATGAATAGCTTGGTTTGCCTCCTTTCATTGAGGCGCCCCAATTGATGGGGGTGCCTAGCTCCTTTAGGGTGCCTCCTTCAATGGGGGCGCCAGCAGCCTGGCTTCCAGCTGCGTTGTGTGTTTCTTTGCCTGCTTTATCTTCCATTCTAGGTACCTGCAAGATACACAAATACAAAGCAAATATACACACAATCTTAGCCTTAATGAGATGATTCTAACTTCGGATTTCTGTGAAACCCTAGGTCGAACCGACGCAAGTTCCCACCCTCGGGAACGCGCCTTTCACCTAATCCTCTCAGGAGACGGTTGGCCACCCAGTCCATTAGGGTGGACTTTTACTTACCCTTCGATACTCTCGGATCTCGAGACGTCCGAACCTCGACCGATCTCTATTTATGTCCTTAGTCATCGCTCAGCTAAGTTGCTCAATCCCTCGGACCAAGACTTCGTGCCCAAACCCTAGGTCCAGGACTTCGGTGCCCAACCCTCGGCCAGAACTTCGTGCCCAGTTCCTCGAACCAGGTCTTCGTGCCTAACTTCACTCATCAGGACTTTTGCCCAGCTTCACTCACCAGGACTTCGTGCCCAGCTTTACTCACCAGGTCTTATGCCTAGCTTCACTCACCAGGTCTTAGTGCCTAGGTTAACTAGGACTTTGGTTCATTTTGGTCCAGTTTTCTTGACTACCCTTCCCTTGTTCAATGTATCACTAACTTAAGTATATTGTCAAATATTTAAACACTTAGAGGAGGACATCACTGATGCAACTTGCACCAACAACACCTCGGGCATCCGCAACACCATGAGGTAGCTCCTTGTCGGGTATCCGCAGCACCATGACCAGGCTTACTCACCTCGGGCATCCGCAGCACCATGAGGTAGTAGATTTTTTGCAGCTCCTGGTCGGACATCCGCAGCACCATGACCAGGCCTACTCACCTCGGGTATCCGCAACACCACGAGGTAGTAGGGTTTTTTCAACTCTTGGTTGGGCATCCACAGCACCACGACCAAGCCTACTCATCTTGGGCATCAACAGCACTATGAGGTAGTAGGGTTTTGGAAGCCCTTGGTCGGGCATCCATGATAATTACCATTTTGATAGTCAATTTAGGCTTTCAAATTCATGTTTTGATCCCTTTTTAAATGCTTAATCTTGTATTTACACTAGGTTCCATGAATTATTGTTATTTTAGCTTTGGATGCAAATCTTTTCATAATTGAGATATTTTGACATTAAATTTTGAATCTATTTTTGTAGGCTTTGAATGATCATGGACCTAGATCAGATTGGATCGAGTTTGAGCCAGAATTGGATTTAGATCAAGATGATCAAGCGTTGGATTAATATGGGTCGTCCAATCAAGAAACGGTGAGATCTGAGCCATCTGTCGTCTTTTGGTCAATCCAAGCTCAAGATAGAGTTAATCAAGACCACAGATCATGATCTGAAGCTTTGGTCCTAATTAGAAGCCATCTGACCATTGGATCAAGCTTAGGAGAAGTCTAGACCATCCATTCAAGAGGCAGGGAGATCTGAATCATCCGTCGCAGATCTGGTCGATCCAAGCTAAGGAGGAGCAGATCCTGACCATTGATGGAGATCTAGAAGATTTGAACTCAAACTGAGATGATCTGACCGTTGGATGAGGCGAGGATGATAACAGCCGTCCAATTTCAAATGGGATTAATTAAATCAGGAATTCCCTCTCCCAGCTCGTGGTCGTCGCGAGTGCATCAGTTTTTTCTCTGTTCATCATTTTTCTTCAAGTTTTCTTCTCTGATCGCGCGGCCACATCAGATCTAAGCTTCGTCCAAGTTCTTGAATCACCGGGATCGAGTCTCTGTGAGGTTTGCAATCCAATTTTGTTGCTGAGAGGAGCTCAAGTGAGGGTTTCGCCGGAGATCTGGTTTTTCTGATCGATCCATGCTTGATCCCAATCTTCATCAATCGAAACAATCGAAGGGGTTCTCTGAAGAGTTCTGAGAGTCCTGAGCCACCGTCGCCATCCAACCAATCGAGAAGGAAGAGATCGGAAGGAAAATTCAGCTGCGCATCAAGCCAACACAATTTGCTTACGGGAATTATTTCTCTGCTTATTTGTCAAGCTAGAGGGTTTCTAGCTGGATCTTTTGTGACGACAAGAAAGATCTCGAATTAAGGGAAGGATCTGATGTTTAGTTTTTTCAATTTCTATTTCTGAATTATCGTTTCTTACTTCTGTTCATTCTGTATCAGTTCATCAGGTAATTGAACGGTTTATTTGACCGATCAAGACAGCCTCTGATCGGTCTGTTAGACCGATCAGGCATGCATCTGATCAGTCTATAGACCGATCAGGAAGTTTTCAGCTTCATTCCATCTTGTTTACTTTAGTAAGCTTTGTCCAACTTCACATTTCTGTAGTTTAGCTACATATTTTCAGCTTTCCTGCCTTTGTTATCAGTTCTTGAATCTTTAATTTCATAGTATCAAATTGAATTGCTTAGTTCTCATTTAGGGATAAGTTTAGTTTCCTTAATTCAGTTGTTAAATAGGGATAAGTGTAGTTTTCGCAATTTCCTAATCCATTTCTTCTTTAGCTGAGTTCAATCTGTTTCAAATTGTTATTTCATTCATATTTGCAAAACAAACCCCCATCTTATTTGAAAACCCAAAAAATACATAAAACGATAAATTCAAGCTTGGATTAAGCACTCTTAACTAGTTCTTGGAAAAATATGACTTGAGACCCCTATACTACATTTAACTTTGTGAAATAAAGGGTTTTCAACTTATAAATTTTAAATTTGAGGCTCATTCGTGACACTCGTGATTGTGGGCATCATCACATTTTTGGCGTCATTGCCGGGGTGTTGGGTTCTCCCGGCACAAAACAATAAAAACGCAGCGGAAACAAGAACCCACGAGCCATCCATGCGAAAGAAAAACTCGTACAAAGTTGATCTACATCTTCTTCTAAAGAAGATATACCTTCAGAGCGTGCCCTTTGCTTATCCCGCTCATCCAAGGTGCGCCGGATCTCTTGCACGTTCAAGTGTCCGTGCCTCTATTCGTATCCACATGGACACAATCTCTCAACATCGGGAGAGCTACCTTAGTTGTGCTAGCAACTTGAGGTAGCTCGCAGAACACCAAGAACCTTACAATAAGGTTTCGGCCAAAAGGGAGGAGAGGAAGAAGAGAGGAAGGGAAGGGGAAAAGCTAAGGCCAGAAGAAGAAGACATCCAAAGTCACAAGGCCCTCTTTTATAATCATCCCATGAATATGATGAGGTTTGTGTCTTTTTGGCTTCCTTCATTATTACCAATAAAGTGCACATCTTTTAATGTGGCTCTTCATCTTTTCCCATACAAGAAAAGAATCTTTTCATCCAATGAAGAGAGACTTTTCTCTTTCCTCCATGCAACTCTGACCGGGCCTCTCGGACTTCCGACTCGGTCTTCCGACCAAGTCTCCTGAGTGGCGAGCTCCCGACCCAGTCCGCCGAGCTCCGACCCAGTCCGCCGAGCTCCGACTCGGTCCGCCGAGTTCCGACTCGGTCCGCCGAGCTCCGACTCGGTCCGTCGAGCTCCGACTCGGGGCCCGCTGGTCGAGCTCCGACTCGGTCCGTCGAGCTCCGACTCGGTCCGTCGAGCTCCGACTCGGTCCGTCTCGTCGGTCCGCGGTCCGAGCTCCGACTCGGTTCGCCGAGCTCCGACTCGGTCCGTCGAGCTCCGACTCGGTCCGTCGAGCTCCGACTCGGTCCGCCGAGCTCCGACTCTGTCCGTCGAGCTCCGACTCGGTCCGTCGAGCTCCGACTCGTCCGTCGAGCTCCGACTCGGTCCACCGAGCTCCTGTTGGGAACGAGATGGCTATAGAGGGGGGGGGGTGAATATAGACAACCACTTTCTCCTTCTAGACTTATCACGATTTCTGCAACTCAAATATCAGTAGCACAGCGGAAAGAGTAGAAAACAGAGTGTGCAGAAAAACAAAACGAAAGCAAAACAAACACGACTAGCAAGATCGCTAACAAGGAGGGTTTACAAGGTTCGGGGATAACTTGCCCCTACTCCTTGGCGTGCCCTTGAGGTGGGCGATCCCTTGATCGTCGGCAGATCAAGCCCCGGTTAACACCGGATATGAAGCAACCTCCTTCTCGGTGGAGAAACCTCCCCACAGTGTGTTTCAAACAATGATATAGAATGAGCACAATGAAACAACAACAAGAAGGATCTTACTCAAACACTTAGCAAGGACAAAACACAGCAAGCTTCCCTGAGCTCCACCCAGTGGCGATCTCACGCAGACCCCTGCTCCGTGTTTTCCCACTGTCGGACTCCAAGCCTCTTGTTTTCTCCTTCAAGCGCTCAAGTATGATGATTGCTCCTCAATAGCTTGCTTAGAATAGTTTTTGAACTCTCGAATAGCAAGCTTGTAACGCAGGAACATAGAAGCACAAAAACTCAGAACTCTATCGTTTCACTTCTCTCGTTCCTTTTTGTTTCTCCGCTAAGAACCAGTTGATCTCATCTCCAGCAGCCTACAGCTGCCTCACTGCCAACGCGCCAGCTACACTGAACCCTAACTGAACTTCCTGAGCTCCCTCAGCCAAGCTTCAGTCAGTGGCTTCAGTCCTGCATCCAGCCGTTGCAACCTGTGTGGAGAAAGGGACAAACCTGCTCCAAGGAAAGCTCTCTTTGACTTCTCCTTGAGTGTTTGAATCCTCCCCTGTCACCTGAAACTCAATCAGAGCATTAGAGCAGCAAATTAAGCAGCATATCAAATATCAGAAACATACATCAGCAAATCAGATACGATCAGACGCTCTGACCACGTCTGACAGTGAAATTTGAATTAAAGTGATCGGTCACCGGACCGATCCAGGGTGTGTGGATCGGTCACCAGATCGATCCACTGCTTCGCTGGGATTCCCAGCTCTCGCAGCTATACACGCCTGATCGGTCACCAGACCGATCAGGGTGAAGCCTGATCGGTCACCAGACCGATCAGAATGGATCCTGATCGGTCACCCAGATCGATCAGGGCAGATGAACAGTTATTTTTTAATCAAATCCAAGATCCCTGATCGGTCACCGGACCGATCCAGGACTTTGATCAGCAAGGGAACTCACTCACCGTTTGCTCCCTGATCGGTCACCAGACCGATCAGGAGCAAGACAGCAAGGAAGCAGCCTGCTCCCTGATCGGTCACCGGTCCGATCAGGAGCCACACAGTAGATTCCCAATCTCACTGTGCGCTCCCTGATCGGTCACCAGTCCGATCAGACATAGCTGGATCGGTCACCAGACCGATCCACTCAGGAGCAGCGTGCCAATGTCCCTGATCGGTCACCAGACCGATCCAGAGACTCAACCCTAGCCCTCCAAGCTAGGAATTCATCCACCTTAGCCCTCCAAGCTAAGGATTTTTCCATCTAACTCTCCAAGTTGGGAATTTGCACCTAACCCTCCAAGTTAGGACTTTTCACCTAGCCCTCCAAGCTAGGACTTTTCACCTAGCCCTCCAAGCTAGGACTTTTCACCCAACTCTTTTGAGTTAGAACATCATCCAGCCTAGACCTCCAAGCTAGGCACCTGACCCTCCAAGCCAGGACTTTTTCACCTAATTCTCCAGGATGGGAATTTGCACCTAACCCTCCAAGTTAGGACTTTTCACCTAGCCCTCCAAGCTAGGACTTTTCACCCAACCCTTCCGAATTAGGACTTTTCCAACACCTAGCCCTCCAAGCTAGGATTTTCCACACCTAACCTCCCAGGTTAGGATTTTCCATATCATGCCTAATCCTCGATCAGGACTTAATCATAATCATCATAATCATCACACCTAACCTCCCAGGTTAGGATTTTCCATATCATGCATAATCCTCGATCAGGACTTAATCATAATTATCATAATCATACTCCTAAACTAAAATCGTTGTCAACACCAAAACAACAATCAGGGCCAGATTGCATCAACAATCTCCCCCTTTTTGTTGTTTGACAACCCGATTTTAAGTTTAGGGATTCTCAATCAATATTCCAACTTTAGAATCATAGGGGAATCCAGATCCTCCCCCTACAACATGGTCATTCTAAACATAACCAATCCACACTCTCCCCCTTTGTCGAACACCGAAAAGGAGCTAGAGGGGTTGTTAAGTTTAAACAAACTCCCCCTCAACCCTAGGGGTATCCCTAATCAACAAAGATGTGATAGTTTGTGGATTAATCATACGACCGCATGTGAAAAGGTATAGCAAGACATAGCAATCACATGCATCATATGAGTATGAAGTATAAGATCACAGAACATGCCATAATATTCATAAGTATCAAGTAAACATGGCAGTGTAAGCATGAACATGGCAATGGATCAATCATGCAGATCATAGTCATATAAACAACATGGCATCAACAATAGACATACTAGCTCAAATGTCAGATAAACATGTGATAAAAACATAGTCATGGCATAACATGTAGTATCATAAATAGTAGTCATCATAGCATCATCAAACAGCAACATCTTAAGCAAGATAGAACAAAAAGGTCAGGATGCACACATCCGTCAAAAACAACAAACATGAACATAGAGCGGTCAATCGTCAGCTGGATCATCGTCCGAATCATCAATGTAGATGATATCTCCTGGTGAAGGGCCACTGGGAGATGCACCATCTGGAAATGTATGATGATACCATTCTTCATACCATCTGTCCTGGAAGGAGTGCATCTCAGAGACATCAGAGGCTAAAACATCGAGACGGTGATCAAAAGTCTGAAACTCTGAGCGGACCTCCTGTCGCCAGAGCTCAGAGATATGCAATTCGTGCTCTAACTTCCGCTCTATCTCCGCTACTTGCCAGCGTAGATCAAGAGCCCACTCATCATAATCGGCAGTAGTAGCTGGCGCCCCTGGTCACGGGCTGCTCTCGGTAGCTCCCCTGCATGTCTGCGAGCCTTCCACCTTAGCCCCTGAGTCCCGAGAACAATGCCGGACTGAGCAAGCATGCGACGATCCAGACGGCAGTCCTGTCGGGTCATGGGCACAATACGGCCCTGTGAAACATCGATGCCAACCGACGCTAGCCAGGCTGTGATGATGTGGCCGAATGACATATAGACCGACTGGGATGAAGGCATACTGTGTACGATGATAGAGAAGTAAACTGAAGCCACTGGGTCAAAATCTAGCTGTTGATGCAACCCGTAAAGCATCAAGCAGTGGAACGGTCGAATCGCATCGAGATGTTTCGAGGTAGTGGGAAGGAGACAATTGGTGATGATTTTAAACAACACATAGTCAACAGGGGAAAGTCGAAGAGCAGGGAAAGTGGGAAAGACCCGGGTGCGCTTACCAAAACCCTCTGGCCTGGGATGACCTAGAAAGTACTCGTAGATGGAATTGGGAGTCACTCCATCGAAAGGAACTGGAAGGGGAGTAGGAGGAAAAGGGTAGAGGAAGAAATCATTGTTTGACCTGCGACACCCGAGAAAATCAGTGAAAATAGATCGATTGAAATCGAGATCGATACCAGCAATACGGGTTTTCCATCCCGTGCCCTCTCCACTCACCATGTTATTATAGAACTCAGAAACCAAATCAAGGTTGATCGGTCCTTCAAAGTGCAATATGGGTTGAAGATTATAAAATTCAATACATTGTCGGATTGTTGGACAGTGCTCATAGATAAAAGTTGGGTCTATAGTTCGACACGGCATGAGTTTAAAATTGTGCCATTGGAAATTGAGAGCAAGACCGATACTCTGAAATCAGTATGTGGGGGAGATGGAGGCCTCGGAGGAGGTGTAGATGACGAAGGAGGTTTCCCCCTTGAACTGCCCTCTAGAACCTCCTTTCCCTTAGCAGATTTTCTAAAGAGTTGAATGGATCATACACACCAGAATTCAAATCATAGGATAAGATTGATCATGACACATAGGTTGAATCACAAGAATTGATCATATATAAGATGAGACCCAATCAAAAGATAGATATGAAACACGGAGAAATTTGATGAAAAGTGGGGTTACGGCAAAATATAGGGGTCACGGCGAGGATCAAGACACCACAGCAAGAACAAGAACAAAAATCATAATATGATTAGCTTCACAAACAAGGTTTTATGAACTGATTGTCAAGAAAATCAAAACGAACAACTTACTTAGGTGACATTGAGAAGATTCTTGGATCGAAAGAACTCGTAGGGAGGAGCTCGGCGCAAGAGAAAATCGCAGACTGTCTCTGCGAGAGAGGAACGCTCGCGAGGCTGGAGAAAAACTTCACACTCACGCTACGCGAGGAAGAGAAGCACTCAGGAGGGTCTTCTCGCACAAGCAAGTCGCGCAGATGAGGAGTTTCGGCGCTAGGGTTCGGCGCTGAAGAAGGTTTTGCGAGAGTTAATCGGTTGGTGGATCGGTCCACCAACCAAAATTTAATGCGGTTGATCGGATCACCGTTCGATCTGATCGCGTCCCAGACCGATCAGGATACAGCCTGATCGGACTGGAATGGTCCTGATCGGTCGGATGACCGATCAGACGCGCTCCTGATCGGTCGGGTGACCGATCAGGATTCGATCAGTAGGGTCCGGAGAGAAAACTCTGAGCTCCCTGATCGATCTGTGGACCGATCCCCACAGGGTGCCAGATCGGTCCGGAGACCGATCCAGGCTGGCTCAGTACACTTAGTCAGATTTCGGGAGATCACGGCTTGCCTCGCAGATCGGTCTGTGGACTGAACACCACAGGAAGGGGTCAGATCGGTCTAGGGACTGATCAGCCCTATGCCTGATCGGTCCGGTGACCGATCAGGGTTCCTGATACGCACTGAAATGTTCAGTTTTAGAACTTCTGAAATTTTCAAAAGAAATCTGATGAACTTTGTCGAACTTAGACATGATTTTCTGACTAAAATTGATCCCTGAACAAGAATCAAAAGTCCTTATAGTCAAACTCATCTTAATGGAGTCAAACTCAACCATCAATCAATCAAGCAAATTCAAACAAGTTTTTACTCCAACTTCAAGTTTCCAATCAAGTTGCCTTGATTGGAATGTCCAAGTATGATCATAGAGTCATATACACATATGTTATGCAATGGTTTTCCCCATACTTGGTCACCACCGTGATTATTATCTCGTCAACTTAGTTTCTCAAGTGATGCAATGACATTTTGAGAAATTGAGTTGACCTAACATCTCACCCCATATCTAGCAAACAAAAACATTTTGGTAACCCTTATAGTTTGTGTGAGATGTTCCCAAAGTTACCCAATTGTTCCCTAACAATTTGAAATAATCATGAAGGATTTTGAATACAATTTGAGAATCATGAAGCGCGACACATTCCCAATTCCTGTCTTAGGAAACTAAATTCACTCTCGGGAAGTGGTTTAGTGAAAATGTCAGCTAGGTTTGACTTTGACTCTACATGTGAGAGTATGATGTTCCCCCTAGCTACATGATCTCTAATGAAGTGGTGTCTTACCTCAATATGTTTGGTCCTAGAATGATGGACCTGATTCTTGGTTAAGTTGATTGTGCTAATGTTATCACATAACACTTGCACACCCTTGTAACTCAATCCATAATCCTCTAAAGTGTGGATCATCCACAACAATTGCGATATACTCTCTCCCATGGCGATATATTCCGCCTCGGTAGTGGAAAGAGCAACACAATGTTGCTTCCGACTCAACCAACTTACTAAGGACGATCCTAAGAATTGGCAGCCCCCACTAGTGCTCTTCCGGTCCAACTTACATCCAGCGTAGTCGAAATCCGTATAGCCCATCAAATCAAAAGATTCGGTACGGGGATACCAAAGACCTACACCAATTGTGCCCTTGAGATATCTCAAAATTCGCTTAACAGCAATTAGGTGAGATTCCTTGGCACAGACTTGATATCTAGCACACATACCTACAGCAAATAGTATATCTGGTCGACTAGCTGTGAGGTATAGCAAACTGCCTATCATGCTTCGATATTGAGTTAGATCAACGGGTTTACCACTCTCATCATTGTCTAATCTTGTGTTTGTAGCCATGGGAGTGGTTACCTCTTTCGAATCACTCATATTGAATTTTCGAAGCATTTCATGTGTATACTTTGTTTGATGCACATGGATACCATCGCGAGTTTGCTTGATTTCAAGTCCCAGGAAGAAAGTCAACTCTCCCACTAGACTCATCTCAAATTCACTCTCCATGTGTCCAATGAACTCATTTAAATAACCCTTGTTGTTTGAGCCACAAATTATGTCGTCGACATATACTTGAGCTACAAATATATTGACACCATCTCTTTGTAGAAACAGTGTAGGGTCTATTTGACCTCTAACAAAGCCCTTTTCAATCAAGAATGTCGACAACCGCTCATACCAAGCCCGGGGTGCTTGTTTAAGGCCATAGAGTGCCTTTTTGAGCTTGAACACGTGGTTTGGATATTCGGTACTCTCAAACCCCGGAGGTTATTCGACATAGACCTCTTCCCTAATCAAACCATTTAAGAAGGCCCGATTTGACATCCATTTGAAATAATTTGAAGCCACGGTGTGCTGCAAATGCAAGCATCAATCGGCATGGACTCTAATCGTGCCCACGGGAGCATAAGTCTCATCATAATCAAGACCTTCAACTTGACTGTAGCCCTTGGCTACCAAGCGTGCCCTTGTTTTCTAATGATTTCTCCCTTGTGGTTTAATTTGTTTTTGAAGACCCCATTTGGTTCAATAATGGTGGTCTTCTTAGGTCTAGGGACTAAGTCCCAAACCTGACTCCTCTCAAATTGACCTAGTTCATCTTGCATCGCAATAATCCAATCGGGATCATTTAATGCTTCATCAATTTTTCTAGGTTCAATTTCGGAAATTAGAGCAACTTCATTAGCCTCATTCCGGAAGAATGATCTAGTCCTAACCCCTGATGGATGTCTCCAACAATTTGGTCTTGGGGATGACTAGAGGCTAGTCTCGTTTGCCTTGGTGTTGGTGGTGCTTCTTGAATAGGTTCACTAGACACAAATTCAGCCTCAGGATCCGGCTGATCAATGAGTTGTCTAGGCTCACCGTCATCAGACTCATTCACCNCCTGACCCTCCAAGCCAGGACTTTTTCACCTAATTCTCCAGGATGGGAATTTGCACCTAACCCTCCAAGTTAGGACTTTTCACCTAGCCCTCCAAGCTAGGACTTTTCACCCAACCCTTCCGAATTAGGACTTTTCCAACACCTAGCCCTCCAAGCTAGGACTTTTCAACACTTAACCCTCCAGGTCAGGACTTTTCAACACCTAGCCCTCCAGACTAGGATTTTCCATCCCATGCCTGATCCCCGACCAGGACTTTAATCATAATCATCATAATCAACCTAAACTAAAATCGATGTCAACACCAAAACAACAATCAGGGCCAGACTGCATCAACAATCTCCTCCTTTTTGTTATTTGACAATCCGATTTTAAGTTTAGGGATCTCAATCAATTTTCTCAACTTTGGAATCATAGGGGAATCCAGATCCTCCCCTACAACATGGTCATTCTAAACTTAACCAATCCACACTCTCCCCCTTTGTCGAACACCGAAAAGGAGCTAGAGGGGCTGTTAAGTTTTAAACAAACTCCCCTTCAACCCTAGGGGTATCCCAAATCAACAAAGATGTGATAATTTGTGGAATAACCATACGAACTCATGTGAAAATGATATAGCAAGACATAGCAACCACATGCATCATATGAGTATGAAGTATAAACCCACAAAGCATGCCGTAATATCCATAAGTATCAAGTAGAATTGTAAGCATGAACATGGCAATAGATCAAAGATGCACATCATAGTCATATAAACAACATGACATCAACAATAGGCATACTATCATGTGATAAAAACATAATCATCGTAATATAGCACAAATCCAAATACTAGTCATCATAGCATCATCAAATAGTAACATCTTAAGCAAGATGGAACATAAAGGTCAGGATGTACACATCCGTCAAAAACAACAAACATGAACTTAGAGCGGTCAATCGTCAGCTGGATCATCGTTCGAATCATCAATGTAGATGATATCTCCTGGTGAAGGGCCACTGGGAGATGCACCATCTGGAAATGTATGATGATATCATTCTTCATACCATCTGTCCTGCAAGGAGTGCATCTCAGAGACATCAGAGGCTAAAACATCGAGACGGAGATCAAAAGTCTGAAACTCTGAGCGGACCTTCTGTCGCCAGAGCTTAGAGATATGCAATTCGTGCTCTAACTTCCGCTCTATCTCCGCTACTTGCCAGCGTAGATCAGGAGCCCACTCATCATAATCGGCAGTAGTAGCTGGCGCCCCCTGGTCACGGGCTGCTCTCGGTAGCTCCCCTGCATATCTGCGAGCCTTCCACCTTAGCCCCTGAGTCCCGAGAACAATGCCGGACTGAGCAAGCATACGACGATCCAGACGGCAGTCCTGTCGGGTCATCGGCACAATACGGCCCTGTGAAACATCGATGCCAACCGACGCCAGCCAGGCAGTGATGATGTAGCCGAATGGCATATAGACCGACTGGGATGAAGGCATACTGTGTACGATGATAGAGAAGTAAACCGAAGCCACTGGGTCAAAATCTAGCTGCTGATGCAACCCGTAAAGCATCAAGCAGTGGAACGGTCGAATCTCATCGAGATGTTTCGAGGTAGTGGGAAGGAGACAATTGGTGATGATTTTAAACAACACATAGTCAACAGGGGAGAGACGAAGAGCAGGAAACGTGGGAAAGTCACGGGTGCACTCACCAGAACCCCCTGGCCTGGGGTGGCCTAGGAAGTACTCGTAGATGGAATCGGGAGTCACTCCATCGAAAGGAACTGGAAAAGGGTTAGGAAAGAATGGATAGAGAAAGAAATCATTGTCTGACCGGCGATAGCCGAGAAAATCAGTGAAAATAGATCGATTGAAATCGAGATCGATACCAACAACACGGGTTCTCCATCCCGTGCCCTCTCCACTCACCATGTTACTATAGAACTCAGAAACCAAATCAAGGTTGATCGGTCCTTCAAAGTGCAATATGGGTTGAAGATTATAAAATTCAATTCATTGTCGTATTGTTGGACAGTGTTCATAGATAAAAGTTGGGTCTATAGTTCGACACGGCATGAGTTTAAAATTGTGCCATTGAAATTTGAGAGCAAGACCGATATTCTGAAATCGAGTATGTGGGGGAGGTGGAGACCTGGAGGAGGTGTAGATGAAGAAGGAGTTTCCCCCTCGAGCTGCCTTCGCTACCTCCTTTCCCTTAGCAGATTTCTAAAGAGTTGAATGGACCATGATAATTTAATGCATTGGTAAGATTGATCATACAAATAGGTTGAAGCAAGAATTGATCATTTATAGGATGAGACTCAATCATTAGATCGAAAGGAAATTTTGATCATAAGGTGAGAAAGAGGGTCACGGCAGAGGCAAAAAGATCAAGACACCACAGCAAGAATAAGAGCAAAAACATGATTAGCTTCATAAACAAGCATCATAGACTGATATGAATGAAAAACCAAAGCAAAAACTTACTTTGGTGCCATTGTTGTCGTTTTTGGAAGTGGAGAGGAAGAAACCGTGCGCAGGAAACGTGCTCTCGGCGCAAGAGATGGTCGCAGAGTGTTTCTGCGAGAGAGGAACGCGCACAGGACTCACGCTCACGCGAGGAAGAAGAACACGAGGATAGCCTTCTTGCTCACACAGGATCACGCAAGGGGTTTTTCGGCGCTAGGGTTCGTGAGTTGAAGGTATTCCGCGAAGTTAATCGGTTGGTGGATCGGTCCACCAACCAGAATTTAATGCATCTGAACGGATCACCGTTCGATCTGACCGCACCCAGACCGATCAGGATACAGCCTGATCGGACTGGCCTGTTCCTGATCGGTCGGATGACCGATCAGACGCGCTCCTGATCGGTCGGGTGACCGATCAGGATTCGATCAGTAGGGTCCGGAGAGAAACCTCTGAGCTCCCTGATCGGTCTGTGGACCGATCCCCACAGGGTGCCAGATCGGTCCGGGGACCGATCCAGGCTGGCTCAGAATCCTTGGTCAAAAGATTCGTAAGGTCACTGATCTCTCTCTGATCGGTCTGTGGACCGATCATCCCTGGATGACGCCAGATCGGTCTGGGGACCGATCAGCCCTATGCCTGATCGGTCCGTCGACCGATCAGGGTTCCTGATACGAACCGAAATGTTCAGTTTCAGAATTTCTGAAACTTTCCAACGAGATCTGGTGAAGTTTATCGAACTTGAACATGATCTCATGAATAAAATTGATCCCTGAACAAGAATCAAAAGTCCTTAGAGGTTCAACAAACACTTTGACCCATCCAAATGGAGTCAAACTCAAACACCAATCAATCAAACAAATTCAAGTTTTCATTCCAAATTCAAGTTTCCAATCAAGTTGCCTTGATAGGAATGTCCAAGTATGATCATGGAGTCATATACACATATGTTATGCAATGGTTTTCCCCATACTTGGTCACCACCGTGATTATTATCTCGTTAACTTAATTCCTCAAGGGATGCAATGACATTTTGAGAAATTGAGTTAAACCTAACATCTCACCCCATATCTAGCAAACAAAAACGTTTTGTTAAACCTTATAGTTTGTGTGAGATGTACCCAAAGTTACCCAATTGTTCCCAAAGATTTCGAAATCATCATGAAGGGTTTTGACCGCAATTTGAACATCATGAAGCGCGACACATTCCCAATTCCCGTCTTAGGAAACTAAATTCACTCTCGGGAAGTGGTTTAGTGAAAATGTCAGCTAGGTTTGACTTTGACTCCACATGTGAGAGTATGATGTTCCCCCTAGCTACATGATCCCTAATGAAGTGGTGTCTTACTTCAATATGTTTTGTCCTAGAATGATGGACTGGATTTTTGGTTAAGTTAATTGTGCTAATGTTATCACATAACACTTGCACACCCTTGTAACTCAATCCATAGTCCTCTAAGGTGTGAATCATCCACAACAATTGTGATATACTCTCTCCCATGGCGATATATTCTGCCTCGGTAGTGGAAAGAGCAACACAATGTTGCTTCCGACTCGACCAACTTACTAAGGACGATCCTAAGAATTGGCAGCCCCCACTAGTGCTCTTTCGGTCCAACTTACATCCAGCGTAGTCGGAATCCGTATAACCCATCAAATCAAAAGATTCGGTACGGGGATACCAAAGACCTACACCAATTGTACCCTTGAGATATATCAAAATTCGCTTAACAGCAATTAGATGAGATTCCTTGGCACAGACTTGATACCTAGCGCACATACCTACAGCAAATAGTATATCTGGTCGACTAGCTGTGAGGTATAGCAAACTACCTATCATGCTTTGATATTGAGTTAGATCAACAGGCTTACCACTCTCATCATTGTCTAATCTTGTGTTTGTGGCCATGGGAGTGGTTACCTCTTTCGAATCACTCATATTGAATTTTCGAAGCATTTCAAGTGTATACTTTGATTGGTGCACATGGATACCATCGCGAGTTTGCTTGATTTCAAGTCCAAGGAAGAAAGTCAACTCTCCCACTAGACTCATCTCAAATTCACTCTCCATGTGTCCAATGAACTCATTTAAATAGCCCTTATTATTTGAGCCATAAATTATGTCGTCGACATATACTTGGGCTACAACTATATTGTCACCATCTCTTCGTAGAAATAGTGTAGGGTCTATTTGACATCTAACGAAGCCCTTTTCAATTAAGAATGTCGACAACCACTCATACCAAGCCCGGGGTGCTTGTTTAAGGCCATAGAGTGCCTTTTTGAACTTGAACACGTGGTTTGGATATTCGGTATTCTCAAACCCCGGAGGTTGTTCGACATAGACCTCTTCCCTAATCAAACCATTTAGGAAGGCCGATTTGACGTCCATTTGAAATAATTTGAAGCCACGATGTGCTGCAAATGCAAGCATCAATCGGATGGACTCTAATCGTGCCACGGGAGCATAAGTCTCATCATAATCAAGGCCTTCAACTTGACTGTAGCCCTTGGCTACCAAGCGTGCCTTGTTTCTAATGATTTCTCCCTTGTGGTTCAATTTGTTTTTGAAGACCCATTTGGTTCCAATAATGGTGGTCTTCTTAGGTCTAGGGACTAAGTCCCAAACCTGACTCCTCTCAAATTGACCTAGTTCATCTTGCATCGCGATAATCCAATCGGGATCATTTAATGCTTCATCAATTTTTCTAGGTTCAATTTCGGAAATTAGAGCAACTTCATTAGCCTCATTCCGGAAGAATGATCTAGTCCTAACCCCTTGATGGATGTCTCCAACAATTTGGTCTTGGGGATGACTAGAGGCTAATCTCGTTTGCCTTGGTGTTGGTGGTGCTTCTTGAACGGGTTCACTAGACAAAAGTTCAGCCTCAGGATCCGGCTGATCAATGGGTTGTCTAGGCTCACCGTCATCCGACTCATCACCCTCAACAATACTTGGAATTTCATTCAAACTAAGTCTCCTTAGTTCGAGTTGAACTCCTTCTGCATTTTCTGATTGGTCAATTGATTTCGGAATTTCTTCAAAAACCACATCAGAAGACTCTTCAACTAATCTAGTTTTCTTGTTGTAGACTCGGTAGGCTTTACTAACGAGGGAGTACCCGACTAGTATCCCTTCATCAGCCTTTGCCGTGAACTTTCCAAGGTGATCCTTGGTGTTTAGGATGAACACCTTACAACCAAACACCCTAAGATGTTTAACCGTAGGTGGTTTCCCAAACCAAAGTTCATGGGGAGTCTTTCCTAAAAACCTATGGATGAGAACTCGATTTTGCACATAGCAAGCTATATTTACAGCATCAGCCCATAAGTAACTCGAGAGTGAGTACTCATTAAGCATGCTTCGTGCAGCCTCTTGAAGAACACGGTTCTTCCTCTCTACAACACCATTTTGTTGTGGTGTTCTAGGAGTAGAGAACTCATGTCTATAACCCTTATCTTGACAAAATTTTAAAAACCTTTGGTTTTGAAATTCACCTCCATGATCACTTCTAATTGTCTTAATTGTTAATGATTTCTCATTTTCAACTCTTCTACAAAAAGAAATAAAAATATCTAAGGTTTGGTCCTTATGTTTTAAAAAGTAAGTCCATGTATATCTAGTGAAATCATCAATGATAACAAAGCAATATCTACTTCCATTCAATGATATGATAGTACTACAATCAAATAGATCCATGTGAAGTAAATCTAATGCATTGGAAGTACTTACAGCGCTTTTACCTTTATGTGCAGATTTTGTTTGCTTACCCATTTGACACGCATCACATAATTTATCTTTTCCATACTTGATGCTTGGTAAGCCTCGAACTAGTCCCTTGTTGGCCAACTTCCGGATGTTCTTCATGTTCACATGTGCTAACCTCCGATGCCAAAGAGTGGACTCTTCTTCTCTTGACATGAAACACTTAGCAAGAGCATTAGTAGCACTTTTAAATGAAACTTGATAAATATTGTCTACTCTTGCTCCTACTAGTACCGTGTCCAAGGTGTCATTTTGTCTAACTAGACATTGACTTGGTTGGAAGTCAATTGTGTAACCCGTGTCACACAATTGACTGACACTTAGGAGATTAAACTTCATCCCCTTGACTAGAAGGACATTTGAGATTCTAAGACATTCGGATATTTGAATGTCTCCTATTCCTATGACCTTAAGACTACCATTGTTACCAAATGATACATTACCTCTACTCTTCTTGTGAAATGTGGTAAACAATGATCTATCCCCGGTCATGTGTTTGGAGCATCCACTATCAACGAACCAAGTTGATAGATGCTCCCCCTCAATCATAACCTACATAATTCGAAAAATAGAAGTTTTAGGTACCCAAACCTTGGGACCTAAAGCATCAACTAAACATGACTTAGGCACCCATGTCTTGACAACTTTCTTTTGAGTCTTGGGTGTCCTAGATTGTCTCATGTCAGTCCTAGACATGAGAGATACAAATGAGGGTTCCTTAGGGCGGTAACCAATACCGGCCCTATTGTAAACCGCTCTTTGGGCATTTAGGATCATGTCTAGGGTCTTAGAGCTATTTGAGAATTTCCCAAGAATATTCTTGAGCTTCTCAACTTCACTCTTCAATGATTGGTTTTCCTCCACTAACACATTATCATGCAAGTCACTGATTTCCTCGACCTTAGAGGATTTCAAGCTTACAATCTCATGTTTCAAAGATTTAATTTCATCTTCTAGTAATTCAACATGTAAATCATCAATATTATCATCCCTAGAGGCTTTCAATTGATCAATTTCTAATTGCAATGCTTTAACTTTATTTTTGGATTTCTTAAGCATACTAGTTAAACATGCAATTGCTCTATAGCATTTTTCAAGTTCGGGAGAAGTTACCTCTTCATCATCCGAAGATGATGAAGCCGCGTTTGAGGAGCTTGAAGATTCTTCACTGCTCTCCTCTTCAAGAGCCATGAGTGCCACTTGCCTTGTGCTCTTCTCCTCCTTCTCATCATCGGATGAACTAGAGGATGACTCATCCCAGAAGCCTTCAAAGCTTTCTTCTTCTTCTTGGATTTCTCTTCTTTTCTTTTGGATTTCTCCTCCTTCTTAAGCTTCGGACATTCATTCTTGAAATGCCCTTTCCTACCACACTCAAAGCAAGATGCATTATTCTTATCAAGCTTGAATTCACTAGTGTTACCTCTCCTTTTGAAACGTCGGTCTCTTCGCATCATCCTCCTCACAAAGTTGGCCATTTCGGATGAAGAAGAGCCGCTGCCATCCTCCTCGGAATTGGATTCGGATCCGGAAGAAGATGAAGATGATGAGACCTCCTTCTCCTTCTTCTTCTTAGTGACTCGATCCCCTGCAACTAAGGCAATCCCCTTCTCCTTGGGGCCTTTGTTAGCCATTTCATGCAATTCCATCTCACAAAATAAATCATCTAATTTTACAATAGATAAATCCTTGGATACTTTGTAGGCATCCACCATGGATGACCACAAAGTATTCCTTGGAAATGCTTTCAAGACATACCTCACAAGGTCGCGATTCTCGACCTTTTCATCAATTGAATGAAGTCCATTAAGGACTTCCTTGAACCGGCTATGGAGCTCACTTACCGACTCATTCTCCTTCATGGAGAGATTTTGGAGTTGATTGAGGAACAAGTCCCTCTTGGCAATTCTAGAATCTCGGGTGCCTTCATGGAGCTCTAGGAGTTTGTTCCACAAGTCTTTTGCACTTGTGAAGGGACCAACCTTGATGAGTTGGTCTTTGTTCATGCCACATTGTAAAGTGACAACCGCCTTCGCGTCGGCTTCACTCTTCCTTGTTTGTTCGGCGGTCCACCTCCATGACTCAAGTTCTTTGCCATCATCATCCTTAGGAGGGGTAAATCCCTCCTTCACCACGAACCACGTATGGATATCCATCTTCAAATAGTATTCCATCATTGATCTCCAATATTGGAAGTCGACACCATCAAAAAATGGAGGTCGGGTGGTGGAGAAGCCTTCTCTCAATGCCATCTTGTTGAGAACTCTCGGTTGTTAAGTCGTAAACAGAGCACCTTGCTCTGATACCACTTGTTGGGATCGGATGGCTAGAGAGGGGGGTGAATATAGCCAACCACTTTTCTTTGAAGAGCTTAGCAATATTTCTGCACTTAAACTATCAGTAGCACAACGGAAAGAGTAGAAAACAGATTATGCAGAAAATGTAATGAAAGCGAAACAAACACAACTAGCAAGATCGCTAACAAAGAGGGTTTACAAGGTTCGGGGATAACTTGCCCCTACTCCTTGGCGTGCCCTTAAGGTGGGCGATCCCTTGATCGTCGGCAGATCAAGCCCCGGTGATCACCGGCTATAAAGCAACCTCCTTTTCGGTGGAGAAACCTCTCCACAGTGTGTTTCAAACAAGGATATAGGTTAAGCACAAAGAAACAACAAGAAGGATCTTACTCAAACACTTAGCAAGGACTAAAACACAGCAAGCTTCCCTGAGCTCCACCCAGTGGCGATCTCACGCAGAACCCTTCTTCGTGTCTTCCCACTGTCGGACTCCAAGCCTCTTGTTTTCTCCTTCAAGCGCTCAAGTATGATGATTGCTTCTCAATAGCTTGCTCAAAATGATTGAAGAACTCAAGAACAGCAAGCTTAATGTGGAGCAAAACAAAACGCAGGAACTCAAGTGCACAAGAATGAAGCCTTTATGAACACTACAACTCTCGTTCCTTTTGTTTCTCCGCTAAGCAACAGATGATCTCATCTCCAGCAGCCTACAACTGCCTCACTGCCAACGCGCCAGCTACACTGAACCCTAACTGAACTTCCTGAGCTCCCTCAGCCAAGCTTCAGTCAGCAGCTTCAGTCCTGCATCCAGCCGTTGCAACCTGTATGGAGAAAGGGACAAACCTGCTCCAAGGAAAGCTCTCTTTGACTTCTCCTTGAGTGTTTGAATCCTCCCCTGTCACCTGAAACTTACTCAGAGTATTAGAGCAGCAAATCAAACAGCATATCAAATATCAGAGGAAAGTGGCAGCGAATCGGTTGTGTTCAGACGCGATCAGAGCGTCTGACAATGCAATTTGAATTAAAGTGATCAGTCACCGGACCGATCAGAGAGCCTCCTGATCGGTCACCAGACGATCAGGCTGGTTCCAGACCGATCAGGCTCCGTCCTGATCGATCCCCAATGCTCAATCAAAAATCGCGATTTCTTTGAGATTCTCCTGAACCGATCACCAGACCGATCCCAGGTCGTGGATCGTTCACCGGACCGATCCACCTTTATATTGGGCGATTTCTGAGTTTCGCAGGCTAAGCCCTCTGATCGGTCACCGGACCGATCAGGCAGACTCCTGATCGGTCACCAGACTGATCAGAACCTTACCAGACCGATCAGGCTCCGTCCTGATCGATCATAGAGAGGAACCTGCGACACTTGATAGTTCTCCGGAACGATCTGCACAGTGATCCTGATCGGTCACCAGACCGATCAGGAGCAGTTCAGCAAGGGAACTCAACCTCACTGCTCGCTCCCTGATCGGTCACCAGACCGATCAGGAGCCAGTCAATGGGTGAAACGCATAGTCCCTGATCGGTCACCAGATCGATCAGAAGCAGCACAGTAGGTTCCCAACCTCACTGTGTGCTCCCTGATCGGTCACCCGACCGATCAGTCATCGCTGGATCGGTCACCAGACCGATCCACGAAGGAGCAGCGTGCCAGAATCCCTGATCGATCATCAGACCGATCCAGGGACTCAAACTCAGCCCTCCAAGCTAAGTTTCCATCCACCTTAGCCCTCCAAGCTAAGGATTTTCCATCTAACTCTCCAAGTTGGGAATTTGCACCTAACCCTCCAAGTTAGGACTTTTCACCTAGCCCTCCAAGCTAGGACTTTTCACCTAGTCCTCCAAGCTAGGACTTTTCACCCAACCCTTCCGAGTTAGAACATCATCCAACCTAGCCCTCCAAGCTAGGCACCTGACCCTCCAAGCCAGGACTTTTTCACCTAATTCTCCAGGATGGGAATTTGCACCTAACCCTCCAAGTTAGGACTTTTCACCTAGCCCTCCAAGCTAGGACTTTTCACCCAACCCTTCCGAATTAGGACTTTTCCAACACCTAGCCCTCCAAGCTAGGACTTTTCAACACCTAACCCTCCAGGTCAGGACTTTTCAACACCTAGCCCTCCAGACTAGGATTTTCCATCCCATGCCTGATCCCCGACCAGGACTTTAATCATAATCAACCTAAACTAAAATCGATGTCAACACCAAAATAACAATCAGGGCCAGACTGCATCAACAATCTACTGACCCATCAGGTTTTAACTTCCTCTTAAATACCCATTTACATCCAATGATGGTGCAACCAGGAGGCAAATCTACTAACTCCCAAGTGGCATTAGAGATAATAGAGTCCATTTCATTTTTAATGGCTTCTTTCCAGTGTTTAGCTTCAGGAGAAGCTATAACATTTCTATATGTCACCGGGTCACCTTCTATATTATAGGTGATAAAATCTTTGCCTAAATCCTTAGACACACGTTGCCTCTTGCTCTTTCTCAATTCTGTACACTCACTAGATTCATCTAATCTAGAGTGACTTGAGGAAGGTACACCCACTAAGGATAATGGGACCTCTATGGAGGCAGAGTCATCTCTAGTAGGAGTACTAGAAATAGACTGAGGTGTTCTAGTCTTCATAGGAAATATATCCTCAAAGAATATAGCATCACGAAGCTCAACAATAGTGTTTGCATCTATTCCAGAAATTTCTGATTTAATAATCAGAAATCTATATGCAGAACTATTCTGAGCATAACCCAAGAAGACACCATCTACAGTCTTCGGACCAAGTTTTTTCCTTTTATGTTCAGGTACTAGCACTTTTGCAAGGTACCCCCACACTTTTAGGTATTTCAAACTTATCCTTCGACCTTTCCAAAGTTCATATGGGCTTTTATCCCTTGATTTCATAGGTACTCTATTTAACACATGACAAGCAGTGTATAGAGCCTCCCCCCACAAGAAGTTGGGTAACCCAGAACTTTCTAACATGGAATTAATCATATCTTCAAGGGTTCGATTTTTGCGTTCTGCTACACCATTAGATTGAGGACTATATAGAGCAGTGACCTCATGAATTATACCTGAATCTTGACAGAATTTTTGAAATAGGTTTGAGGTGAACTCTCCACCCCTATCAGACCTTATCCTCTTAATGGTTTGATTTGTTTGATTTTCAGCTTCAGATTTGAAGATCATAAATTTATCTAAAGCTTCATCTTTAGTTTTCAGCAAATAAACATAGCAATAACAAGAGTAATCATCAATGAAGGTAATGAAATACCTTTTATAGTCTCTCGTTATTAAACCGTTAAACTCACAACAGTTAGTATGAATTAATTCTAAAATATTAGAATTTCTATCAACTGATTTGAAGGGTTTACAGGGCTGTTTATATTACACACAAACTTCACATTTTTTCTTATCATTTATGGCATGCTTAGGAATCATGTCAAGATTCATCATCCTTTTTATAGTTTGAAAATTAACATGTCCTAATCTATCATGCCAAATATCATAAGACTCAATGTTATAAGAACAACCAATATCACTAATTTTATTAATAATCGTATTTTCAACATTGAGTTTAAATAAAGCTTCATTAAGGTAACCCTTTCCAATAAAGGTTCCTAAATGTAACAATACAACTTTATTACATTTGAAGTTTAGCTCATAACCAGTACGAACTAATTTTGACCCGCTAATCAAATTCCGTCAGACCGCTGGAACATGATGCACCTCATGCAGTGACAGGACCTTTCCTGAGGTAAATCTCAAGTCAACTCGTCCAATCCCTAACACTCTGGCTGCAGAATGATTCCCCATGGTTACGGAAGTGCCTTCAATTACCTGATAAGTAAGGAAGGCAGAGCGATCAGCACAACAGTGCACATTAGCACCTGTATCAACTAACCACTCATTGGGTTGATAAATCAAATTTAGTTCGGGGTTAATGGAAACGAACTCATTGCTGGTGCTAGTCACAACATTGACTTGCGCCTTAGTGTTGGGCACATTGCCTTGGTTCTTTTTCTTGTCCTTTCGTTCAGGACAGAATTTGGCAAAATGTCCAACTTGTCCACAAGCCCAGCACGGCCTAGTCTCATGCTTCTTCTGAACCTTTGGTTTGAGTTTCATTTTGTTTTTCATTTTTTGGTTTTTGAATTTGTTCTTGTCAGAAGAGACCACCACATTTGCCTTTGGAGCAAATTCCATAGGTATCCCCTTATCATCATCATTATGTTGCTTCCGATGTTCTTCCTCGATATTTAAGGCAATTATTAAATCCTCAAGAGAGATTTTACCTCTCCTGTGTTTAAGTGTCATGCCAAAATCTTCCCAAGTCGGAGGCAACTTTTCGATGATAGACAAGACTTGAAGTTTCTCGGGTATCGGCATTTCTCCATCGGCAAGACCGTGAATCAAAATTTGAAATTCATGGGTCTGCTCAAAGACAGATCTACGTTCAACCATTTTGAAGTTTAAAAACTTCCCCACGGTGTACTTCTCTAAACCAGAGTCCTCGGAGTTATATTTCTTATCCAATGATTTTCATAACTCTTTGGCCGAGGTTGTAGAGCAGTACACATCAAATAGTGCGTCTGAGAGGGCGGACAGGATTCTCCCATGGCAGAGATAATCCCTCTGTTTAAACCTCTCAGTAGAAGCACTACGGGCAGGTTCTTCTTCATCAGGTGAAGGAGGATCCGATTCTATAACGGAGAAAAGCCCCAGCGTAGTAAGCCAAAATTTCATTCGTTGTTGCCAACGTTTGAAGTTTTGCCCGGAAAATCTCTCGGGTTTGGCGCTAGCCTCATCAGACCCCGACATTCTAACATTTAACATGTCTACTTAGGAACAATCAATTCTCTAAGATTGTTAAATACAAAGTAGGCACTTAAGTAGACAATAAAATATATAGATGCAGGAATATGATAAGAATTGATTGCCGGTTGAAGCGCCGGCGTGCCGACTGTCCTTAGAGAATTGATTGCCGCCCTACGGTGCAAAGGCTCCCGGCAAAATTCCCCCAAGATTCGACAACCTCGCAGCGTCGTAGGTGCACTCCAAGACGATCGCTGCCCGAGGAGACAACCTCAGATCGCACAAGGCGAAGCCTCAAGACCCAAAATCGACCGAAGAACGTGAAAAACGAAAGGAGCAATGCGCCGATCGCTCAGAGGGAGAATGAGAGAAGGAAAGCAGTGAATAAAATCTCTGCTTCTTCCCCTTCTTTTATAGATCCGAAGAGGCACTGATTGCCTCTTCGCATTTGCGCCGATGCCTACAGGAGTCGCGTCGTGCGCGACTTTGAGGAAAGACGCGATTTCTCAAAAAAATAAAAATAAACCAAACCAAATTAGTTTAGAAAACCAGACCGAAATCTGCAAAACCAAACCTGGCCGCCCGCAAGCGCGAGGCTCACGGGCTGGGGATTTGCACCCCCCTGCGTCGCGCCCGGTTTATGGATTTCCGGCCCAGACCCCCTGAAACCACCTGGTTTGGGCTCAACCCGCGCATGCGTGTAGGCCCCCCTAAGCCATCTAAGCATAGTAGGAATGATTTGATATATAAGGCATTCCACCTATCTTGACTTAGCAATATGGGACTAAACACATACATCATAAATATTTAAAATTCAATCAAAAAATCAACAATTCCCAAACAAATAGCGGTCACCATCAACCGTCGCTCGCGACTCTCCTGCGTCGACCCTCTTTTCACATCGATCTGGTTGCCGCCCGATTCCTGCACCCCAGTATTTAATCGATCGAATCGTTGGGGTCCATTTGCCTTCCAATAAACACACCGCTAGATGATCAGCAGTACGACCCGGGCGAAATAAATATTTCTGTTCCTCGGGCACCTGCTCATCGAGCAGGCACGTGTCGAGTAGAACCTCCGCACGCAATTACTTAGTAGGCAGAGAGTTGGCGCGAACCCTGGGATTGTTGGACTTCTAGATTGTCACCGTGAGCGCTTCCCGATTTATCTTGGTGATCGATGGGAAACTTCCGTGGGATCGAACCGATCACCCCAGATTCAATTTGTCTGCCGCCTAGTTCATCATTTTTTTTTTAGTAGGCAGAGAGTTCGACGACTACGCGACGAGTCTTCTTCCACCGCGAGCATTTTGCAGGGAAAGTTTCGGTTTGGCGATTGGAGTATCTTTTCTTGGTTTGTTTGGGGTGCATTTGTAGTGTTTGATTGCTTGGATTTGAGGGTTTTGTTGTTCGATGGTTATGATTATAGATGATTTGATGCGATATGAGGGATTGATAATGGTAGGTTTGGAGATTTCGCGGGGATTTGGAAGGTTTTGGGGATTAGAGATGGAGAAGAAGAGGCTTTGGGAAGGATATGAGCGAGAATGGACTTTCACACATGCATATCATCATGGGAGGAGGAGGAGGAGGAGGAGAGGAGGAGGGCGGCGGCGGCGGAGGAGGAAATAGTTGCGCAACAGATGTCAATGTACTCGCTGACGTTCGACGAGTTCTAGAGTTCGTCGGGGGGAGTTAAGAAGGACTTCGGCTCGATGAACATTAACGAGCTGCTGAAGGATATCTGGACCGTACCGCAGCATCACCTGGCGTCGAAAATGCCAGCCTCCAGCGGTAGGATCCTTCACTCTCTCTTGGACTCTGAGCCACATTGACGGTCGATGAGGTCTGACGGAATCTCCTCTGTCCAGCCCAAGCGGCGGTGGCTCCCGCTGCCATTATTGTGCCGCAGCAACAACACCGGCATTGGACGCTGGGGGAGCTGACCTTGGAGGAGTTTCTAGCATTCACAATAGGAACGTGAGTTGCCCATTACCCGCTTTTACTTTGGGTGAATTACCTATCTACCCCTGGGATCGCTCAAGGTGGTGAGAACGAAGAGAGAAGAAAAACATCCAGAAAGAAAGGCAACGGAATTTGGTTATACGAAAAGGGCCGTCATTATAATTTTTTTATCGTCTGCAAGAGTGGTATTCCCTCCATTCAATCATTCAAGTTTTTCCAACAGATTATTTTAGTGTTTTACCGTTTCTTTATTTCTTCTATAAATCAAAATCCTATACAAATTGTTCATGCATATCAAAATGTAACAATGGTATCAAAGCAGTATTTTGAATGCACGATTCTGATTTGTTTCGATATATCATTTTGGTTCCAAAATAATACATGATAATTATGCTCATTGCCCAAGCACTTTTAGGAATGCATGTTCGAATTAAAAATAATGATATGCACTTTTAAAACTTTTTGCTCCAATCCAAAAAAATTCGTTAAATTGTTGAAAATCTCTATTGTTTAAGTTGGTAAAGATGCCTCAAAGCGATATTGTGTTAATTGAAGACGGCAAAGGCACCTGTTCGTCACCGGAGGAATCGCAGCTGGAGTTTGTCTCCATCACGTTTTGCTTATGTCACTACGAAATCGCAATCATATTGCGATCTACCACCAATCGCCGCAGAGCAAAAGAACAACAGCCTCTTGCAAACCGCAATCATCGGGAAATCATGACTGTGTGTCATCATTTCTCCTTGAGACGACTGCATCTCAAAAGAGGGACTGATGGGGAAAAGAGGAATATGGTTAAGGAAGAAATGTAGCCTTTTTTCCCATGTTTTTTCATGCTACAACTTGGCTTATATAACCATGACAAAAGAAATTCAAAAATAATTTGGTTCTTCCTACATTGAATACACCATTATGTCAAATACATGTACTTGACAACTTTAATCTATCATGCTAACTTAATTTGCCACTATGTTATTCAATCCAACTTGATTTGATGAAGACCAAGACAATTTGGTTTTGAATTCCAACAATACAATTTGGTTTAGTCTTCCAAGCATGCAATTTGATTTAGACTTCTAACAATGTCTCCCGTAAATTAAACTTGCTCTTCATTCTTAAGCTTGCTTCAATTTTTGTGAAAGTAGGTCCTCCAAGTGGTTTAGTTAAGATATCAACCTTTTGTTCATTGGTCTTGCAATATTCAACATGAACAATACTTTCGTTCACAAGCTCTCTTAAGAAATGATACCGAATTTGAAATTGAAATTGTTGAGCTATTATCACAATACAAGGTTGTTGGACCTTCTTGATTATGTTTCAGATTCTCCAAAATTTCGCAACCAAAGTAAATGACATCCTACAAAAAAAATAGCAATATATTCTGCTTCTATAGTAGAGAGTGCAATAGTAGACTGTTAGGATGTATACTATAAGCCTAGCTTTTGTATGAACATCTATTTTAGAATAAGAATCACAATAGTCATGGTTGCATTTTATATTTGTTATATGTGTGCAAATTGTCTGTTACTTTACATTATAGATAACATGGTGTGTGATGTCACATAGAAGATCATGTTATCAGTTCCTTGTAAAGTATAAATAGTGGCTCATAACTGAGATGGATTTGGATAAACTATTGGAATAGTTGTAGTGTGATTTGGTATTAGTTTATCTTGACTATAGAATTACACTAGTATACTTTGTGTGTATTGAGCATGACCGACTTGAGGTTGTTCGATTTATACTGACTATATAATCGAACAAGACCTCTGTTATTATGATGTGCATGCTCTTAATCCTGATATAATAACGAGCACGTATACTTAATATCTATTTTTTTAATTTACAAATGGGCGAGATTTATTCGTTAAATCAATAGGCCCGGTAAATTGAGAAATAAAATCATTTATATGGTGTGTCGTTGATTATAGGAGGAAACTGTGTCCTAATTTTTAGGATGATGATATCCCCTTGAGGAGCTCATAAAGTTTATCATGTAAATCCTGCAGGTGGACTTGGTCCGACATGATAATAAGGATGAATGGTACTACTCATGGAGTTAGATATTAATTAATTAAATTGTCAGTAATTTAATTAATTAATGGACATGCGATATCTTAAACACGGGGAGATTATGTACACATAATATAGTGGAGCTCATATTTAATTATGGGGTTGGTACGGTAGTTCAATGATAACGCATTAGTGGAGCGGGTTATCATTAACGGGTTGGGTTTAGGATCCGTTAGGAGACCAAAACCAACTCTTCCTCATGGTCCCTATTGTAGCCTATATATACCTTATAAAGCAATGAAACAAATACCTAATCAAAAGAACCAATCCTTGGGTTTTCTCTCCTCTCTCTCCCTCTATCTTCCTTGTGGTGTGCGACGCTGGCAAGGACCCTAAAGGGGCAGCTAGGGTTGAAGCAAGAGGAGCCTTTCTTCTTCTACTTCGCCTCTCTTCTTCTCTTCTCCTTTGGGGCGTCGGTGGCATCAAGCTAAGGAGAAGGCTCTCTTTCCCTTTTGTGGCTTGTGGCAACAAGGTAAGGGGAAAGGGGGTCGGCGCAAGAAGAGGGAAGCAAGAGGAAGAAGAAGGTGGTGTTTGGATCTTCTCCTTTCCTTTGGGTCGGCGGCAACAAGAAGGAAGGTTTCCTTCTTTTGGTCGCCGCAAGCAAGAAAGGAAGAGGTGGTGGTTTTGGTGGCTTCGTTTCTTGGAGGACCGTCGGCAACACGACGTCCAAGAAGAGGATAAGAATACGATAGAAGATCAAGAGGTAAAACAAGAGATATAATCTTATTTTCTTGTTCTATTTTAATTGTATTGCTTATTTGTCATGGACCCCGAAGATAAACACAAGAACCGGCAATCTAATTCATCATCTATTCCGCGGCTATTCGACAAAGGAGTTAGATTGCTTTAACAACAAGTTTGTTCAAGCGATCACTCAATCGAAGAGTACGATGATGAAAATGTTGTTCGAAAAGTTTCTTTCCATCCAGATTATTTCTAATTAATAGAACAATTTAATCCGGGGACATGGAGAGGAATACTAACCGAATGGGAAACCAACATAGACTGCTTCTTTGAACATCATGTTATAACTCCACTTCCAAGATCAAAAACATAACTTGAGATACTTTTGCGATCATCAATACTTCCTGCTAAGTCACTATCAGTATAACCAATAAGATTAACCGGTATATTTGTTTGATAGAAAATGTCATAATCAAGAGTTTCTTTCACATATCTAAGGATTCTTTTTGTCGTCTCCCAATGATTAGAGAATGGTTTCTCCGTAAACCTGCTCACCAAACATACAACATATGTAATATCTGGCCTTGTTATACTCAGATACATTAACTTTCCAACCAAACTTCGAAATATAATTGGATTAACCAATTTCCCTTCACAATGCTTGCTCAACTTTAATCCTACAATACAAGGAGTTGAAATAGGATTTGCATTCTCCATTCTTGATTTTTTTTCAAAATTTTTTTTGCATAACTCTCTTGAGTGATGAAAATTCCATGCTTGGATCTTAGAACTTCAATTCCAAGAAAATGGTGTAACTCTCCCAAATCAGTCATTTCAAATTCAATCTTCATTGAGAGTTTGAAATCATCTAACATTTTCAAATCAGTACCAGTAAAAATAAAATCATCAACATAAAGACTTATAAATATAAAGCCTCCAGATGGATTGGATTTGATATAGAGAGTATGCTCTAATGGGCTTTTCTGAAAACCATTCTTCTCAAAGTAATAATTGATGCAACTATACCAAGCCCTTGGTGATTGCTTTAGCTCATACAAAGCTTTTTTCAACTTGTAAACTTTATCTTCTTCTGCCTTTTTAATAAAATTAGGAGGTTGTTCAAGATGACTTTTTCTTGACGAGCACCATTTAGGAATACCGACTTGACATCCATTTGAAAAATTTTCTAATTGTTTTGCGCTGTAAGAGATCATTAATCTAACAGTATCAAGTTTTGATATAGAAGTAAATACCTCTGTAAAATCTTCTCCTTCTTTTTGTTGGTATCATTTTGCTACAAGTTTTGCTTTATGCTTATTGATGGAGCAATCTGCATTCACTTTTATCATTTATACCCATTTAGCACCAATGAATTTTTTATGTGGAGGAAGATTAGTGAGCTCTCAAGTTTCATTTTTTTCAATGGCAGTTATCTCCTCTATCATGGCATTTTTCCATACTTCTTCCTTATTTGCTTCATCAAATGAAATTGATTCTTCTCCTATAAAGAAAGCAAAGAACATAGAATCATCATATTCAATAGGCTCAGTTGAATCTAGGAGTTCGTGCACACTACGCATTTTCCTTGGGGGAGGACTTGTTGAAGAACTTGGTGAACTCTTGGTGAATGAAAAGAACTTTTTTCTTCTTATTCTTGTTCACTAATTGAAGGAATGTGGATCTCATTTGCTTTGTCTTTTTTATCTTCAAAACTTGCATCTTCATCAAAACGAACATCACGGCTTATCATAACCTTTTGGTCTTTGGATTATATAGCTTATAGGTTTTGCTTCTTTCACTGTATCCAACAAAGATGCACTTGTCAAATTTGTCATCAAACTTGTTTTTATTTGCTTGTGGAATGAGTGAATAAGCAATGCTCCCAAACACCTTTAAATGTTGAATATCAGATTTTCTTCCATACCATGCCTCATGTGGTGTGCAATCTTTCAAGCCTTTTGTTGGAGAACGATTATTAAGATAACCTGCAAAAGAAAGTCTGCCCAAAATTCTTTTGGTAAACATTTTCGTTTGAGCATGCATCTTATACTTTCAACAATAGTTCTATTTTTCTTTCACTTACATCATTTTGTTGTGGTGTAAAACGAGCTGTCAACTCATGTCTTATACTATGTTCTCTAAAATAGTTCTCAGCTTCATTTGAAATATATTCATCACCACGATCAATTCTTAAAGTTTTGATATAAAACCTAATATAATTCTCAACTTCAACTTTAAAATCCTTAAAAGCTGAAATGCTTGTGACCTTTCTTTCAAAAATGTAATCCATACCTTTCTTGTAAAGTCATCAATGAAAGTAATAAAAAATTTACTCCCACCAAGTGATTCTGTTGCCATATTTCCACAGAGGTTAGAATGAACAAGCTCCAACAACCTTTTTGCTCTCCAAGTTGCTTGTGTTGAGGCAATCTATGGTCCGGAGTGACCATGAGTTTTGATGTTTAGGCAAAAAGTTTAAGTTAGGTTTACCTTTGTGTATTTGATATGTGTATGTGAGTGTGCAGGATTGCAGGTTACACATATAGACTTAGTTGGACGACTTCGGGTATGCTGAAGGGTGGCATGGAGACAAGCTGGACGCTTGTGTACACCCGAGGGACCATAGGTAGCAGGGATGATGAGCCGAGGGGAGTGGACTTCGAGGCATACGTGAAGGATGACATGGAGGCAAGCTGGAGGCTTGTGTGCATCCGAGGGGCGAGAGCCGAAGACGAAAAGGGCGCGAAGGCAACAGTCAAGGCTGCTGGTGAAGAGTCAGCTGAATCATGTGTTAGATCGTTACGCCTTGCTAGAGAGGGGTGAATAGCAATTTCTTGGTTTTTCTTCCTATACGTTGTTAGTGCACAAGCAGAAATATAATAAAACAAAAGTAACAACTAAACAATGCTAACACCAACTGTTTACGTGGTTCGGAGATGAAGCTCCTACTCAATGATAGTCCGTGAGGTGAACGATCCCTCGATCCTTCGACGGATCACTCCCCGGATGTCCTTCGGCTAGCTCGCGTAGCTCCTTTGGGTGGAGAAACCTCACCACAACCTTGAACACACTTCTAAGCTTTACAGACTACTAACAAGCTCTAACCAAGATTGTTTCGTCAAGAACTCCCAGCCCAAACCGAGTTCTTTTAAATAGAATTCAAGTCTGGAAAACACCCAACCAGTCGACTGCTCCCAGGGCAGTCGACTGGTCCCACTGAAATTCGACCATTGTGGCTGAACGTTCGAATTTCAGCCGACTCAACCAACCGCTACCAGTCGACTACTCCCAGGGCAGTCGATTGGTCCAGGGTCAGAAATATTCTGTGAGTTTCTGTGCTTGCTGGCAGTCGACTGTTATATTCCCAGTCGACTGCCTAGCTTACAAACACACTCTTCCTCACTCCAATAACCCTCCTCCACGCGTGCCTTCAGGTACACTCCCTTGGCTTGCCCCTTGAAGTCCTCTTCCGCCGGTTATCGTCCCTCGGATGTACACACAAGCCTTCCCTTGTCTTGCCTCCATGCCAGCCTTCACGTGTGCCCTTTGAAGTCCACTTCCCGGCTTGCCCTTGGAGTCCTCCTCCCTCGGCTCTTGTCCCTTCGTGACTCAGATGACTCTTCACCAGCAGCCTCGACTGTTGCCTTCACGCCCTCTTCGTCTTCGGCCCTCGTCCCTCGGATTCACACAAGCCTCCAGCTTGCCTCCATGCCATCCTTCACGTACGCCTCGAAGTCCGCGCCCCTCGGCTCATCGTCCTTGCTATCCCATGGTCCCTCAGGTGCGTACACAAGGCCACGACTTGTCTCCATGCCACCCTTCACCGTTCCGAAGTCGTCCAGCTAAGTCAATATGTGTAACCTGTACATCCTGCACACTCACATACACATATTAGAACACAAGGGTAAACCTAACTTAAACCCTTTGCTCAAACATCAAAACATATGGTCACTCCGGACCATAGATTGTCTCAACAATCTCTCCCTTTTTGATGTTTGGCAATACGTTTAAGTTAGGGAAAACAAATAGCAATAAATAGCAATAACAATGCTAAACAATCATTTAGACTTACGTTGCCAAGGCTTTACCTTGGACTTACACCGCCAATGCATATGCAATGCAAATAATGGATCCTATCCCAAGGCATCCCCACCTAATCTTCCCAAGACATAGGATTTTTACCAAAATGAGCTTTTTAAAACCTCTCCCAAGGCTCCCCCTACATTGGACTTACAAAGACTTTTTAAGAACCTCTCCATGGTTCCCCTTACGTCAATAATGGAGCAACAATGCTCCCCCTTCACCTAAGCTTCCCCTAGACTTAGGATTTCTTGCAAAGGCATGTATGGTTTCCCCAAATTAAACCCAACACTTCTCCCCTATTGCCTAACATCAAAAAGACTCCAATAATATCTCAATCATTGGATCTTTTATCCCCTAATAATCATAAACATCGTGTACTAACCTCCCACAAGGTTACACATTTATTTGTTATCAATTTGATATTTTCCAATGGCTGAAAACCCCACTCAGCTTTGTAAGGGCAGTCGACTAGCACGCTGAAAAACTCAATTTCAGCTTTCTGAACCCAATTTCAGAAATACGCCAGAAATTTTACAAACATCTAAAAATTCCCAAATTTTGTGGAGAAGTTTGTGGTACCCATACCTACTTGGGAAAAATACATTCAACAATTTATCTATCACCATTCCCAAGTTTGACACAAAACTCAAAATTACCTATGAAAATCAAGGCATAACAAACAGGAGGCAACCTCCCCCTTGACCTATACCTTCTCCCAATTTTTAATTTTCATACAACCAACACCAAGTTAAGTTCTACCCAACTTAACATTATAATACCAAGTTAAGTTCCTCCCAAACTTAACACCATCCATTCTTTTGTCAAGTTAATCCTAACTTAACTCCCCAAGTTCTTCCCCCTTTGGACCCTCAAAAGATTGCCCCAAGCAACCCTACCCCTTAGTGCCAAAAAGAACTCACCATATTTCTGAAAAACCCCTCAGAAATCAACTTTCAGACTTACCAGTCGACTGTCCCCTGGGAAGTTGTCAACTTCTGAAATTCCAACTTAATTTCAGAAACCTCTAGATAATTTTAGAAAATCCAGAAAAATCTAAATATTTGCAAGCACATTTGTTAGGATATACCTTATCCTAGAAAAATATGTTTCTATGAAGAATATCAAATGTGCTTAACTTTCGGTACAAACTCTAATTTCCTCAAACATGGTCATTTTGTATCAACTTTGAAACCTAAACATAATTCCATGTGTTTGCTAAGGCTAATCATCACAATTTGACACATATAATTGCCTTCAATTCTCCCCTTTTTCTTATGTATTCTTAATATGGTAAAAGCCTCTTCTCCTTATCTCTTTACCCTAGATACGAGAGAAGAGGACTCCAAGGGTAAGCCGGAAAGCGGACTTCAAAGGGCACATGTGAAGGGTGGAATGGAGGCAAGCCGAGGGTTTGTGTGCGCATCCGAGGGACGATAGCCGGTGGAAGTGGACTTCAAGGGGCAAGCCAAGGGAGTGAACTTGAAGGCACACATGGAGGAGGGTCTTCGGAGTGAGGAGGAGTGTGTTTGTAAGATGGGCAGTCGACTGGGAATATAACAATCGACTGCCAGCAAGCACAGAAACTCACAGAATATTTCTGACCCTGGACCAGTCGACTACCCTGGGAGCAGTCGACTGGTAGCGGCCGGTTGAGTAGGCCGAAAATTCGAACGTTGAGCTATAACGGTCGAATTTCAGTGGGAGCAATTAACTGGTCGGGTGTTTTTCAGCCTTGAGTTCTATTTAAGAGAACTCGGTTTGGGCTGGGAGCTTTTGACGAAACAAGCTTTGTTAGGGCTTGTTAGTAGTCTTAATGCTCAGAAAGTGTACTTGGGTTTGTGGCGAGGTTTCTCCACCCACAAGGAGCTACACGAGCTAGCTGGAAGGCATCCGGGGAGTGATCCGCCGAAGGATCGAAGGATCGTCCACCTCACGGACTGTCGTGGAGTAGGAGCTTCATCTCCGAACCACGTAAATAGATTTGTTAGCGTTGTTTGATTTTATTATTATTGTTTCCGCTTGCGCACGCTAACAATGTAGGTAGAGAAGAATCAAAAAGTTACTATTCACACCCCCCTAGCAAGGCGTACATGATCTAACAAGTGGTATCAGAGCTTGGTGAGCTCATCTACGGACTAACCATCGAGCGAGCAAGAAAGCTAGAGGGACAAATGATGGAAAACAAGCTAGGGGATGATGTCAACACACCACCATCCTATGATCATGAAGATTTTTGTTATTGGAAGACAAGGATGGAGACTTGGCTTGGAATGGATTGGGAGTGTAGAATGGTAATAGAAGAGCCCTTTGAAATTCCAAAAGATAAGCACGGAAAGAAGCTCCGACCGAGATATTGGACTAAGGAGCAACAAGAACAATCTAGGGCAAATGAGAAGGTAATTGGTATATTAGTAAAAATTTTGCCTAATAATGTTTTGAGTTGTATAAGGAAATATAAAAGTGCATATGAGTTGTGGAATAAGTTGGAAGAATGTCATGAGAAACCTATACAAGATCAATTAGTGGAAGAGTCCAAGTAGACAAGTAAAATGGTCCAAGAAGATAAAGAAGAAGAAGAATTGCTCATCTCATCAAGTAAAGTGGAAGAAGAGAGTGAGAAGTCATCCACTTCATCAAGGAAGGAAGAAGAGGTGTCAACCTCAAGGATTGAGGGGGAGGAGAGACCCTCATCTATACCGGAACAAGAAGAAGCTTCAACCTCCACCAAAGCAAAGACAAAGGACCATATCACATGCTTTGGGTGCAATGAAAAGGGACACTACAAGGACAAGTGTCCAAAGGGTAAGAAAAAGGAGGTAAACCCTAAACCCATTTCAATCTCTTTTAAATCTAACATGGGTTGTAGGAATAGAGAAGCCCAAGAGAAAAGAAAGAAAATTAGATGATTCACATGTGGAGAGCTAGGGCACTACCACACCAAGTGTCCAAGAAAAGGAGAGCTCGAGAAAATGGAGCACTTGAGAAGATAGGAGAAGGATGAGAAGAGAAGAAACTCACATCAAGGGGGAGCTCCAAGGGTAAGGGAGGTAATTCCTAACCTTAAGTTAAAATGTAATTCAAATTTAAGTTCCTCCATGCATGTTAAAAATAGTGTCAATTATTCATCCATGTATGCTAGAAATAATGAAAAATACTTGCTTGTGCATAATCATGGTTTTAGGTATAACGATAGGAATAGGGTTAACAAGGTAGATCAAAACCCTAAAAAGGTCATGCACCATGAAAAATTCAAGACCTCTAGACCTAAGGATCAAGGCAAAAATCCCAGGAAGGGGAGACATATGCCTAGGAAGATGGGTAGGTCTAGGAATATCCAAGGTGGACATGTGGATTCTAGGGAAAGCCTAGACAGGGGCACTAGTAGAATTTTCTTAATTTACTTCATATATTCATCGAAGTCGTAGATAGATAATTATCGAAGTAGACGCACGTGAAGTAAAAAGGGATTATTTTACTTCGTCATATCACCGAAGTCATATCCATGAAAATAGCGAAGTCTTTTCCCGATTCAAAGAGGCAAACCGGTTCAGATTTGGACCGATTATGAAGTAAAAAACTTGTCTTTTACTTCGTTTATTTTATAAAGTGCTGAAGTAATTGATGATATATAACTTTACAGTTTAAATTGATTGTCAAAGTAAAAAAATATGTGTTGCTTTAGTAGTTTTGTAATGTGACGAAGTAATAGATGATATGTAACTTCACAGTTTACATTAATTCTCGAAGCAAATATATTTTATAACTTCATCAGTATTTATATTTATCGAAGTATGTAGTACTATGTTACTTCATAATATACATTTATTGACACAGTAATCGATTTAAAAGACTTCATTGTCGAAGCAAATTTTTTTTACTTCATTAAAATTAAAAAATATTTTATTATAGAATAATATTCCTCTCTCTTTATATACACATATATATATATATATACACACACACACACACAACTTAAATGCATTAATTAGATTAAACAATTATTCATTCAAAATGATGAATATATATCAATGAATCCATCAATGCACAAGTATATATCCACAAATCCACAAGTATATATAACCAAAATATATATCCACAAGTATATCCAAAATTCATAATGAAAGAACAAAATATGTATCGTATGTACACCACCAATTTAGACACCTACATATGAGTACGTAGACAAATTCACTCCATTCACTTCTGATATCATCATATTCGGATTGTTGGTAATATTGATTCTTGATTGTTCCTGCAAACTTTTATGCAAAAATACAAAATGCATTAGATTCATCCAACTGTAATAGTTTATCTGAATCATAAACCAAAGCATATAATAAAAAAAATATTACCATCTTCTCCAACTGTGTATTTTCACATTCAACTATCTCTTTCATGTACCTCATCACACAATATCCACATTCAATAGAACCACTTTGTTTTAGATTACCCTACAATGAAATATAAAAGGTCATGTAATGGTCACAATCCAAGTTATAAAAACTATCCATTCATATCTTCATACATAAGCACAATACATACTGTTAATTGTTTAAAACCTCGTCCTTTAGAGATACCCTTCGAGGCATTGTACATCTTGACCACACTACATTTTAAAAAGTAAAAAAGTTATTTTTTTTCCATATTTATAAGTAAATGCATTCAAAATCAACATAATCTACTACCTACTTTGTCACTATAGTTTTCCATGCATCGTCGCGATTTCTGTTTGACATAGAGTCTAATAAATATATCATATTTTTATCTTCATTGACGACAGTCAAAATCCAATGGTACCTGGAAAAATGAAAAATATAACATTGACTAATATGTAGTAAAAATCAATAAATAGCCAAAATATTACCCAATGTTATATGGGATGAGGCAAATGCTATCTCTACACATTGCTTTCAACTGATCAGCATCATCTAAAGTAGGGTGTATCTCTCTTACAGTTTCTTTGAAAGCCACACTAAGAACATTATATAATTTATTCAGAGTTGACAAGTGATCCATAATTTCTTTTAAGTGGTCATTCTGCAGCAGCCACATGTTATGGTTAAAAAGAGCAAATCTGTAGTATAAGTATTCAGTAGAAACTGTGACATGAGAGTAGTTCAATTCCAACCTTCTCCTTTTGCAGAGACTCAAGCTGTCTATACAAGTCTTCAAGCTTTCTCATAGATAAATCAGATTCATTAACACGCCTTGATGGGTTGTACTTAGTAGGCATGACCTCAACTGAGATATTTCTTATCTGTTCCATTACCTCTAAAATTGCTTCAATCTCTCACCTTTCCTCTTTCTCATCTCCTCAGCTGTGGTGTTATGGAATTTAATTCTTCTTTTAGGTTTCCTACTCTTTGAGTGGACTACAAAAATAAGTTATTATCAATATTAGATTTTAATAAGAATATTTTTGAATGAACACCTAATCTCATTCAACAGATAAAAGGACAAATTCAAGGTGTGAGCAAGACTTCCTTAAAAATTCTTGGAAGCTCAATGAAAAATAGATACTTATTTGACAACATGAGCAAAGACCCACCTGCTTCGTGTGAACTGGTGGTTCAGCAATTGAAGACATGAACAATCCGACCTCAGATCCAAGACAAGAAAATCTGATTAATTTCACCATACCGAAATAAAAGAAGCAAAGCAAAAGAAGGGGAATAAACAAGAAGAAGAAAACATAGAACATGAACGAAACAAATAGGATATTATCGTCAAGTTGAGCAGGATCAAAACCCCAGCGCTGTCGATGGGGAAAATAGATCACCTAGAAGAAGCAACTGAGTTGTCCTTGGAGAAAAGAAGGTCCTCCTCAACGAAGACCAAATAGAATCGGTAGAAACTTGGGAGAAGGAGTCGCGCAGTCACTCGCCCCTCAACGAAGTACAAAGCATCGGCAGAGAGGTCGCGAACCCAACAGTCGACGAAGAACAGTGACGGCATAATTGGCGTGTCTTAGGTTATGCATGCGTGAATGGGAAATATTGGGAGAAAGTCTTTTATATATTTTCATATATTTGGTATTTAAAATATTTTTGACTTAACGTTTTAGCAAAATAAAAATTGAGATGACAAGTATTTAGCCGGTTCAAACATATTACTTCATCATTTTAAATTATAATTTTTTTTAGTACTTATTACTTTATCAAATAAAAAATATGAAGTAAATTATCACTTAAAATTAGAAGTGAAACCTATTTTTTTAAACTATGAAGTCTAAAATAATATTTACTACGTCAATTTTATTGTCGAAGTTTATTATTATATATTACTTTGTAATTCATAATCGTCGAAGTAACCAGTGACGAAGTAAAAACCCAAAATTCTACCATGAAACCTATTTTTTTAAACTATGAAGTCTAAAATAGTATTTACTACGTCAATTTTATTGTCGAAGTTTATTATTATATATTACTTCGTAATTCATAATCGTCGAAGTAACCAGTGACGAAGTAAAAACCCAAAATTCTACTAGTGGGGTAAAGGGTGGCATGGAGGCAAGCTGAGGGTTTGCATGCGTAGCTGAGGGAAGAGGACTCCAAGGGCAAGCCAGGAAGTGGACTTCAAAGGGCATACGTGAAGGGCGGCATAAAGGCAAGTCGAGGGTTTGCGTGCGTATCCGAGGGACGATAGCCGGTGGAAGAGGACTTCAAGGGGCAAGCCAAGGGAGTGAACTTGAAGGCACACGTGAAGGAGGGTTTTCGGAGTGAGGAGGAGTGTGTTTGTAAGCTGGGCAGTCGACTGAGAATATAACAGTCGACTACCAGCAAGCACAGAAACTCACAGAATGTTTCTGACCCTGGACCAGTCGACTGCCCTGGAAGCAGTCGACTGGTAGCAGTTGGTTGAGTAGGCTGAAAATTTGAACGTTGAGCTACAACGGTCGAATTTCAGTGGGACCAGTCGACTGCCCTGAGAGCAGTCAACTGGTCGGGGTGTTTTCAGCCTTGAGTTCTATTTAAGAGAACTCGGTTTGGGCTAGGAGCCTTTGACGAAACAAGCTTGGTTAGAGCTTGTTAGTAGTCTTAGTGCTCAGAAAGTGTACTTGGGTTTGTGGTGAGGTTTCTCCACCCACAAGGAGTTACACGAGCTAGCCGGAGGGCATCCGGGGAGTGATTCGCCGAAGGATCGAGAGATCGTCCACCTCACGGACTGTCGTGGAGTAGAAGCTTCATCTCCGAACCACGTAAATAGGTTTGTTAGCGTTGTTTGATTTTATTATTATTGTTTCCGCTTGCGCACGCTAACAACGTAGGTAGAGAAGAATTGAAAAGTTGTTATTCACCCCCCCCTCTAGTAAAGCGTACACGATCTAACAGCTTGTTGTGGGAATGGATATCTGGGTTGCTTTCTAAGTTGGCATGCTTCACAAACTTCTTCAACTTGGTCGATCTTTGGCAGTCCTCTAACCATCTCTTTTGTCGATAACAACTTTAAACTTCCATAATTCAAGTGTCCAAACCTATCATGCCATAGCTTTGAAACCTTTTTATCAATAGCAGTAAAACAAGAAAACTTTGTAGCTTCAAGTTTAAGAGGAAATGAGTTGTTAGAGGTTATACCAATCTTTGCAATAATTATGCAGCATGTAATGCACGCTACGGAAAGTGAATTTGCGCGCTGTGAGAAGTCTTTTTTGTTGTAGTGATCATTGTATTTACCTCAAAAATAAGAAAGGAAAGTTAGTCATCTTATCATTATATGTTGATGATATGCTAATAGCTCAAAATGATATACAATTTGTGATTAATGTTAAATCATCACTTTCATCACAATTTGATATAATGGATATGGAAGAAACTGAGTATATCTTAGGCAAAAGGCTTAGGTTACTAAGATGTTATAACACTTTAACATGTCAAATTACAACATTAAAACAAATTCCTATAGCTAGAGATACTGTTCTGAGCAAAAGTATGTATCCCAAGACTCCTGATAAAATAGTCGACATGAAGAGAAAATCATATGCTAGTGTCATTGGTAGTCTAATGTACACTATATTGTGTACACGTTCTAATATCAGCTTTGTTGTTGGCTTAGTTAATCGTTTCCAGTCAAACCCACAATCGAGATATTGGAAAGTGGTTCAGAGGATATTCAGATATCTCAAAGGGACAACAGATTATTGTCTTTACTTTCAAGGATCAAAGTTTCCCAAAAATGTTCTAATATCAGCATTGACATTTTGAGTAATTAGGTTGATCCTAGCATCTCACCCCATATCTAGCAAACAAAAACATTTTGTTGAACCTTATAGTTTGTGTGAGATGTCCCCAAATTACCCAATAATTGTTCCCAACAATTTGAAATAATCATGAAGGGTTTTGAATGCTTTTTAGTTAAACCTATGAAGCACGACACATTCCCAATTTCCTTCGTAAGAAACTAAATTCATTCTCGGGGAGTGGTTTAGTGAAAATGTCCGCTAGATTCGATTTGGACTCTACATGTGAGAGTACAATATCTCCTCTAGCAACATGATCTCTAATGAAGTGGTGACGCATTTCAATATGCTTGGTTCTAGAATGATGGACTGGATTCTTTGTTAGGTTTATTGTGCTTATGTTGTCACACAATACTTGCACACCCTTGTAGCTTAATCCATAGTCCTCTAGTGTATGAATCATCCACAACAATTGTGATACACTCTCTCCCATGGCGATATATTCTGCCTCGATCATGGAGAGAGCAACACAATGTTGCTTCCGACTTAACCAACTAACTAGTGATGATCCTAAGAATTGGCAACCCCCACTTGTGCTTTTCCGATCCAACTTGCACCCAGCATAGTCGGAATTGGTATAGCCAATTAGGTCAAATGATTCGGTACGGGGTACCAAAGACAAACTCCAATTGTGCCCTTAAGGTATCTCAAAATTCTCTTGGCAGCAATTAAATGAGATTCCTTGGCACAGACTTGATACCTAGCGCACATACCCTCAGCAAAAAGTATATCAGGTCGACTAGCTGTGAGGTATAGCAAACTTCCTATCATGCTCCGGTATTGAGTTAAGTCAATAGGTTTACCACTCTCATCATTGTCTAAACGTGTGTTTGTAGCCATGGGAGTGGTAACTTCCTTCGAATCACTCATGTTAAATTTTCGGAGCATCTTTTGTGTGTACTTTGATTGGTGCACATGGATTCCGTCACGAGTTTGCTTGATTTCAAGTCCAAGGAAGAAAGTCAACTCTCCCACTAGACTCATTTCAAATTCACTCTCCATGTGTCCAATAAATTCATTTAAATAGCCCTTGTTGTTTGAGCCACAAATTATGTTATCGACATATACTTGGGCCACAAAAATATCATCACCATCTCTCCGTAGAAATAGTGTAGGGTCTATTTATCCTCTAACAAAACCTTTTTCAATTAGAAATGTCGACAACCACTCATACCAAGCTCGCGGTGCTTGTTTAAGGCCGTAGAGCGCCTTCTTGAGCTTGAACACGTGGTTTGGGAATTCGGTACTCTCAAACCCCGGAGGTTGTTCGACATAGACCTCTTCTCTTATTAAACCATTTAGAAAGGTCGATTTGACATCCATTTGATAAAGTTTGAAACCACGATGTGCTGCAAATGCAAGCATCAATCGGATGGACTCTAATCGTGCCACGGGAGCGTAGGTCTCATCGTAATCAAGACCTTCAACTTGACTGTAGCCCTTGGCTACTAAGCCTGTCTTGTTTCTTATGATTTCTCCCTTATAGTTCAATTTATTTTTGAAGACCCATTTAGTTCCAATAATGGTGGTCTTCTTGGGTCTAGGGACTAAGTCCCACACTTGACTTCTTTCGAATTGACCTAGTTCATCTTGCATGACAATGATCCAATCGGGATCATTTAATGCTTCGTCAATTTTTCTAGGTTCAATTTCGGAAATTAGGGCAACTTCATTAACCTCATTCCTAAAGAATGATCTAGTCCTAACCCCATAATGGATGTCTCTAACAATTTGGTCTTGGGGATGACTAGAGGCTAACCTAGTTTGTCTTGGTGTAGGTGGTGCTTCTTGTATGGTATCACTAGACACAAGCTCAGCCTCAGGATCCGGCTGATCTATGGGTTGTCTAGGCTCGCCGTCATCAGACTCATCACCACCATCTACAACACTTGGATTCCCATCCAAACTTAGTTTCCTAAGTTCGAGTTGAACTCCTTCGACATCTTCTGGTTGATCATTTGCTTTTGGAATTTCTTTAAAAACAACATCAAAAGACTCTTCAACTATTCTAGACTTCTTGTTATAGACTCGGTAAGCTTTGCTAACGAGGGAGTGCCCGACCAGTATCCCTTCATCAGCTTTTGCTGTGAACTTTCCAAGAAGGTCCTTGGTGTTTAGAATAAACACCTTACAACCAAACACCCGAAGATGTTTAACTGTAGGTGGTTTTCCAAACCAAAGTTCATGAGGAGTCTTTCCTAAGAATCTATGTATGAGGACTCGATTTTGCACGTAGCAAGCTGTATTCACAGCTTCAGCCCATAAGTAACTCGGTAATGAGTACTCATTGAGCATGCTTTGTGCAGCCTCTTGCAGGACTCGGTTCTTCCTCTCTACAACACCATTTTGTTGTGGTGTTCTAGGAGTAGAGAACTCGTGTCTATACCCTCTATCTTGACAAAACTCTAAAAATCTTTGATTTTGAAATTCACCTCCATGATCACTTCTTATTGTTTTAATTGTTGATGATTTTTCATTTTCAACTCTTCTGCAAAATGAAATAAAAACATCTAAGGTTTGGTCCTTATATTTTAGAAAATAGGTCCATGTATATCTAGTAAAATCATCAATGATAACAAAACATATTTACTACCATTCAAGGATATAATAGTGCTACAATCAAACAAATCCATGTGAAGTAGATCCAATGCGGTAGAAGTACTTACAGTGCTTTTACATTTATGTGCAGATTTTGTTTGCTTACCCATTTGACATGCATCACAAAGTTTGTCCTTTTCATACTTGATGCTTGGTAAGCTACGCACTAATCCCTTGTTGGCCAATTTCCGGATATTCTTCATGTTCACATGTGCTAGTCTCTAGTGCCAAAGGGTGGACTCATCTTCTCTTGACATGAAACACTTAACAAAAGCATTAGTAGCACTTTTAAATGAAACTTGATAAATATTATCTACTCTTGTGCCTACTAGTACCGTGTCAAAGGTATCATGTTGTCTAACTAGACATTGACTTGATTGGAAATCAATTGTGTAACCCGCATCACACAATTGATTAACACTTAGGAGATTAAATGTCATCCCCTTGACTAGAAGGACATTCTTAATCCTAAGACATTCGGATATTTAAATGTCTCATATTCCTATAACCTTAAGTCTACCATTGTTACCAAAGGAAACATTACCTCTACTTTTTCTTTGAAAGGTAGTGAATAAGGATCTATCACCGGTCATGTGTTTGGAGCACCCACTATCAACGAACCAAGTTGATAGATGCTCCCCCTCAATCACAACCTACATAATTCGAAAATTAGAAGATTTAGGTACCCAAATATTGGGACCTAAAGCACCTACTAAGAAAGATTTAGGCACCCATGCCTTGACTACTTTCTTGAACCCTAGGAGTCTTAAATTGTCTAACATCAGTCCTAGACATTAAGGACACAAATGATGGTTCTTTGTGTCGGTAACCAATACCGGCTCTATTGTAGACAACCCTTTGTGCATTTAGAATCATATCTAAAGTCTTTGAGCTTGTTGAGAATTTCTCAAGAACACTCTTGAGCCTCTCAACTTCACTCTTCAATGATTTGTTTTCATCCTCTAACATTTCAATATGCAAATCATCAACATCCTCATCCCTAGAGGATTTCAATTGTTCAACTTCTATTTTCAATGATTTAATCTTTACTTTGGACTTTTTCAATAAATCGGTTAAACATGCAATGATTCTATAGCATTTGTCTAATTCGGGAGAGATTACCTCTTCATCATCCGAAGATGATGAAGCCGCGTTTGAGGAGTCAGTGGATTCATCACTGCTCTCTTCTCCTTCAATTGTCATGAGTGTCACATGACGTGTACTCTTCTCCTCCTTCTCCTCTTCGGATGAACTTGAGGAGGATTCATCCCATGTGGCCTTCAAGGTCTTCTTCTTCTTCTTGGATTTATCATCCTTCTTCTTGAGCTTTGGGCAGTCATTCTTGAAGTGCCCTTTCTTGCTATACTCATAGTAAGTAATATTAGATTTATCAATCTTAACTTCACTAGGGTTACCTTTACCCTTGAAGCGCTGACTCTTCCTCATCATCCTTCTAACAAAATTGGTCATCTCGGAGGAAGAAGACCCGCTGTCATCTTCGTCGGAATCGGACTCGGACTCGGATGAGGATGAAGATGAAGAAACCTCCTTCTCCTTCTTCTTCTCCTTTTTCTTCTTGTTGGTCTTTTCCCCTGCAACTAAGGCAATCCCCTTCTCCTTGGGGCCTTTGTTAGCCATTTCATGAAGCTTCATTTCACAAAATAAATCATCTAACTTTACAATTGACAAATCCTTAGAAACCTTATAGGCATCCACCATGGATGACCACAAGGCATTCCTTGGAAAAACTTTTAACACATACCTCACAAGGTCGCGGTTTTCGACCTTTTCGTCAATAGAATGAAGACCGTTGAGGACTTCCTTGAATCTACTATGAAGCTCACTTACCGTTTCACTCTCCTTCATGGAGAGATTTTGTAGTTGGTTGAGGAACAAGTCCCTCTTGGCTATTCTTGAATCTCGAGTATCTTCATGGAGTTCGATGAGCTTATTTCACAAATCCTTTGCACTTGTAAAGGGACCAACCTTGATTAGTTGGTCTTTGTTCATTCCACATTGCAAAGTCACCACCGCCTTCGCATCGGCTTCTCCTTTTCGTGTTTGCTCAGCCGACCACCGTGAGGACTCCAATTCTTTTCCCTCCGCGTCTCTTGGAGGGGTGAAGCGAAGCCTTCCTTTATGGAGAACCACATTCCGATGTCGGTCTTAAGGTAGTACTCCATGCGAGACCTCCAATACTAAAAATCTGATCCATCGAAGAAGGGAGGTCGAGTGGTGCTAAAACCTTCTCTTAAAGCCATTGTTGACAACTCTCGGATGTTAAGCCGTTTGTACAGAGCCCCAAGCTATGATACCACTTGTACAGAGCCCCAAGCTTATCATCCTATCAACTTTTGCTTCAAGCCTCTGTTCCGTCTGCTGGCATCCGTGAATGTCCTCGCGGATGACGTGAACATCCTCCCGGAGCCCATGAACATCTGCCTGGAGCTGGGTAATCTCTGCTCGGGTGACCAGCTCGGCGGGCTCCTCATCTGCATCAGTGGCCTCTGGGCGCTCCCTCCAAGCAAATGCCCCCTGTCTAAACTCAATCCCTGCCAAGGATGATTGGCGGGTGCCAATTTGATCATACTCCTTGGACAGGTGTTTGACCTGACCACTGGTGACACGAATGTCAAATCGTAGCTGGAAGAACTCAGGCAACATGTGGCAAAAGGGCATATAAATTTTCCTATTGACACTCTGGGAAAAATGACAAATGGAGGCAAACACATGCAATGACACATCTATGTCCAATCGTCTCTCAAGAGCATACATCATCACCAAGTGATGCAGTCGAATCTTTGCTCTCCCCTTAGTGACAATGGGTAGAAGACACTCTACAACAATCTTATACAGAACATGGCTAAATGGACGCATGGGCTTTGCATCAAAGGTGCGCTCAGATTCATGTCTATGTCTTCTAAAATAGTGCAGATGAATCCGATCAATGGTAATGTTTTCAAACTCAAGCGGCTCAATGACATTTGGAAAATAGGTGTTGACATTGTTTGACGCCTGACACTCTAAGAAACTGGCTAAAATCATGGGTGTGAAGGGAATGGTAACGCCGGCTACTCTTGATTCATAAACATTATTGTCTGAATCAATACAAGTTAAATTTGCATAGAACTCCTTGCATAGATCAGTGTTAATGTCATATTGGCAATAAACCAATTGTTCTATGCAAAAATGAGTCACCATCTCAATAATTTATGACGCTTTATCCTCAAAATAGGATTTGTTAAGATACCAACAAGGCAACACAACAAACTCATTCTCCTCGAACCTCTTCTTGCACTCCCGGCTCCTAAATATTGACTCCTCTGGAGCTTGGGGGCCTGGTCGGGATGAACCCTCACCCCTAAGCCTCTTAGACACAACCCTAATATACCCAACACATGCATGCATACCAAGATAACCCCCCAAAAAGAGAAAATGCCAAAGAAAACATACACAAAACATTATATTAGTATCAATGCAAAGTCTAAATGGAGAAATGAACCTTAAATCATCATACCTCTTGACTGCTTTTTTCATGTTTTTCGGTTTTGAGAGAATGGCTTGAGAAAAGAGGTTTTCCACCAACTCTAGAAGTAGATTGGAGTAAGAGGAGGCCTTAGGGACCGATTCTAGGGCTTAAAACTGACTTAGTACGCAAAGGGAGTTGAGAGGAAGAGAAAATCGCCGGGAATAAGCAGCCAAAACCCTAGGTTTAGCTTTCTCGGCGCGCCCTTTCCTTTTATAAAACTCGTGAACCAGTCGACTGCCCCTGTGCCAGTCGACTGGGCCAGAGTGTAATTACATTCTGTGGGTTTTGCCAGTCGACTGACCTCCAGCCAGTCGACTGGTGTCTGATGTTCTGAATTTCAGTTTTTCAGTCCGAATTTCAGAAATGCCTAACTAATTCCACAAATTCCCAAAAATTCTGAAATCTGGTGGGGATATTTGTGGATTCTATATTTACTTGGGAAAAATATAATTTTAGTCAAAGTCATCCCAAATCCCAAGTTTGGTACAAACTCTGAGTTTCTCTAAAAAGTATCATAAAACCCTTCCCAAAAGTTCTAACTTGAACCTCACCTTGATGCTACTTCCCTTACTCATCCATAATCTATTCATAGCATCAAGTTATATGGTATTTAGGCATTAACATCGATTTGTCTCCATTAAAATCCTAATTTCACCTTTTTCTTTATAATCCTCCCTTTAGTGTGCCAATTCTCTAGGATTAAGACTAACCTTAGCCTTTTTTTTTTAAACCTCTCGGCACACTCTGTGGTTCTTTTCAATCCCCTAGAAGGAAATCACCTGAGATCCATTGACCATGGAACCCATTTTGACTTCCAGAACTCTCCCTTGAGCTCCTAGCCCTAGCTACTTCCTTAGGTAACTCTCTTATAAAGGCAAGACCACACCGGTGCTCCTCCGGTGCTTCTTTACCTTCCATTATCACTCTCTTAACCCTGTAGACCTTTTTCTTGGTCAATTTCTTTTCTTTTCCCTCAAATGACTTTTCTTTGCCATTTTTGACTTTTTCTCTACCATAGTTGTAAGACATCCTTGAATATGATACCTTATTGACATTAGCCCTCCTAGAACGGTATCCTAAACCCGGCCTACCATTCTTATAACTTTGGCCCTTTTATATCATGTCCAATTCCTTAGACCCTTGAATTACTCTACCAAGGTTTCTTTCCAACTCATCAAGTTTTGCTCTTAAAACTTAGTTTTCCTTTTCTAACTTCCTAACCTTAGGATTACCAGACCTAATTTGATCATTTCTACGTCCACTTGTTTGTCTAGACATTTTCCCCTTTTTCTCAGGGTTTATGCCTTGGTCCTTAGCTCTAGAATTTCTAGATTTATCAAGAAACATAAAATTCTTGGTGTTTTGGTATCCAAAATTGTTTCTACTTCTATCATGATATTTAAAACCAAAAACACGCATGGGCACACAACTATTATTAATTCTATCATTCAAACAAACATTTTGAGCAGTCATTGAAAAGTTTGAAGCATGAGTAGGGTTAGAGGGTACCTTCCTTACCCTTGGCGCTCCCCCTTGATGAGTGCTCCTCTTTCTTTCTTCTTTCTTCTTTCTCTCATTTCCTAAGGTGCTCCATCTTCTTGAGCTCTTTACTTCTTGGATATTTTGTATGATAATGCCCGAGCTCCCCGCATGTGAAACACCGAATCCTCTTTCTTTTGTTTTGAACTTCTTCATTCCTACAACCCATATTAGATTTAAATTGAATGGATTTGGGCTTAGGAATTATCTCCTTTTTACCTAGTGGACACTTGTCCTTGTAGTGCCCCTTTTTATTACAACCAAAGCATATAATATGCTCTCTTGACTTAGCTTTGATGTAGGTGGAAGTCGTCTCTTGCCCTTGTGAGGATGAGGGTCTCTCCTCCCCCTCAATACTTGAAGTTGTCATTTCTTCTTCTTCTTCTAATAGAATCGGTGCTTCTCCACTTACTTCTTCCACTTTTCTTGACAATTCAACTTCTTTTTCATCTTCTTCAATACTTGAGTCGATTTCCTCAAACTCTTCCACTCTTTGAGTTGATGTAGGGTTCTTATGAATTTCCTCCAACTTATTCCACAATTCGCATGCATTTGAATATTTCCCTATATCACTCAACACATGGTTAGGCAACATATTAATCAAAATATTTATTACCTTCTCATTGGCCCTAGCTTGTTCTTGTTGTTCACTTGTCCAATATCTAGGGCGAAACCTTTTGCCATGCTTGTCCTTGGGGATTTCGAATGGGTCTTCAATGGTCATTCTATACTCCCAATCCATCCCGAGTCACATCTTCATTCTATCTCTCCAATAATCAAAATTTTCATGCTCATATGATGGTGGTGAGTTGATATCGTCACCCAACTTGTTTTCCATGGCCCTTATCCTCTAGCAAGTGCTCCCTCGGCGGTTAGTTCGATCAAGAGCGGTCCTTGCTCTGATACTAACTGAAGGATCGTATAAGGCGTGCAGGGGGGTGAATGCACTTTTTCAGATCTTGGATCTCTGCAAAGTTGTTAGCACAGCGGAAACAATAATATGCAAAGTAAATAAGGAATAAAACACTGCTAACACCTCGATTTACTTGGTATCCACCCCGGTTGGGTGACTAATCCAAGAATCCGTCGGTGGATCAACCCCCAGATAACCTCCGACTAGATCTGTCGCTCCTTGTGGGTGGAGAAACCTCGCCACAACACCTTGAACGCTTTCTGATCACAGTAGACTACTAACCTACTTTACCCAAGCAAGTTTCGTCAAGAAAGATAGTAGGAAACGAGCCCCTTTAAATAGGGCTCGAATCTGAAAACAATCGCTACCAGTCGACTGCCCCTGGGGCAGTCGACTGGTCTCACTCAGTTTTGACCGTTACAATACAACGTTTAAATCTGCCAGGCTGTTCCAGTCACCACCAGTCGACTGCCCATGGGCCAGTCGACTGGTACACACCTAAGCCTAGGGTTTCACTCCTGAATACAAGTCTCTCTCGCACTCAAACCCTCCTGGCTTAACCCCTGAGTATCAGCCCACATACTCAGACCATCACCACTCAGTTGACTTTTCACCAGTAGCCTTGACTGTTGCCTTCACGGCCTCTTCATCTTTGGCCCTCGTCCCTCGGATGCGCAACGCAAGCCTCCAGCTTGCCTCCATGCCACCCTTCACGTACGCCTAGAAGTCCGCGCCCCTCGGCTCATCATCCCTACTATCCAATGGTCCCTCAGATGCGCACGTAAGCCTCTAGCTTACCTCCATGCCATCCTTCACCTGAAGACGTCAACCAAGTCCATGCGTACCTGTACACCTGCACACTCATGTACACATGTGAGAACAACACAACCCCTAACTTAATCATATTGCCCACTCATCAAAATATCATGATCCTCCAAATCATCTCAGGGCCGATTGCCCCAACAGCTCCTTGTTTCTTCCTAAGTGCTCAAGTAATAAAAGGTTGCTTCAGATTCACAGTTGCTTGCTCAAGAGATGGATCAAAGTTGTCGCAAGAATACAGAAGTTGTAGCCAAAAACAGAGAGAGCTATCCTCTTCTCCACTTCTCAGCACTTTTAAGCATCTGGCTTCTCCAGCTCACATCGCCAGCCACCAGACGCTCTACTGCTGCTTACCAGATGCTCAGCTGCAACTGCCCACCTACCACTGAGCTTTCCTAAGCTCCCTGAGCTTCCCTCAGCCAAGCCCCAGTCAGCAGCTCCAGCAGCGCCAGCATCCATTGCAACCTGAGATGGAAAACGGACAAACCTGCTCCAAGGAAAGACCCCCATTGACCCTCCTTGAGTGTTTGAATTCATCCCTGTCATCTGCACAGTAAATCAGATCATAAGCACAGCAAATCAAGCAGAGGATCAAATATCAGAAGACTCTGAATAAGTATCGGTAGCGTATCAGTAGTAATCAGAACACGATCAAAGCTCTGACAGCGCTTTTGAATTAAAGCTGTCAGCTGCTGATCGGTCACCGGACCGATGAGAGGGACTCCTGATCGGTCACCAGACCGATCAGGATGGGTTCAGACCGATCAGGCTCCAACTTGATCGGTCCCCAACGTGTAATCAGAAATCGTGACTTCTCCGGGATCGATCACCAGACCGTTCCTAAGTCGTGGATCGGTCACCAGACCGATCCACCCCTTTGCAGGGTGATTTCCCAGCTTCGCAGTCTAAACCTCCTGATCGGTCCCCAGACCGATCAGGGTGTGGCCTGATCGGACTGGTGACCGATCAGGCCACCCTCCGACTGATCAGGCTCCAACCTGATCGATTATAGTGAGAAATCCGTGACGTTTGATCGTTCACCAGAACGATTCGAACAGTATCTCTGATCGGACACCAGACCGATCAGGAGCCGAGCAGTAGGATTCCCAGACTCACTGTATCCTCCCTGATCGGTCACCAGACCGATCAGACATAGCTGGATCAGTCACCAGACCGATCCATGAGGGAACTTCGTGCCAACTTCCCTGATCGGTCACCAGACCGATCCAGGCAAGGCCAAATCCACTCTAAGTCAAGAGAACAAGCCTCCAGCCCTTCTCTGACTAGTGCTTGGTCTCTCGGACCAAGCCTCCATGCCCAGTCTCACTCACCAGGACTTCAACCTAGCCCTCCAAGCTAGGACCTGGCCCTCCAAGCCGGGATTTTATCCAACCTAGCCCTCTAAGCTAGGACCTGACCCTCCAAGCCAGGGTTTCATCCACCTAGCCCTCCAGGCTAGGACCTGACCCTCCAAGCCAGGGTTTCATCCACCTAGCCCTCCAGGCTAGGACCTGACCCTCCAAGCCAGGATTTCATCCAACCTAGCCCTCCAGGCTAGGACCTGACCTTCCAAGACAGGGTTTTTCACACCTAGCCCTCCAAGCTATGACTTTTCACACCTAACCCTCCAAGTTAGGACTTTTTCATCCAACTCCGTGCCCAGTCCCCGACCAGGACTTAATCTCAATCATCTCATCAACCTAAACTAAAATCGATGTCAACACCAAAACAACAATCAGGGTCAGACTAAACTAAAATCCCGACCAGGACTTAATCTCAATCATCTCATCAACCTAAACTAAAATCGATGTCAACACCAAAACAACAATCAGGGTCAGACTGTATCAACACAGGGGAGCACAACTGCTCTAATACCCAAAACAAGGAGGAACAACCTCTAACTCCAGGAAGAGGAGCACAGCCACTCTAATACCTAATGGAGAAGTATAACCGCTCTATATCAAAACCCCAGGGGATCACAACCGCCCTAATACCCAAGACAAGGAGAAACAACCTCTAACTCTAGGAAGGGGAGTGTTAGATCGTTGTTGTCTTGCTAGAGGGGGTGAATAGCAACCTTCGATTTCTTCCCTACAATCGTTAGTGCGCAAACGGAATATACAAAATAAAATTAAACAAAAACAAGGAAGAAACACATCGATATACGTGGTTCGGAGATGATGCTCTTACTCCACGGCTGCCCGTAAGGTGGGCGATCCCTAATCCATCGGTGGATGATTCCCCGGAGCACCTCCGGCTAGATCTCATAGCTCCTTATGGGTGGAGAAACCTCTCCACAACCTCTGGATACTATCTGAGCAACAAAGGCTATTAACTCACTCTATCCAAGCAAGTTTCGCCAAGAAAGAAAAGTTTGAAACGAGCTCCTTTAAATAGAGCTCGAGTCTGATATGACCGCTACCAGTCGACTGCCCCATTGCCCCTGGGGCAGTCGACTGGTCCCACTTAGATTTGAACGTTACAGTCCCAACGTTCGAATCACCAGCCATTACCAGTCGATTGCCCCAGGGGCAGTCGACTGGTCCTTTCCTAAGCCTAGGGTTACCCTTCCCGAGTATATTTTTCTCCGCACTCGAACCCTCTCGGCTTAGTTTCCGAGTACAACCACTCACACTCGGATCCTCACGACCTGGTCGACTCTTCACCAGCAACCTCGACTGTTGCCTTCACGCCCTCTTCGTCTTCGGCCCTCGTCCCTCAGATGCGCACACAAGCTTCCAGCTTGCCTCCATGTCATCTTTCACGTATGCCTCGATGTCCGCGTCCCTCGGCTCATCGTCCCTGCTATCCATGACCCCTCAGGTGCGCACACAAACCCGCGGCTTGCCTCTATGCCACCCTTCACCTGAAGACATCAACCAAGTCTATGTGTACCTGCAAACCTGCACACTCACATACATATATTAGTCTAACAACAAACCCTAACTTAGGCATATTGACACACGCATCAAAACCATGATCCTCCAGATCATACTTGGGTCGATTGCCCCAACAGGGAGCACAACCGCTCTAGTACCCAACGGAGAAATATAACCGCTCTATATCAAAACCCCAGGGGATCACAACCGCCCGAATTCCCAAGAACAAGGAGGAACAACCTCTAACTCCAAGAATGGGAGCACAACCGCTCTAATACCCAAGAACAAGGAGGAACAACCTCTAACTCCAAGAAGAGGAGCATAACCGCTCTAGTACCTGACGGGAGAGCACAACCGCTCTATCATGCAATCAATAAGAAACACAAGTACTCAAACCAGAATCATAACAAACAAATATGCAACCAATTTATTATGTAAGATATATATAATGTCAACCAAACCCTAGATAGGTCACATCATATTCCTAGAGTACACGCGTACTAGTGGTACTCTTCAGATTAGAAAACGGAAGTTGAGACTGTATAACTGAAAATTTGAAATTTTATCTCAAAGATCAGTTAGAGAGTAAGTACCAAGCAGGAAAGCAACCGGTATAGATTTAAGATAAAACAACCTACTTAGATAAGGGAACAATCATGATTTAAAAGTAAATAAGCTATAAAATCAAAGGAGAAGTACCCGCCTCGTAAATGACGTGTATAATACTGGAAAGAATCTCCCGTCCAGCTAATTCGTGTCCAATCAAGGTCCTGTTATAAAAGACATAAGTTTAACTATTATAATACATAATATTTAGCTAAACGAGTTATCCCAATTAATTAAAATCGTCCTAATTATCCCATTTCTTTTAATTAATCATAACTATAATTAAAGGCTTAACTCGTAATTATTCCAAATTATCAAGATTATGTTCATGTTAAACCTAGTACAAACCTAATTTGAGATTCAATACCCAACAATGACACACGACATATATCTTTATATATATTCTCTTACATGTTGCCCACGGCAACAGATCACAGTGTGTATATATGCCCACGATCAAAAACAAGGTTGTCGTGAAACAAAGCAACGCCTCTTCCTTCAATGTTGCCCATGGATTGTTTCTCACGTTGCACACTGAGCCAAACATCCCCTTCCATAGCAGAAAAACCATCTCCAAAAACCCTTACCTTTTGTGATGCGTCGGCAATGGAGAGTTGTGACGAGGTTGCGTGCAAAGGGAAGAAGATGTATATAATGTTGGCAGTTTTGTGGAAAGGCACTCTAAGTTTGGCAGTTTTAATATAAAGGTAAGTTAACGATGTCTCTTATTCATGTAATAGAGCAATTAAGTAAAATGTAATAACTTTTTTAATATTGATAGCTTAGAGAGTGACTATATAAAGTGTAACAACTTTCTTAGCATTTATCGCTCGGTATGCTTATTGTCGCATGAATTATTTTTCTTAATGTATGAATTGAATATTCTTATATGGTCTTTGTAATTTGACTCTTAAATAGTCTTTGTGACTTGATTCTTGAATGGTCTTTGTGATTTGATCCCTTATATGTCTTTGTGACTTAACTTAGACAAGTGAGAGATGTTAGTAATGAGAACGTGAGTTGCCCAAATTACCCACTTTTTCTTTTAGTAAATTACCCTTCTACCCCTCAAGGAATCCCATTATATAAGCGTCCCGGTTATTCATCTTGTGGATCGCTCGAGGAAGTGAGACGAACAAAGAGGGAAGAAGAACATTCGGAAAGACAAAGGTATTTGGTTCGTGGACCATACGAAAAGGTTCGTCACTGTAATCTTCTTGTCATTGGCAAGAGTGGTATTCCTTACATTCAATCATCTAAGTTTTTCATTTTACCATTTCTTTATTTCTTCTGTAAATCAAAATCCTATGTAAATTGTTCATGCATTCAAAACTCAACACCTACTGGTGTGGTCAGAGAGGAACCAGCTCCATCCTGCCGCCGAGGCCTATGGGTGATCATCAATAACAACAGCATTCATACAAAAACGATCGGCAATGTGCAGTTTAGCAATCTTCCTGTTGTGAGGTTTCTCTCTTGAGTTTTCGCCAGTTGGCCAAAGCAGTAGAAATGCTGTTGTTAGCAACCAGATTGCTAATGGTGCCCCGGCGAATTTGGCAATGACGGTATGGTTGATTTAGGGAGTCCGCGGGCAATTAGAGGGGGTGGTCTTGCAGGACTTGGCAAAGCAAGGATGAGTAGTGGATTGATATCTGGAGCTGTCGCGTTGGATGCAAGAACAGTACTTACAGTAACAGTTGCTTCTCCAGTGAACGACGTGCCTTCAACTTCTCTCGCCAAGGGAGTTGAAGGTCATTCTTCTACATCACTATTCACCAATTCCATATGCTTTTAGAGGAGGACTAAGAGGTAGGAAGTTATGTTGTATGGAGAAAGTGTTTGAGAGAGGACAGAGGAGGAGGATTAAGAATAGAGAGTCAGATACTAGTTCGCGCACCAGGAAGCAGGTTTGCTCTCTACTGCACTTTCTTATTGAACTATATATAATGCAAACTCTCTATCTCGCATCTAAAATGATGATATGCTTTTGTCTCCTTTGAGAATTAGACTGATAAAGCTCAATGGAGGAACAAAATCCCAATAGTTGGGGAAAAAAACAGGGTTTGTAACAAACCCCAAATAGTGGGGATAAATAGGGTTTTATGATGTTGATGGAGTTGCTAAGCAAAAATTAACGAGGTTATAAAACAATATACACAATGGGCAGCAAATAATGAGGTCACGGTTCGAGTCCGGAAAACAACTTCTTACAAAGTAAGATAAGGTTGCATACAATAAATCCTTCCTTGAGACCTCGCATGACGGGAGTTTTATAAACCAGACTTTACACAATGGGCAGCAAATACAGGGGTTGGGTTAAATACTCAGGTTTAATACTGTCTTGCTATAAAACTTATAGCACTGACTGAAAAATTGAACAATTTCAAGATAGGGAGATTGGTCATTGTTTCCCTAAGAAGAAATATGAATAACTAAATGATAAGCTAATCGTAAACAGCCGCGTCCCCAGGAAGTTCTAAGATTGTCAATTTTTCTAGGATTTTTGAACTAAAGCTGCAGAAGAGTTAGCTAAGACTCTTTTCAAGTTGTTGTTATTTGAAGATTTCGTTTCCTTTTACGCATTCTAATCTGAAAGACATAGACCATTCCAAATGAAAATTATATAAGTTTCTAAAGAACCAACTGCAGTTTCATGGTGCTGAGAGGAATCTCAACTTTGTTTAGGAAAGTTATTGAGCCAAATTGTCTCAATTAAATTCTAGTCAGACTTGGATTAAACCTTTCATCACTGAGTTAGCCTAAGTCAACAACTAATGATTCTAGGTTTTGATTTGATTTTCTCACTATTTAATTTGGTATGATCTTTAATCAGGCTTTTACAATGGAGTTGCACTCAGAAGTAGCAAAACTTAAAGAACTAAACCAAGAATTGCAGAAGAAACAGGTATTGTCTCTGTACAATTACAATTTTGTCTAATACATACTAGCTAGGCCATATGCCAGTTCTATACACATACAGAAATTGGATCAGTAAATAGCTCCCTTTTCAGATAATGGCCTATAATTTTGACAACAATGATACTTTATATTTGTCATAGTTAAATTGATAGATACTATGTTTTCTTTAAACAATGATTGGATAAATTATTACTTTGAATAAGATTTTACTATCCAACCAAGAACATTATGTTTTTCTAATACGGCCTTTTAAAAATTAAGATAATTGAAATTTTGGGATCAGATAAAAACAGATCTTTATAGTTGCTCAAGAAAATACTGTTGGGAATTTGAATTTAAATGTTTTTCATGCCATTTTTATTAGCTGGATGTAAAGGTTGAAAAGATAGATGCATCAGATATGGATAGGTTAGTAGAATTTGGTCTGATTGATGTGGATAGGTTTATTGAATATGGTCTAATCCATGATTGGGGTATAGTAACCTAGACAAATTTAGTTAACTTTTGTGAACATATCGATCTTAATCTCTCCAACAACCAGTTTAGCTTTGTTTCACTCTATTTTGTCCTCTAAGATTCCCTACTATGATCAAGAGTCTTCTTTTTTGCCTTGCGTTTTAAAATGCATCTATAGGAATAGGAGGTAATATTTTTTTGCCTTAAGAAATTGACTCTACAGATATTTAGTATCTTTTAGCATCTGTCATCTTTCTTTATCGAATTTCCTAAGTTTATTTATTTTGCACTGGTAAAACCTTCTGTAGGATATTTGGTAAACCAGATTTCTTTCTTATTTTCCTGCCCTGTCTCTGTCTTTGTCAACCAAATTATTGATTGAGCTAAAGCCATCACCTTTTGCTCCTAGCTATTTTGTTTTTTTAGCACTCTGACGAAGCAAAGTGTTCCTCTGGCTGGTCCATCACTAGGCTTTATATTAATTGCCACATCCAACCAAGAGAAGAGTAGTCCAATCTTTTTAAACAGTACGGGTAGCCATGGTCTCCTAAAGGCTGAAACAGTTGGGAAACAAAGGATTGGGACAGAACAGGTCTTCCTACCCTTAATGATATTGATGGTTCACTTATGGCAGGCAAGCTTTTGCAACAGCCATTAGTCGAATGGGTTTGATCGAAGGAGACTTGAGACCAGATGTACATTGTAGCTGATGGGGTTGGATCTTGAGCGAGTCAAGCGAGAACCCAGTGGGGTCTAGTTAAGTCTGGCTTCAAAAGATTAACATCTGTTCTATGGGCCAATGTCGATTCAATAAGTTGGTTTACGTAATCTATGGGCAATGCAATGTCGATGATGTGTAGTCGAGGGAGAACTTAGGTCAGGTTTGCAAGGCTATGAACTAATGTTTGTGAGTAGATTTGATGTTCGACTTGATAAGAGTTTGTTTTAATTTGCTTGTGTTTAATGTGCTTGTTCAATATACACAAGAGGTCAATTAAAAGAACAATCTTGAATAACTTGTTAAACTAAACGACTAAACTTAAACACATATGTGTTTAGCTTATTTAAATTATGAATTGTTCATGAATAATGTACATGAACAAACATTGTGAATCATGTTCATTAATGAATTTTTATCAACATGGTAAATAAACTTTAAAAAAATCAAAATGAATAAATAAGTTTGTATTATAAAGCTCAATAATCAATCAAATAAATTTGAATAATTCGTTAAACTAAATGTACAAACTTGAACACATATATGTTTAACTCATTAATGATTATGAATAGAGAATGTGAACTGTTCATGAACAATATACTGAAATAAACTTTGTGAATTATATTCATTAATGAATTGTTATCAACATGGCAAATAAATTAAAAAAAAACTTTCAAAATGAATAAATAAGTTTATATTATCAAGTTCAATAATCAATCAAGCAAGTTGAAAATATAAATGTTTCAAACAAACTTGAATTAAAATCTCAATAATATCTAAACAAACTTAGCTAAGCTCATTAAAAAAAAATCAAACTAAGTTTGAACAACCATTTCAACGACTTGATTCATTTAGATTCGGCTTTGACTTGACTCGGTTACTTTATCAAACAAGTTTACATATCATAAAGTTTGGCTCGGCTTAAATCATTTACAGACCTATACATTTGCCATCGAACTGAACCTGGTTCGGTCTAGTTGAAGCCCGACCTCAAAAGAACATTCATTCTACGCGCCAACATTAAGTCGACAAGGAGCGATACATGATACATATCGCCCGTGCCAACGTAGCGGTCGGTGTCGGCCTCAGGTCCTAACTCGAGCATCAAAGTGGTAATCTTTGCGTGCCTAACTAGCTCAACCTCCTCGATTCATGCTGATTGCTCCGTAAGGCAGCTATCGAACTGCGGCCTCTACATCAGTCGTCGATGGTGACGGACAGCTCTCCGAGCACAATCTGATCCCAATCGCCTTGCTCCGGTCCCCATCCCTGCCCGAACCACTGCAATCTCAAGGAGGAACAAACGAAGAACAGACCAGGTGAAGTGTAGGGCCACTGTTCCCCGGCGGGAGGGGCGGCTCAAGACATGGGGAGCCCACAACTTCCGGTCCACTGTTTCATTAGCAAACCAAACTCTCGCAATTACTCCATGTTCGAATGACTGGTATGATTTGTCAACGTTGGTGATAGGCAAGAAAAGGGATGGCGTATGTGATTCTGTCTGCACAATCCAGGACACACTGCTTCGTCATCTCTGTTTGGTACGTATCGATCGTAAGTGATACTTTGCTTCTTCGTATACATTGTGATATGGTTTTAATTTATGGACGAGACAGAAAGCCCATCAAGGGCGCCGGGGATTTTGGTGAGTTTTGTTGAATACAATAAATGCTTGAATTATCTTGATCGACGAAACGATCGGTTTGATTAAATTGTCTGTCTTGCGTTAAGCTTGTGCAGTTCGAGTTGTAAAGATTCGATTTGAACATTCGTCGATATCAGTGCATTAATTTAGCTGTTTGGATAATTGCTCGAGGTATGAAGTAATAAATGAACTTGTACATGGTAGGTCAAGCTGAGGTGGGCCACTCTGGCTTAGACACCTCAGAGGGACCCGCTTGTCCTCCTTAATTTTTGATAAAATTATTATTATTATTATTATTATCATTATTGGTAGGGTTAAAATGACATGAAGTGGCCATTAAATGAAGACACGAACTCAGCATTTTGATGGTTCAACCACGGCGATGGATACATGTGAGGAACATTAATGGCATTGCTGGCCGACTTTAATGGTTTCATGTGGATTCTTCCTCACATGGGAAACAGATTGTTTTTTTTTTTTGACAAAAATAAAAGGGGTGCCCTATTTTATCGGGAGGGATTTTTTTTTTAAATATAAAAAGCTCTCTATCCTGTCAACCCCAATCTTTAATATATTGTTGGATATTATTAAATTTTATCACATTAATTAATCTCTGCAGAATCGGTTCGTAATATGATAAATTTGAATGGTAAGAATTATAATATTGTAAAGTTACGGATTGTAACTCTTATAAGTGTTAATATGTAGATATTATAATATCTAAATGATGTTAAAATCAATATGGATGATTATTATAACACCTTATATATTAATAAGGTTTAATTCTTTGAATGCGGTTAATAAGTATATTTTATATTAAAAAATAAGAAAATAAATTTTGAATATAAAAAATAAAAATCAATAAATGAATAGTGGAATCCATAAATAATTAATATTTATGTTAAAATGGATGTGAATATGTGTTAATAAAAGAAAGTGTTAATATAATAGGTATATGACATGTTATTTGAAGAGAAATAAATACGAATGGCCTAATTACATTGTTTTTATAATTGCTATATATTGTAGTTATAGCGGTTACAATCCATATATATTACAATGTAAATATTATTGAATAAGATTGCTTTGTGATATAACAATTATAAAATTAACCAGCTAAGGTTTCGTAATTATTATAATGAAAATATAATTGAATAAGAAAAGTCAATATTATAACAGTTACATATATGTTACCATATGAATTATAGTCATTACAAACATAATTATTATAATATGAATGTTGTTGAACGAGTTAAATCTATTTTACATAGGGTATGAGATAATAATATCGAAATATATAAGGGCACTTTTGACATTTTATCTAAGGGGCTTGTCAGATGGGCCATCTTTTAATTAAAAATCAAATAAATTTAAACACATTTAACCCGAGTTAAATAACAAATAAAATTTAGAGCTGATAATATTATGATAATAATAATAATAATAATTAACATCGGATAGAGAGGATATGGTGGACGGAGATGCTAGTCAATTTGTCTCCATTACCAATATTGAATTACGTTGAAAAAAAATAACATAAGTAAAATAAAAAAAGGACAACCTATTCTTGAAAGAAAATTAATAAAAAAAAACTGATCTAAAAAAGGGGAGGGAATCTTTGTTCTTCTCTATCATGATAGATTGGGTAATCCAATGAAGGTGATAATGATAAAAATGCGATCACTAGATTTCATGGGATCCATTGGATCCCTTTTGAACTTTGTATCTATCTCAATCCCCCACCATCATGTTCCAAATATATTCATCAAGATCGAAGAAGTGGTCCTCCCTGAACGCCATAAAGGAGATCTACGCATCACTTAAAGTGAATTCTTCCATGCTCGTGCAATCTTACCGTCTAATTACTCAAAAAATCTATAGTAGATGGCGAATTTAAATATCCATTTTACTATTTAATTAAGAATTTAAAACTTTTACTAATAAATTTTTAATTGATTCGATGAATTAGTCTAAAATTAAATTAGATTATTATTTTTTAAAAATAATTTCAAAGTTTATTAATAATTTTAATTTTTTATCTGTCAAATTTTAAAAATTTAGAAAATAAAATTATAAATCTTAAAAATATAAATTCAAAAGATAAATCTATAATTATAAATTTTAAAAATTTAATTTTAATGCAAAATTAAAATTCTAGAAATAATTTATCATATTCAAAAAAAATAATTTTAATTTTTAATTTGAAATTATATTTTAAAATTTTCAAAATTAAAATTTTAAATTTTAACTAAACAAATTTCTATTGGGATTAGATAACATTTACGCATATTTATATGTCAGTTTTACACAGAATATATATACAGGATAGCTAGTATAATTTGAAAGAAAAATAATAGGGAGAGTAAAAATAGGAGAGTGAAAGACAAAGTGAATGACGTGGTACTTTGCATGCAGCGATCTCCGACGGTCGGTTCACCGTGCCTCCCAGGGTATAGTTTGATTCGGGGCGGCGGCCGAAGGCCGCCGATTGTGTCCAAGAGATAATCGGACGTGTGCATATAAAATGTCACGTCATTCACTTTGTTTTCACTTTCCCATTTTTACTCTCCCTATCATTACTCAATTTGAAATTCGCGTCTGTCCCAAATTTTCTTTGTAAATACATCGTTAATTAGGGGGTTAATTAAACAATGAGATAAGTTAAAGTCGAATAGGAGGCGCGGGGCCAAACGAAACCACACGGTACACAATGATAGTCGTTAGCTTTTTCATTATTTTGTCTGCTTCTTGTTGGCTTCAAAGACAATGGGAACTAAAGACGCATAGAAGCTGACGCCCAGGACGTCCATCCCTCGCTAATTAATTAATTAAGAAATTTTGATTTTTTAACTTTGTCATTTTAATCCATAATTTCAAAGAATATTTTATGGATAAAATATTTTCCATATATTAAATAACTAAATAAATATGTGAAATAATTTTTTGGATGAATTTGAAAAAATGAGAGCACATTAGGACAAATTGTCTAATAATTATAGAATCGACAGGGATGACAGCGAGGGCAGCAAACCGCGCGTGTTGTGTGTTGTGTCGTCACTCTCTTTTCTATGCGCCCCTACTCTATTACATCTGTTCACATTATTGATTAGTTAATTAATTAATTAGTGGTGGCGACAGGATTATGAATACTTTAATAATTATTTTTATTTATTTTTCCATTTCGATTTTCATGTGCTTGGCGTAAGCGTAGTGTTGGGACGTCTAAAATGTAGCCATCGTAGGGTTTAAAATATAATTTATAGGACCAAAAAGGAAGATGGGAATAATTTGTCACTTTCTCCGTGCATTTTGTTTTGTTAAGATTTAACTATCACGCCCGCACGCGATGTCTAATTATAAAATGGATGGTTTTTCTTGAGGCCCTCGAAGTTTATTGTTTTAAAAAAAATATTCTTTAGAAATTCTTTTTTCTTTTTCTCTCCTAATCATTGATCACTTAATTCAATAATAAGACGAAGTGTGGCCTCCAGGATAATGATTTAAATATTAGGCCCTTCGTTGAATAATTAAAAGATTTAAGATTTTGATTTGTGCATCATATGTGATTTTTTTTCCAGTGAAAAGTAATAAATTTAAGAATATTATGATTGAAGACTCTCATTTAAATATTAGATTTTTTTATATTCAAATATTTAAGCCTTGGGTCTAACTAGTCTTATCTTTATTTATTCCCAAACACAGATGAAAAAACAAGGATGGATGATATAAAAATCGAGATAATTCTCCTTTTTACATGTACAAAAATAAAGTACGGATGGATTTCAAATCTATGGATTGATTATTTTTGTCTATTCTCATCATTTGGAAATCGAGCAGAAGCGAGTGAGAAGTGCGCCATCTCAAAATCCCCTTTGCCTTCTAGCTCCTTGGACTGTTCGTCGGAGCACTCCACTTGTAGCACCGAGCAAGCTTCCCATCTCGGAGTTGCTGATCTGATTATCACCACCTCCTCTTCTACTTCTCTCTTGCCCCTCTACTTCTCGTCTTCTCCCCTCTGCTGTCGCCAGCAACCACAATAGGTGTTGGATATATAGTGTGAATGGAAAGAGAGGTAGTAGGACTTTAATTCTACATTGAGACTTTCTAGTGAATGGAAAGTGAGGAGGAGAATAAAGAGGCTCCATGGTGAATGAGACTTTAGTCCCACATTGAGAGTCTCAAGGCATAAATGTTGGTTTATATTGTTTCACAAGTATGATAATTATGAACAAATGTTAGGGGAGATACTCTTTCTCACACGTGGGTGCATAGGGGGTGCAAATCCAGGGTCCGGATTTGTACTAAACCAAGTGAACTCGTGTGCATGCTCGATTTGCGCGTGTCAAATGTCCGACCGGTTGGGGCAAAATTTGTCCAAGCAGATGAACCAACGTTTTGTCGATTTTTTGTTCAAATGTAACTGATGTATTAATTTGGATTAATGCAAAATCAATAACCCCCAGACGTTTGGATCTGGCCGGTTAAATGGCAGTGAATGGCGTTAATTCGGTCATTGAATACTGCGGGGGTCTGAGCCAATATAAAGAGGCTGTGATCGAGAGCAAAAGACACGGAAAAAAGAGATTCTCTTCCACCTCGTTCCCGACCTCTTTTGATAGCATTCGGGTCCTCAGTTCGCCACGAGCAATGAATGTTCCATTGTGCTCGTGGTTCGGTTGTTGTATCCTGAGAGACAGACACCCATCTGAGCTTCGAAGCACCGCTGAAGGAGGACAAATCTGTTTCAAGGGCACTGCGTTACGCAGGCCTCAGCAACTTCCGATCAGGAGACTTGGTCGGGAGCTCGGGAAACTCAGCTCGGGAGCTCGGGAGGTACTGCTCGGGAGCTCAGGAGATCCTAGTCGGGAGTCTCCGCTTGGGAATTTTGCTCGGGAGCTCGCTCGGGAGCTCGGGAATTCAGCTCGGGAGCTCGGGAATTCTGCTCGGGAGACTGCAGACTGCTTAGAAGGCAGCTCGGGCTACTCAACAGTTAAGTTGAAATTAGTTTTTTATAATTTCAATTTATTGTAGACTCTCCGAAAGGAGTCCATTTCTTCCAACAATAGGAGCAAAGGATCTGATGGTCCAGGTTGTGGCAATTTTGTAAAGGAAGCGACAGCAATGGAAATGAGATTGGTGGAGAAAGTCAGCATTGACGAAGCGGAGGAGAACATACAAGATGACGTTGGCAAATGGGGTGATTTTGTAAAGGAAGTGGTAGTTGAGGAGGAGGCGGTTACGTCGACGAGGAGGAGGAAGAGGAGGTGCAGGGTTCATGGGTGAGGTTGGCAGTTGAGATGATTTTGTAAAGGAAACGACAATTGAGGAGGCAATTTTGGTGATTTTGTAGAGGAATAAGCAATGGTGCAAACGAGTCCAGTGAAGAAAGAGATGACATCGACGAGGAGGAGGCGTGGGACTGGTGAGTGAGGTCGGCAAGGGTGAAGCTATGGAGAGCGGCGTTGAAAGTTTTGAGATCGAGGATGAGCTCAGCTGATCTTGTCGGCAAGCGGAGAGGGGTCTCGTCCGGGTGATGTTGCTGAGCGGAGAGGGGTCCCGTTAAGGCGATGTTGCTGAGCAGATGAATCTTAAGGGGACGTGTGGTCAGACCAAAGGTTGGAGCAGGGGTCGAATGCCTTGGAGCTTGAAAGAGGGGGGTTGTGTTGGGGGAGCAAGGAGGTAGCAATCCTACAAGAGCCAATCCCCATTTTAGAGATTTAAGCGACCCTTATATAGGGTGTGATGCGTCTAGTCCTGTCTGGGCCATCTTTTCTTCATAAAGGCCAAATCTTTTGACAGAGTTAACTGTCCCGAGAGCTAGATTGAAATGTCACACTGTCATTCACCTGCCTTTCTTGTCAGTCCGCCTTTGGCATTAATACTTGATGTATTGGAGGGTGTGCTTACGGCTAACGTCCCTTCCTCATAATGAGGGGATCTTGCATATCTACATGTACTTATTGTGTCTAATCTTCATTAAATGACTCTGGTTGCTGGACTTATCCTTGCTCCATTTATCACTCAGCTTCGAAGCACCATCCCAGCCTGGCCGATCGGCCGTTGGGGGGGGGGGCGATCAATTGAGGGTCTTTAGAACGAGCTAGCAGGCTGTTCTGAAGAGTCTGATCGTCTGGTTGGGCGATAAGGTGTGGCCGATCGACGTTCGACTATCCACAGGTAGTCTGACGGGTGGTCTTACGTTTTTAGGTACCCGACCGTCCGATCAGCCGACAGAGCGTGGCCGACCGACACTCAGCTATTTGAACGCAAGATGCCTGGGGTGGCGGGGTCCTTTTTAGGCATCCAACTATCCGGTTGGCTGACTTGGTGTGGCCGACCGACTCCGGTCACCAAAGTGTAAGACGAGCCTATGGAGGCTTGATAAACTGGTGCCACTTGACCTACTGACCGGCTACCCTCGACCCTAACCCCGTCTGCGCACCCTCCTTGAGCCATACTACTAGATCGGTCGAATTGATCCGACCAGACCACCCTGGGCGATCCTTACCGGCCGGATCAAACGTGGAGGTCGGTGAAGAGTAAGTCGACCTTGCCTTGCTTACTAGGGGTGTGTGTGGTGAAAAGGGATACATTTGGGGCGTCAACGTCCATGACCGTGAGCTCGAGCTCGAGCTCGAGCTCGGAGTGAAAGGTCGCTTGTAATCAAAAGATTTCTTTCCCTCATTTTTTTTTTGTCATTTCCCTTATTTTATCTATTTTTCTTCATCTTTTTCTTTTCTTCTACCGTGCATAATTTTCCACGGTTGATCCTTTCCTTTCTCCGTCTACACTTTAGAATATCAAATAAATTTGAGAAGTGCAAGTGACTTATAATAAGACACTCTAATATCACTGGTGATTCAAGCAATACAAATATTTGAAAATACACAATATGAAATTTAAATTCTGATGGTTGGGAAACGAATCTTGCCTCTTGCGACTGAACCATGTCCCATGGGGGGAATATTACTATATTAGACTTCAATTAAAATGATTCAAAGAAGGTGAATATAGTACAATGTCACAAATTAAAAGACAGAAGAAATTAGAGGTATAATTGTTATATATCTTAGGATATATGGTGTGAATGGAAAAGAGGTGGAGGGACTTTTAGTCCCACATTGTTACTTTCTCTTGAGTAGAAAGTGAGGAGGAGAATAAAAGGGCCCCCTTGAGAGGGGGGGCTTTAGTCCCACATTGGGAGTTTAAGGCAAAATATTTGGTTTATATTGTATTACAAGTATGGTAGTTGTGAACAAATGCTAGGGGAGAGGCTCTCTCTCACGCGTGGGTGCGCAGGGGGGGTGCAAATCTAGGGCCCGGATTTGTACTGAACCAAGTGAACTCGTGTGCATGCACGATCCGCGCACGTCGAATGTCGGACCGGTCGGGGCAAAATTTGTCCAAGTAGATGAACCAAAGTTTTGCCAATTTGATTTTTGCTCGAATGTAACTGATGCATTAATTTTGTTTAATGCGAGATCAGTAACCCCCAGACGTTTGGATCTGGTCGGGTAAATGCCATTAAATGACGATTAATTCGTCATTTAATACTGCGAGGTCTGAGCCTATAAAAGGAGGCCGTGACTGAGAGACGCAGAGGACCTCGCTCCCGACCCCGCTGATAGCAGTCGGGTACCTCCTCAGTTCGCCACGAGCAACGAGTGCTCTGTTGTGCCCGTGGTCTGCTGTTGTATCCTGAGAGACGGAAGTCCATCTGAGCCTCGAAGCACCGCCGGAGGAGGACGAATCTGTTTCAAGGAAACTGCGCTACGCAGGCCTCAGCAACTCCCCGGTCGGGAGACGTCCTACTGCTGTTCGGGAGATCCCGGTCGGGAAACTCCACTCGGAAACCTCTCTCGGTCACTCGGGAGCTCACTCGGCCACTCGGGAGCTCACTCGGCCGCTCGGGAAACGTCACTCGGGAGCTCACTCGGCCGCTCGGGAAACTTCATTTGGGAGCTCACTCGGCCACTCGGCCGCTCGGGAAACTTCATTCGGGAGCTCACTCGGCCTCTCGGAGATTTCACTCGGATCTCACTCGGCCACTCGGGAAAACCTGCTCGGGTCGGGAGATTCCACTCGGACCTCACTCGGCCACTCGAATCTCACTCGGCAGCTTCGGTTTTCAACTCGGCCACTCAACAAAGATAAGTTAAAATTATTTTTGTAATTTCAATTTAGTATAAAATCTCGGAAAAATCCTCCAACAATAATAATTTTAAGTTGGAAGAATATGACTATGTGATTAATAGGGAATGGTATAACCATATAATTAATTATTTTTTATTCATCAGGAAAATAATAATTTTATAATGAAATATACATCTTATATATTAAAACGGCCACTGTGATTTATACATGCACATCTTCCTCGTACGGTTTCCCATTACCGTATGAATACAGGAGTTTGGGGAAAGGAGCAAAAAAGGGCAAAAAAAATATTGAAAAGGTTGTGGATCTGGACACCGCCAATCACGATCTGGCCACCGCCTTCGCCAGCTTCTCCGCCTTCAGGGTGATCTTCGGCGGTATCTTCATCGGTTGCCCCTTCCCCCTCGGGCGCTGCTGCCGGAAGTCGAATCCCAGCGCCTCGGAAACTTCGTCAGAGCTCCACCCTGCTCGCCTCAGCGAGTCAGAGCAGTGATCCGCCTTCACCAGCAGCGCGTCCATTACCACCTCGGAGTCGATCGCCGCCCCCGCCTCGTTCTCGCTGTCGAACATTCCCGACGCCGGAACGCGGACGATCTCGCTCACTTCCGAGTCGTCCCACCCGGCAGACCGGAGCACAGATCCGACTTGGTCCAGGTAGCCGTCGACCCAGATCGGTAGCTGCCTCGAAGATCGGATCTCCACGATCCGATCCGGTGAAGCCGATCCGCAGGAGGAGGAGGAGGAGGAGGAAGAGGAAGAGTTCCGGCGGCGGCGATTTGAGGCTGCGTCGCTCCAAAACTCGATCCACCGCGGTGTCCTCCCGGACACGGCGTCCAAGCTCCGCCGGGCAGGAGGCGGTGGAAGCGGGAGATTTAGGAATCGGGTGGGATAAGACAGCGGATCGCGCGAATCAGAGGCGATACGAAAAGCAGGCTCCCTTTGAAAGTAATCGGCGAGGTCAAGGCCGCAGCAGAAGACTTTGTGCTCGTCGACGTAGAAGACGGGGTTGCCGGCCAGGCAAGGGCTGGCGGGGAGGTAGCAGCGGTCGAAGAGGTGGATGAGAAGCGGTGCGCGTCGGAGGGCGGCGCGAGCTAGGCGGAGAGCCCTGTCGGGGTCCGCCGGGCGGGGTCCCCACGACCGCGGCCAGAGCGCGCCGCGGGCGACCTGGAGGGAGGCGGAAGCTAGGGGGAGGTCGAATCCGGCGCGGAGAAGGAGGAGGATGCAGCGACGACGATGGGAGTCGTCCGGACAACGCCAGTCAGGGAAGCCTGGAGCGGATGGGAGGCCGAGGGCGAGAAGGGCTCGGAGGTCCGGCGGAAAGGAGAATCCTAGGTCAGCCTCGAGGCGAGCGAGCTCGAAGTCGGAGAGGCCGGGTAGGACGGGGATGGAGGCGGAGCGGAGACGCGCGATGATGGATTCGGCGAGGGGACGGAAGGAGACGAGGCCACCGCGGTGGGAGACGGAGAAGGAAGGCGAGGATGGTGCAGATGCGGCGGCGCGGGCGGAGAGACGGCGAAGTCCAGCGGCATGGGCGGTGGCAAGGCCGGTCACCCGGCGGTCAACGTCGACCATGGCGTCGTCGGATTCTCGAGGGAGGGATAAATGGGCGCAGGCGCATAGAAGAGAAGGTAGGTGCTCTTGTTTGGAGGAAGGATCTGGCCGCCTTATATATATATACGGGAAAAAGCAGCAGCAGCGGAGTGGTGGGGTCACCCACGTACAAAGTGAGTGATGCATCCTCCCTTTTAACTAGGGTTAATTAATAATTGCCTTTGGTACGGAATTTTATAATTCAAATACTTTTAATTAACCCCATTTATCCACCAAAATTAATTCAATTTAATCATCCAAATAAATGAATAACGTGCATAAGAAAGGTCACCTAGTGTAATATTTACTCCGACTTGCAGCCGTTATTTCATTTCGCCTTTTCATATCGTTCGTATTTACTAAAAAAATGAAATAATTCGAAGTGGATTATATGATTTCACAATCATTAATGGTATTGCTGTTAATTAAATAAATTTCTGGGCCTGCGGCGGCGTCTATCAACATGGAATCCGAGTTCTTTATAATTATTATTATATTAGATTAGATTATATTATATTAGTAATATATTTTTTTTATTTTTTTAACAACTTTTCTTTTTCTATTTGTTGACTTTTGGCACGCTAGTGTTCAAATTTGTGAACGATATCGCATGAATCGTCCATGTCTCCAGATTTGATGCTTTGACTTAATTAGCTACCTATCAGACCTAATACGAAGAATGATCATTGTTTGTTTGTTTGTTTGCGTGGCCATTCATTTTGTTGGATCCGAGATAAATAATCATGATTCAGTAATTTTGATCGACTAGATACAAATTAGGTTGGTCCTCGATATGCCAACGTCCTTCTAGTCGGGATTACTTCAAGTCATACTTCAATCAAGTTGGGCTTCAACAAATCAACTTCTTTCAAGTTAGTTTTTCAGAATACCGAGTAATCAGGAGATCTTTTGAATACAGATCAGGAAAGACTCTAGAAAAGAAGTTAGAAGGGGGCCAATCCCAAATTTAACCTGGGCAAGAGTCAGACCTCAAAGGAATGGAGAAAATGAATGAGAACAGTATAAATTGTAGAAAATTATGAGATTATTTTTCTTGATGCCATACCTTGTTATCTTTAAAAAGAAAATGAGAGGATGATCCTGGCTCCCTCCAAAAGGGCACAACTCTTCCTTTGTTTTACCGAAAGGTAACTCTCTTGATGATTGATTTCTTAACAATTGTATCCCTTGGCAATCCATGCTTCAACAATCGCCAAGTCAAATCCCAAGTTGGGCGGACAATATTCGGATGTGACTCGGACGGAATGGACTTGAGGTCTTCTTTTATGACTGATTTGGTTTGATCTAACCAGGACTCGGTCTCAATTGATCCGAGCTAGGTCTGACTTGATTGAACTCGGTCAGACTTGACCCAAGCTCCATTTTGATTTGTTATCTATCACCTATAACTTTTAACCTGACTATGTCACGTGATAACGGTTACCTCATCATTTCTTTTTTCTATTTTTATTCATTAACGGATCAAAAATTTGGATAGATATTGGCCCAGGCAGAACGCTACTCACATTTGTAGTAGAGCCCATGTCCAAACCAATGGACCAGCTGCATTGACCTGATCCAGGATCCATCTTTGTCATTTAATTGTTGTTCCAATACAAGTGACAATTATACGAATAGTGTTCTTTTTAAAAATTTGGCTTTTTTTAAAATCAAAAATTAAATTTTATACATATATAGATGTCATTATTGTCCCTGCAAATAGAGCCAACAAGCCTACTAATTCAGAAAGAAACCCCTTTATCGTGCCTACACCTTGATTACGAAAGCTTCCCCAAGTTTGGTCACTGATTTTGACATTTTTTATTTGAATAAAAAATCGAATAAATAATTTTTATTTGATGAACGGTTGGGATGAATCTTATAATTTATATCTTCGTGATATTTTGCAGCGTCTGGCGGGCCATGACACTTTGTAGCCACGTGTTCAAAAGGTCTGCCAACTCGGAGTTCGGTATGGCTCTTTTCCTTTACCTTCCGCTTCTTCTTCCTCGTCCTTTTTTTATCTCCTTCTCTCCCTCTTCCTCCTCCTTCTGCTCCAAATCACTGTGGAAAATTTACAATGGATGGCGAAGCGATTCCGACGGAGGTTTCTGCCGTGAAGCGAGAGGGATCCAGGGAGGACACCGACAGCAGCGATGATAGCATCAGAAGCGTAAGCTTTCTTACAACTTCCTTCCTCCTCTCCCCGTTTCGTGATTCGTTCCTTGTTTGAATCAGTCGACACTCGAATGTATAATCTCGCTCTGGTGAATTTCATATTGGATCTGAAATTTATGCCTGTGTTTTAGAATCTGTCTGCGGATAGCGTTAGAAGTTTAGGGTTGTGAGTGCTTCGAAGGATTTGATCGAACCATTTCGCTCAGAAGAACCCTAGATCGGACCGAGTCATTAAATTCCATCCTTTTTTAATTTGCGCATGCAATTGGATCAGCCAAATGAAACATTCGGTCCCACTGACAGAAATTTAAGCAGATTGGCCGGCAATATCATGATCGATTTCCCCCCCATCATTTGCCAATTTCCAATTGATAGTGTATTTTGGTTGGTTTTAACTAAAATCAGGTTGAAAATTTTGAATCTAAAGTGTGATTGATACAGTGTGATCAACTCGTGCTAAGGCTCATCTTCGTGTGATGGCCGTGTATGCTTAAAATCTCACTCTTTAGGGAACGAATTAGTGTTGTTTAGGAATTTACAACCATATAGCCTCTCATTTGTTGTGCTCTAGACCCTTAGAAGGCCATCAAAGGAGAGAAGAGGAAAATGAAGACCAAGCAATGGAGAACAGAGTTACGTGTTTGTTGATGCAAATTATATTTATCTTGTTCAAGGTCCTACGTGATGATCTTGGGTAGAGAAATTTTCTCCATCATATTTTTCTTTGATCATATGACCTTCTCCTTTTGAATGCTAATGTTTCCAAAAGAACATCCTGTTAACACATATGGGATATTTTCACAGCTACATAGATAATATCTACCATCTTGGTGTTTTGACACCTATTTCCTTCTCATTATGATGGATGTAAAACTTGTATTTATAGGATATGTCTAATTCAGATATCACCCAATTTTCGAAATCATGTTGTTTTACAATTCTTTGATGAAGTTGTAAAACTTGTATTATAGGCTTTATGTCTAATTTAGATATCATCCAATTTTCCAAATCACGTTGATTTACGATTCTTTGATGAAGTTGTGTTTGTTTGTAGGACTGTCGGACTCTCTTCATACCGAAAAAATGGACCAATGAGAAGCATAAACTATATTTGAGAGCCGTAGAAACATCTTTCCTTAATCAATTGTACAACAACGAGAATGCATCAAGTGATCTGCTTGGTTTCCTACCACTAGTGACACCAAAGCCAACAAAGAAGTTGGGTTCAACTACCAACTTCTTCCACTTCTCTTGCCAGGTTTGAAAGTGATTTTTTTTTTCACAGATAATTTATGAGGGAGATTTTACTTTTTGGTTAAACTGTGTAGTTTGAATTTACTGGTAGAAGATCAAACTTTGCAAGTAAAAGGGCACAATTTGAGATGAAGAAGGAGATTACAGAATTGTTTGAGAACCCATGGATTCAGCATTTTACATCTAGAAGTACATTGGATCAAGTAGATTCTAATGTGCTCATAAATCTCGCAATGCCCTCAAGCAACACAATCCCAAATCACATACAGGCCGGCTCTTCTCACATTCCGCGTCAACATTATGCAGGTTTTACTTCAAACTAGTTATGGCAGTTTTGAAGTCGTTCTATTGATGACTTTGAATTTATTTTATTTTATTTTATTTTTTTGATATGCTACTGACCTCTACATGATTCTTTACCATGAACACATGACTTAAAGATGAATCAGATAAGATAGTGAACAGATCTAGGTCTCTCAATATAGTGAGCAGATTCTTTTTCTATGGTTAACTTGTTTATGTAATGACTGTGTTTTGTTGATATGGAATTGATAGAAGCATTTAGAAATTTCCCTGTTGTTAATGTTGCAGCTTTGGTAACCTCCAGTACTCGATAATGGACAGTCTGATTCCATTACTTAGCATCAACTATGTCAAAATCCTACCATGAAACAAAAACAAACTTTATCATGTTTGAACCTCCATTTACTGCACAGAAGAGACAAGATATTTTACAAAACTAATATAAACACAATTTCCTACAGAAGTCTCTGATCAGAACTTTGACAACATCAAATATGAAGGACAAGGCAATGCCCGAGTGGCCAAGAGGAAAAGAGACCGTCCCGTGAACCACACTGTCAAAGATAAGTAAATCTTGAATGCTTCTAGTGAATGCATTTGCCAATATTAAAGTGTTTGGAGTTCCAGGATATTGTTACTGAATTTTCATTTTCTATTATGTTTTCAGACCGTTCCAACTAGGATGCTCCTACCATTGATAATAACAAAGATTGGACTATCGCGGAAGTAAAAGACTTTGTGCTCTTGGTGTACAATGTACATCGTCGTGGACCATAATTGCAGAATAATACCTAATTTATTAGTGATCTAATCAAGATCTAGATTGGTGACACTGGTATCAGTTACTTGAACCTCTTATTTCTGCTAATATCCATAATTGCTGCAGATGATTGATATCCTGAAATTATCATACTCTATTAGTTTGAATAATCGGCAAACTTTGGCATTTTAATTCATACTTTTTCCTACTCCAGATTACTTGTTTTCACAGTTTCCCTCCAACAAATTTGGATTGAGGTTGAGGCAGATGCTGCACTCACATACCTCAAAGTTTCTCTTGATATTTTTATATGCATTTGATAAGCTAAATGATCATTAGTATGATGACTCCATTAGTAGCTTTAACGCTTAGTTTACCTCTGAGGAGAGTAGAGGAGAGGAGGGGAGGGGAAAGGGAAAAGTCGAGCCTTTTGTAGTTGAAGACTAGCTGCAACTCATAGGGGGAGGCGAGTTAACAAGGAACCATGATAGATCGAAGGAAGGGATGAAAAGGGGCAATCATATAGTTCTTTTAGAGGAAGTCATATTTCCTCCAAAGTAAATTGCCTCTATGCTAGAAGGAGACATCCCATCATTACAAAACAATACTAGGCAATTTCAAAGTCTATGACTAAGCTAGATATGATAAGTTAGTGTGCAAAAGTGCCAAACGAAGTAACAAACCCAAATTGGCCAAGCAAATCATGTGACTGGATGACACTAGTCGACTATCATGTGAGTCAGATTAACAATTAGGCAGACGAAACATGTGTGGCAATTGAGCCAATCTAACTGACCGAAATGATAGGTTCATTGATGCTGAATGAGTATTGGACTTCTCTCTTCTTCATATCCTTGGACCATGATGCCATATCACAGTCATTAATGTTGGACAATCTTGGTCGCTGAAGATGTTATGAAAATGGTTGAATTGAAATCAAGATCCAACTTAAACTTATCTGTTGAATAATTTGAGCAGACTGCTAAGCAGAGAAGGAAGAACTGCTTGAGATGGTTGAGTTGACGGAAAAATAAGACTGTCTTGTATGACTGACTGTCGAGTGTTGTGTGTTGAGTGCCAAGTTAGCCAATTGCCGAGTGACTCAGTTGGCCGAGCTGCCGAGTGTCGAGTCAGTCGACTGCCGAGTCATTGAGTTGGCCGAGTCACCCGAGTGTCGAGTTGCCGACTGTTAAGTGTCGAGTTGCCGACTGTTGAGTCAGCCGACTCTTGCCGAGTGGCCGAGTTGGAAGAAAGAGTTGTTGAAGCCTGCGTGATGTAGTTTCCTTAAAATATATTCGTCTTTCTCCGATTTTGCTTCAAGGTTATGATGAACGTCCATTTGTCAGGATTCAACGACAAAATCGCATATACAAACAAGCACTGGTTGTTTGTGTTGAATTGAGAAAATATTCGATTACTATCACGAGTAAATCATTGAGTGAAAATGTATAACAGAAAAAAAAAATTGGGGCATGAAGGTGGAGGAATTATTTTTACTAATTCTGCTTGTCTCTATTGCTTGTGGTCGCATCCTCCTTACATAGGAGCATAAACCCAGGGTAGCGTTTAATGGTTAATTAATGACCATTTATCACCATTACTCGCCAAGCTTGAAACATTAGCGGTTGATCATCAATGGTCATCTGTTTCACTCGACGATTATGAAACCTTCATTAATTGACGATTAATGCATCTGTTACAATACGTAAGTAGCAATAAAAAATGATTCACACACAATAATTTGACATCCGACATTTGACATTCGATGCACATAAATCATGTTTGCACACTAGTCAATATGGTTCAATACAAATTGGACCTTGGATTTGCACTCCTATGCACCTACGCATGAGAGGAAATATCTCCCTATATATTTATTCGCAACTACAATACTTCTAAAATAATATAAACCAACAGAACTTACTTTAAAACTTTCAATATAGAACTAAATCTAATTCATATAAATCTCCTTACTCATTTCCACCTCATTTCTATTCATATTTCTAACATGAAGTTCTTAAACCCATATTGTTATTTAAACATCTAATATTTCTTATAATTTCATTTTTCTAATTAAAAAAATACATACATAAATTATATTTTATCTAAAAGGAAATTGAACAAAAAATGTTGATAAATATTTTGAATTAGGGTTTTTTCTATTTTTTTACTTAATATTTTTTACTAGCATTTGAAATTTGAAAAAGAGTAAATTTCATTTTTTCGAATCAACCCAACCTAAAGGTGACTTTCGGTATTTTCCCCATACTCACCCTAAATAATAGTCTCTAATATTCCAATATTATTTGTAGAAAAATGGAATTATTTATTTTAATTTGCCTATAAATAAATTACATATATTTTATTTTTAATCTTCTCTTTGACGCGTGTTATTATATCCCTGAGCGACAGATGGATAACAACTGTCACGCGAAACATTTCCATCAGTCCGCGACTCCGCGGTTCAACCGTCTCGCTTCCCGCCACAACCCTTCATATATCCCTATGCCTCGTTCACTTCCCGCCACCAGCAATGCGCCGATATCCTCCTGCTTTCCTCAGAGGAAGAGACCTCCATTCTCATCTCCGCCCTCACCTACGTCATCTCTGGCGCTACCACCTCCTCGCCAGATCTCATCGCCCTCGCCCCTCCATGCAGCCTCTGCGGCATCGACGGCTGCCTCGGCTGCGAGTTCTTCGACGCGGAGAAGACGACAAGCGGCGCAGAACCTACGGCGGCGAAGGCGCCGAAAACGAGGAGAAAAAGAGAGAGGACGAAAAACTACCGCGGCGTACGGCAGCGCCCGTCGGGCAAGTGGGCTGCGGAGATCCATGATCCCTGGCTGGCGGCGCGTAAGTGGCTCGGCACCTTCGACACCGCCGAGGAGGCCGCCCGCGCCTATGACCGCGCCGCCTTCGAGTTCCGCGGAGAGCGAGCCAAGCTCAATTTCCCGCCGCCGCCGCCCTCCTCCCGCTCTCCGCCGCTAAATGCCACTTCTCGGACGCCGCCGTCGGTGCACAAGAATCAGCAGCCATTGGTGGCTGATCGGCAAGTGGAGCAACTGTGGGACGTGTTCTTGATCGACGAAGATGATGATGATCGCGATTTTTTTGTTCGAAATAGAATTAGAAATGGATAATTTGATCTATTTATTTCATTTATTGTGATGCTTGGAAATCATGAAGGGCACGTTTAAAAAATAATTAAAAGACGAGGGGCTGAAAGGAAATGTTCCCTATCCAAGTAGTAGTATATCGCGTTGTGGGGACTGTTTTTCGGCTCAGCGTTGGAAACGTGTGAATGAGGCGACGACGATGAGCTTCTCGTAGGGCGGCGGCGGCGGCGGCGACGACGGCTATAGGAACGAGAGTGAGCAGGAACGCACGTGCGCATGGAGCATCTTTGACGGGGTCAAGCGTTTCCCTCCCGAGTCGGAAGCCCTCATGGACGCCGCCATCGCCTCCTTCGATTACGCCTGCGCCGCATCCCTAGCCGTCCACCTCGCCTTTCCCTGGAAGAGGGAAAGGCGGCGGAAAAGATCCTAGATGAAAGGGATCGGGCGGCGGAGGCAGCTCTGGTCTACGACAAGCAGGTCGCCGACGAGGCGCAGGACAAAACCTCCGCCCTCGATAAACTCCGATCTCTCCTCGACCTCGCCTCCTCGCAGCAGGAGCGGTAGCGACCGCATTACAGAGTAATGCCCTTTCTCGATCCGTTTCTTCTCTTTGTTTCATCGTTATTCATTGTTCCGTGATTCACATGGTAAATATAGATCTTTCATGGAATCGATAATCCCTTTCTGTTATTTGTCTTGAACTTTACAATGCATACAACATTGTTATGGACAATTAGTAATTTTCCCACATACTCAATATTATCAGGATGGAGCACGTTGGAAAGTTAGCATGTTCATATTGTATGAGTCAATCTGATGTTTTTTTTTGTCTTGCAGTGGAAAGATTTTATTGCCTTGTATGGTTCATAGCTTCTTTCTACCGACCAGGTGAATGTCATTTACTATAATGCCGTCGGTAGAAGGAGGAAGACTGCCTATACGACCCGTGGCTCTCATAGCAAAAGTTGACATATGATGGATGAGAGATCTAAAGGATAGGGAGACGTCTAAGTTCTCCTCATCGTCTAGTGAGGTATGTCAATTGCGGGAGGAGAATGATACTCTAGTGGACTCGACTCACTGTCAGTGGAGACAGATGTGGGCCGAGAGGGACGCAGAGAGGGATGCAGAGTTGAGGGAACTGTGGGTCCGCCAAGGCACACACTGAGGTGTTAGTGCGTCACATGCAAACTTTTGTCAGTTACACTTATCTCCAATATCACAGATAGCCTGCCCCTCATCGTTTATAGTCTCAGGAGACGCAGGATCCTAAGGATACCTTGATAGAGTAGAGATATTTTTGTGGCTATGTTATTTTTTTCTCTACATTTAGTAAACCAAATTATTATACTATCTGATTTAGGTATTATATGCATCATCCTAAATGTATTTTATTTTTCATTTTCATTTATGGATTCTAGTATTTCAGAGTCGAATTCAAGATATTCGTATAGTTGAAAGATTTATATTTGCATATTTTATATATCATTAAATGTTATTTAGATTTTGTATATTAGTTACGATAACTAATTATATTTTTTTAAATTGTTTTATAGTGGTATTTTCACTTTTATTTATATCGTTTATTTTCTTTTATACATGAATGATATTTCTTTTTGAGCTAGTTTTGATTGAGCTATCTTCTACTAGACTTTTTCTTCTATTATGTATTGACTATTGCTTTTTGATATATTAAGTTTTGATCCCAAAAAAAAACTTTGTATGTCTTGCTTTAATTTGGATATGGATTTGGATAGGCACTATCATTTTGTGTGAATTTTATACAGTTTAATGTTTTATTACTTTGTATGTATTGGATTGTATGTTGTATACTTGTATTACTTTAGATATGGATTTGGATATGTTGTTTTATTTTGTTTATGATTGATTATATGTTGTATTGAATGTAAACATGGGCAGTGAAAAAATTGGGAAAACTATAGTCATTAGTGATGGACTTTTTCATATCCGTCACTATTAGTGACAGATAATTAACTATTCTGTCGCTAATAGCGATTAATATTTACCATATCCGTCTCTATTGGAGATGGATCATTGATCTTCCATCGCTATCAATGCCAACAAAGATTATGTTGCCTGGGTATTAGCGACGGAGAGGTCAATTATCCATCGTTGATAGTGATGGATAATCTAATTATTCGTCGCTAGTTTTGATAATATAGCAACGGAACATTTTGATTCTGTCGCTATAATATCATTTGAATTTCGTTAGTTCGGATCATTTTATTTGCCGTCGTTATATATTTACGACGTATCATTTACGTTCTGTCGATATTAGCGACAGATATAAAATATTCCGTTGTCATTCTCGACTATGACGATCTCACAATCGATAGTATTTTTTCCATCGTTATTTGTGTTTAGCGGTGGATTAGCGACGAATTACGAAAAGAGCTATGATAGAGAGTGTGAATTTATAGCGTGAAACTCAACGTGAATGACATGACACTTTTCATATATATATCCGATTGTTGCTTAGACAGCGACGGCGATCTCTGGCTGCCGCCCCAAACTAAACTATACCCTGGAGGCATGATGAATCCATCAAGGATCACTGTAATTGAATTTTAGGTTAAATTTCACGATTTGAATTTATGTTGTATCATGTTTATTACGAAAATTGTTAATGACTTCTTTTTTTTTCTTTTTTTGGGTTGTGACCCGCCACTGTCTCCAACCGCAGAGGTTCACGATTCAAAAATTACAGTTGATTAGATCTATACTAGCCGCTTTCAACTAAGACCATCTCTAACCCTCAACATCAAATTTGATATCATTTTCACACCAAAATGATACAATTTCAACACCAAACACTATTTCAACTCCAACCCATTCACACTATATCACACCAAAAAAGAATATTTCTTAGAATATTCTATTTTTTTTCTTATTCATTTATTTATAATTTAATTTTCGACCTAAATTTTAATTTAGTAATCATTTTGAATATAGTTATTATATTTAAAATTAATATTTCATTTATATTTAATTATTTAATTATATTTTTTTTAATTAATGATATAATTTATAAATATAATTATAATTAAAATATGCTTAATAAATAAAATTTTTATTCAATTAAATCTTTATAACTATGTTTAATAAAATTAAAATACCTTATTATATTTTTTAATTTATATTTATAATAAATAATTAATATTATTAAATATTTATGAAAAAATATTTATTATAAATTAATTTTTATTTATGATATTTAGTAATATAATATTTACTAATATATATTATATTTACTAATTATATATTATAATCCATTTTTTAAATAAAAAATAATTTAAAAAATAATATCATCAAATTTGATGTTGCATGATGTACTGTTGCAATATCAAAAATGTTGTTGAAATATAGTTACCTGTTGAAATATTATGATATAATTTTTACATTAAATATGTACAATAGGATTCGGTTGGAGATGATCTTAAGATTCCCTTTTCTTGCTCCCAGCTGTCTTACCACCTCCAGCCACAGCCAGCGCCGCCGGCTAAATCTACCCAAATTGGTGATTTAATTTGTTGGCATGTGGTTGCACCAGTTTACTATTATGCCATGTGGTTGCACCAGTTTACAGCTAACAAAAGGACAGTACAATTATTGCCTATTCGCTTTAAATATGATACAACTACCATCGCACCACCTAATCCAATTAATAAATCAATTTCTTTAATTAATTAAAAGTATATGTCATGTAGTTGTACCAGTTTACAGCTAGCAAAAGGACAGCACTTGCCTATTCGCTTTAAATATAAAGCAACTATCATCGCGCCACCTAATCTAATTAATAAATCAATTTCTTTAATTAATTAAAAGTATAAAAGCTATGAAAGTGAATAAAAATACGTATTTGTTGGATTTCAAAATGTTCATTGAATATCAAAATCATGTCCATTATATTTTATTAAAAAATGGGACTATGACGAATGAAAAACAAAATGATTAATCTCGTACGTATTCGAAATTCGATCTCAATTATAATATATTTTATAATTTTTTTAAATCGAGTATATAATCGTGAAATATTAGATTTCTAAATTATCCGTCATGAGTACTTTCTGATTTATCCGAATAATTTTTTTTTTATGAAATCGAATCAGTCATCTTTGATTCAATGCTACCCAACATAATTAATTTTTTATGTTCGATATATTTTATAAAAATAAATGATGAATTAGATAATAAAAAATCTGAGCTAATAGGTCTGGCTTAAAAATTTTCCATTAATTATTAGAGTAAATTAGGAAATATTCACAGAGGACGATTCAAAAGTTTAGGATTTAAAGTTTAAAATTTAAAATTTTTGAGTTTTAGAGTTTAAATTGAAAAGGACAGTAAAATTATTGCCTATTCGCTTTAAATATAATACAACTATCATCATGCCACCTAATCTAATTAATAAATCAATTTCTTTAATTAATTAAAACTATAAAAGCTATGAAAGTGAATAAAAATACGTATTCGTTGGATTTCAAAAATGTTCCTCCAAATATCAAAATCATGTCCATTATATTTTATTAAAAAAATGGGACTATGATGTATGAAAAATAAAGTGATTAATTATTTTTGAAATATTTAAAATTCGATCTCAATTATAATATATTTTATAAATTTTTTTTCTTTAAATAGAATATATAATCGTGGAATATGATTTCTAGACCATCTGCCATGAGTATTTTTTTATTTATCCCGATAGAGAAAATTTTTATGGAATCGAATCGTTCACCTTAGATTCAATCTTACCCAATTTAATTAATTTTTTATGTTTTTAAAACTTTATAAAAATAAATAATGAATTAGATAACAAAAAATCTGGGACGATCGGTCTGGATCTACGGAAGTTTTCCACTAACTAGTAGAGTAAATCGGAAGCGCTCGTGGTGGACGATTCAAAAGTTCAGCATCCCAAAATTTATACTATATTTGAAGAACAGATTTGTGTAAATATTCATTATATTTTATGATAGATTAAGAGGTGAACATGAATTTGATCTAATTTATCCGATTCAATTCCATCATCGTATAATTTATTTAAAAATTTAGAACCTAATTTTGAGTTGAATTAGATTAGTTTTAAGTTCCTAGGATTGTTTAGGAGTTTTGAATGAATTTTATGTATTTAAATTTTATTTTTATAATCCAAGACTCTGGGCTTTGTCTAATCTTATTGGCAGATTATTTTTTTTTCTAATTAGCTATTGAATAAATATTAAATAAATTTATACACATTCAAAGTCCAACTTCTAAAATATTCATACATTTTGAAATTCAAATTTTGATCTTCATATTTAATCCTCTGGATTATTTACTACTATATTTACCAATTAATTTATCTTGGGAACTTCTGTTTCTAAACTTATTAAAATAAATTTTGTGATTGTATTTATAGCGACAAGAAACTTTTAAAATTTACAAAAAATATTTTACTCTCAAATTTTATTTTTAAAAATATCCTTTAATTTTTTTTAAATGAATACTTTTAAACTCTCAATGCTCGGCTCTTGATGCACATCTTAAGAATAATGATAAGCATCACAGTTGTTATATTATTTTTTATCAAATAAAAGAATAATGTTGAAGTGAAATGAAGATAATATAAAAAATAACATGAGTATTCTAACCAATCCTAGGAAAATACAAGTTTTTCTCATGCAGTTACAAATTGAGCCCGCCCTAAAATTACTTAATGTTACTGATCCGGTCGGCAAATGAGGAGGGGCCACCATTGATGACGCAACCAGAAAGTCAGCTAAAGATCATCTGTTGTATGTCGATCGGGTACTTGGAAGCCAGTCGAAAGCTCGAGAATGTGAGGGGAGGCTCCGACGCACTGTAAGAAAGAAAGAACATTAAAGGCTGGCCAAGTGATCCCCAATGTAAGTACTCTGACACTCAAGTCAATACTCCGGTGAGAAAAATAACGACAGCAAAATGGGAGAAATATACTATTCAACGTACCTGCGCGAGGAGCTTTGGAGGTCTTTATATAGGGAGGAGACAGACCAACGTTGCCCTAGTTATCGAATCACATAAATGTTTCAATCTTCTGGCAGGTTTTGTCTTCCAAAAGACGAGATTGCACCGCCAGACTTCCCCTCACCTATCCATACTTCTTGTCATTTCACCTTCGCGACGGTGGCCAACGCCTCAGATGGCGTAATCACAGCGTACGTCCCCTCACTATAATGAGCGGATTCTGCGATTCCTCCGTATATCTTTATGTCTTCTCATAATTAAACAGTATCAATCGCACAAGATTATAAATCATGGATCATTCACGAAGACTCCTCCAACCTTACCGACCATATGGTCAGGCCAGACTCTGCGAGATTGAGCCGAGAGCTAGTTTAGACCCGGTCGGGTTTCCCTCAGCTATGCGGGTTTACTCCAACGCCGGGCCATTCCTGGCCGGGTCGGCGGTCGGACATCACCGGACAGACGACCGGTCGGTCCCTTCAGGGCAGAAGATTGACTTGAAGTAGCGAAGGACCATGACTAGGACCGACCGAGACCTGGTTGGGTTTCCTGTGGAGTATGCGGGTTTACTCCAACGCCAGGCCATTCCTGGCAGGACCGGCGATCGATTGATCCCTTCAAGGTGGACAGTCGGCCTGGAGTAGTGAAGGACCATGAATAGGACCGACCAAGACCCGGTTGGGTTTCCTGTGAGATATGCGGGTTTACTCTGACGTCGGATCATTCCTGTCAAAGCATACGGTTGGTTGGACATCCAGGACGGTAGGTCGGTCAGCCACACCAAGGTGGACTACATGGCAAACTCACCCAGACGACTGGTCAGGCCCGGGCGAAGGTCACTTGTGCTTGTTCTAGGGTTCTAACATGATGTTGAGCCTTCGTCGGGCAGTGAGGCCGACTGACTGGACACTATGCAACCCTGGCTCCATTTTTGCTTGGACGTATAGGACTTGCCCCTCCAACTGGTCAGAGAAGGTTGCAACCCAAGCAACCTTTCAGCCTATTGGTCCATTTTCTTGACCTCGTTAGCCACCACGATCGGGCATCGGGGCTCTTCCATCCGACCGGATCAGTTACCATGTACAAAAATAAAATATCATTTTCACAAGGGGTTAAATTATAAAGGTAAAAAAGATTGTTCAACGAAACAAATGATTTTCATTACTGAAACAAACCAAACCTCATCCTTTTCTAATTTGATTGCTTATCTTCCCCTTTCGAATCTCTATAATCGTCTCGCCTACTATTTTCAATTTATTGAAGAAGCCAACCGTCAACCTACAAAATATTTAGATTCATATAATCAATATCCTTCCTGATAGTGGCGACAATAATAATAGTCATGGCTCGTTCGTCACATAGATCAGATTATTGACAATATCCTTCCTGATCTATTATTGACAATAATAGATCAGATTATTGACAATAATAGCGTTGCTATCAACTTGCTATTTCCTTATCAACTTGCTATTTACAATTTCCTTATTTCTTTATTATTATTGACAATAATAATAGTCATCGCTCGCTCGTCACAGTCATATCATGGATCTTGATGTTGTCAAAATATTCAGCAACTTCAATTTTACGGAACAACAGGGAGAAATTCGAGAGAATCCCCCGGCCCTGTTCAACGTTTCAACCCCAAATTTATCTCAAAGGAAACTAACTTCATCCCGATTAGGGTGTGACCCGTTCCACCACATTCTGGGTATCCAAAAGCACATATTTCTTTGAAAATCTAAAACTGCATTGACAAAAGGGTGGGTAAAATTCATCTTCATCCATGAAATTTCAAATCAATTGCAACATACTAATGTGATTTTAATATTTCAATTTAATCCTCACATTATTTTCTAATAAAAAAAATATGAAATGACCACTCACCGTGCACCTTCTTTAATTTTCTTCAATTACTCTCACATGTATTTTTTCTATGAAGGTTAGTAATTATTTACCAAATAAAATCTTAGGACCAAAATGAATTTTACCTATGAAAACATCGTGAAGGTTTGCAAGACGCGTCATGGTATAAAATCGTAATTTTTTTAATCTATGAATGAATTTTATATTTTATTGGAGAAAAATAAAAAAGTAAAGAGAAATTTACATTTGTATATATATTTTTAAAAAATATCAGAAGATATCTCTATTTTCTATCCTCACTTGTCGTCATGATCAGCATGTGCTATAACTCCATGTCGCTAGTGTTTCGGGTCATCGTCCTTCGTAGCCTACGACTACGTCGCATGCCATCGTCCTCCGTGGTTTGTCGTCATCTATAACCGCACTACCTGTTGTTGCCCTCCACAGTCACGTTGCATACCATCGCCCTCGCAGTGATGCCAATTGTCTCGCCCTCTACAATACTATTATATAAACTTATGAGGGTTTAAATGCATAAAAACCTTAAATTAAGGGTTTAATTTGGATAAGTCAAATTGGAGGGCCTTTTTGCAAAGTTGCTTATAATTTATAAAACATATTTTCTTTTTCTACTTTTCCTCTCCCTCTCTTCGC
>JAGFNQ010005983.1:230178-264926 GCA_024364735.1 Boesenbergia rotunda
CCAACCTTCCCCTCTCCTTTGAGTGATCGGCGCTGCAAACTCTAAGCCGGCGATCCTCCTCTTCCTCTCCTCCACCGGAAGTCTTCTCGTTCCTTGCGAACAGCCACAAATTAGGTATGGATTGAAGAATTTCTTTCTGAGCTATGTAGATCGATGGTAACATCTTTGTTTGATCGAAAGTTTTGTGTGTGGAGGTGTTGCGTGTTCTGTCTTAGATCCCACAGATTTCTACCATGTGAATGGATTACGTGTTCTGTCAATTCCAGTTTTGGGTGTTTTACGATTAAGGATCTTGGATGAGTTCGATTCCAGTGTCTGATTGGGCGATCTTGAGCGTGGATTTGAGTAGCCCTGTTCTTTACCATGAGTTTCGCCTTGTTCGTTTTGGATGCTACCGTGAGATTGTTTTAATCCAATTGGAGTTGAATGAAGGCTTATAGTGGGTGTGTTTTAGGATTGTCGTGAGATGTCTATGATAAATCTGATTTGTTCTTCTTGAAATGGGGGCAGTTGTGCTTGTTTGAGATTTTCTGCCGTGAGCCACCATCTGAAAGAGTTGATTTTTGGTTGTGGTTTGAAATTGGATCAGTGTGTGAGCCATCTTGTTCTTGCCATGAGCCACCCTTGGCTATGGTAATTGTATTTTTGTTTTAGGCTAGGGGCAGTGTTGGTTTGGTATTGGTTCCTTTTATTCTTCTTGCTGTTGTGAGTTAACTAAGGGTATCAACGTGGAATTAAAGATTGGACTCACCACAGTAAGAAAACCTAATCCTGGAATATTAGGAAATAATCAGCTAATTACGGTTAATTCAATGACACCATATTAATTAGGTTTGATTAGATATTGAATTAGTCACTTAATTAGGTTAGGTTTAGGCTAAATCTAATATGGACCTAATCTTGATAACTTTAAATAATTATGAGTTAATCATTTAATTATGGTTAATTAAATGAAACAGGATAATTAGGATACCCTAATTAATTAAGATAGCTCGTTTAGCTAAATATCATATATTATAATAGCTAAACTTATGTCTTTTATTACAAGAACATAATTGGACACAGATTAACTCAACAGGAGGTTCTTTCTGATATTATACACGTTATTTATGAGGCGGGTACCTTCTGACTTATATTTGTAGATATTGTCAGGTTTCTATGAATGATCTATTTTATGTATAGTAGTAGGAGTTACTTTTATGTATCTTTTGTTTATTTTGCTTGATGTTGACCCTTAAAGATATTCAAAGTTTATTTTCAATATAGTCTCTATGCTTGATACTCTTATTCTATTAGAGTACGTGTGCATAAGAATATTTGTATATCATATTACAATTGACACTTATTGATATCTAATATTATTGCATGCTTAGTAGCTTATTTATAGGTCATGATTTGTATTCAGACCTATGCATGTCATATTGAGGTTTGTTCAATGGGTATTGCGTGTGTTAGTGTCATGCACCATGTTTGCATTATTGAATAACTGACGATCCTAGGCCCTCTTGTGGTTGAAACGGATCATCAATCATATCAGGATATGCTCACACTGCTACTCATGAGTTAGTGGTATTATTAGAAGATGTATGCAGTTGTTATTAAATATTGAAAATCTGAGGGCCTAAATGCTTAAAACCCTAAAATTAACAATATGTTTTGGATTAGCTGAATTTAGAGGGCTAAACTGCAAAAGCACCCCCACCTCCTTCTGTTTTTGTCACGCTCCTAGAGGCTTATACTTGTTCAAAAATTGGGACAGCATCTTCCCTGTACGACAAACAATCTGAACTTATCTACATCCATCTCAATAATATCTAATAGCATAGCCACACATGGCTGGCATCAATAGTGATAAGATACTAAAATTTACACCCACGCAGTTAATAATATCAAAAAAAAAGTACTAAGCATAATCACTCTATAGAAAATAAATGTGTAAATCGAAAATCTACAACAATAAATATAAGTTCATTAAAAACACATCTACACATCCACTTAATAAAATATAAAATACAAAGCAACCAAAAAATACCCAAGACTGGGGACTGACAACTGAATCCTCTCACGGCGGCACGAGACGCAGCTATCTACTACCTGAAACAAAAGGGAAGCAAGCGATGGTGAGTTCAGGATTGAACTTTGCGATATAGTGAATAAATAAATGCATAGTATAATTAAGGTAATTAAGCAGATATAAACAAGGTATACAATGTTCCGGAAAGTAGAGTACACAATAAATGCAAAAGCATACCTGCGAGGCATGATCAGAAACCCCATACCAAGTCAAATAAGTTGCTCGTACTACTGAACATATCTAGATTAAATAACAAATGCAAATCAAATACATATATGCATGTCAATCAAATGCAACAATCATAGCTCAAATAAATGCAAGATGCATCGTATGTAAATGATGCAATGACATGTGTCACCCCTATACACCAATCTACAACCATCACACATATCTGCGAGGCTGATCCGACAAGAGCTGTGACAACTGTACGCACTTGCAAATTCATCTCCTGTGAGTGGTCGAGTGAACAGGATGTCGAGAAAACAACCTCAATCCCGAACCTTAAGAAAAAAGGAGAGCACAACCGCTCTATATCAAAGACCCTAGGGGAGTACAACCTCTCTGATATCCAAGAGTAAGGAGGAACAACCTCTAACTCTAGGAAGAGGAGCAGAACCACTCTAGTACGAAACAGGGGAGCACAAACACTCTATCTATCCCTCATAAATAACAGAGGGGGTGCCACCGCCGGTTACTACTCCAACAATTACCACTACCCATGAGTGGTTGAGAGTAGGACGACAAGACGACCGCTTACACTTTGACAACTACCACTACCATGAGTGGTTAAGTGGGCAGACCACTATATGACTGACGACGAGCTTAACCACAAGGAAGTCGATAACCACCAGTATGCAATAATGCAATATATGCATGATATCAATGTGCATAAACAAAATCAGGTCAACCGAATCAAAAAGCAACACATGCACCCAACCAAAATCATAACCAACCAGTATGCAACTAATCTATTGGGTAAGGTATATCTAATTCAAATCAAACCCTAGATAGGTCACATGACATATATAAAGAACATGCGTACTAACAGTACTCTTCAGTCAGAAAAACAAAAGTCGAGACTGTATAATTGAAAATTTAGATTTTTAACTCAAAGATCAAGCGAAGAATAAGTATCAAATAGGAAAAACAAGTGGAATGAAGTAAGGTAAATCAACCTATTCAGAAAATATAATAACCATTATTTAAGTAAAATGAATTATAGAATCAAAGGAGAAATATCGCCTCGTAATGTAGTGTGTATCAGCCAGAACCTCTACGTTCGAACACACGCAAACGATCAATGTCCTGTACCAAAGACACAGTTTAGCTATTTATAAAATTAATAAATTAGCTAAATAAAATATTAAACATATTACGACGAATCCCAATTGCAACATCTACTTAATTTAAATCTTACCCTTTACTCGATTAAGTATCAATCATTAACCCACCTATCAATTAATTAATTAATTAATCAACACATTAATTAATTACCAATCCAACTAATCCATTGATTACCTAGATAATCAAGATATATTTGATTAGCTAACGATTCACTTAATTCTTACACTTAATCAAACCTGTTATCCAAATGTTGCTCACAGCAACACACGACAGATGCATCTCCCCATCAACATATCACAACTAATGTACCTTGAGCAAGCCACAAACCTTGAACAAGAGCAACCTATCACAACAAGGCACCAAGAAACACTTAAGTCCACACACCAAATCACAATTTCCACTATTCGATTCACAAACCAATACCAAGAACAGATCATCAATCCTATAACTACAAGTCCATAGATCAAATCGAAACCAGTAAATCTCACCTGATTGATGACCGGCACTACCCTATTTAGGTCCCACGATATCGAAGCAGAGGATGGAAAAAGGAGAAGCCGTGAGGGGGTGCTTGCTTAGGCACGATCGACGAAACTTGGGGGAGATTGGAGTGGAAGAAGGCGTCGGCTTGATCGGCTAAGCTTTGTTCCGGATCGGCAAGGGGGGGCGGGCGGGGGCGGGGGGGGGGGAGGGGGGGGGGGGGGGGGGGGGGGGGGGGGGGGGGGCGGCGGTTGTCGCAGGAAGGAGGTCGGGACGGGCGGCGAGAGGGCTGCGACGGAAGAGGGGAAATAATTTTTGAGAGAAGTTCTTAGGGGTTTTTATTATTTCTCTGGAATCTTGCAAAAAGGCCCACCTCTATTTTAGATTTAACAGTTTTCTTTTTCTCTCTTTTCTGCCAAAACCCCTCTTCCTCTCCAACTACCCAACGCCGCAGCCACCTCACGCCGGATCCCCCCACACACAAACCCTAAATGTTGTCCTTCCTCGCGTGAGCAAACCGCCGCAGCGCCTCCTCTTCACAACACTCTCTTGATCTCTCCCTCTCGCGATTTCTTCTCTTCTCCTCCTCCCCCTAGCGATCGGCGCCACAACCCTCTTCGCGATCCTTCTTCTGCACACAACCAAGCCATCATCGACCACCACTCAGGTAAGGTTTGGTTGCATTAGAATGATCTAGTAATTAACGAGCAATATGAGAATTAGCAAAGTTTAACATCAGCTATGACCTAAAAACAATTCATCTTCAATGACATGTTGTATGTCATATGAATATAAATATTGTTATATATTTTTTCATTATTTACATATACATTCATTGAGTGTCTCATTGTAGTCCTGTGGGCTACTGATGGAAATTTAGGACAAATTTTCTTGCAATATTGGAATGTTCAAGCACTATATCAATTGAGACAAGGGCTTTCTCCAATGATGACTCTATTATTTTTGTATGAATGATTTAATTTCACAATCTGTTAACTTATGATTTTAAGTGTTGTTACGTAATAGTCTACCACATGAAATGTTGGGTGGAAAAGAACACCAAGCAATCAATGAATTGAATGAGGACATTATTGCTCCAAGTGTATGCCTACTTCATTTTTATTGTGATATCTAGTTCACTGGACAGATTCATGTGCTATGTGACCTACTATTTAGTGTTCTTATCTTATAAAATAATTTGGGCTTTGGATTGCACTAGAATTCTTGCTTTAGCAAGCTAGTCCAAATTGGACATGAAATTGCTGATCCTTCACATCAACTGTATATATGTAACTGCAAATAAGTCAAACAATAAAAATTCTTTTGTAATACATGTTTTCTTTCTTGAGTTGTCATTCAATCTCAGCTCATGAACCAATAACTTGCATTGGATTTATTTTTATTGGTCTTGTAAATTTTGTAGAGATATTATGTTTCTAAATTCATGTTTTATCTCCTATTCAGGCCATCTCAAGGTTAATTAAGGAAAGGAAATAATTAAGATTAATCTCGATATAGTTTAGTATTTAGTTTAGATGACATGCACATACAGGAGATATTTTATTAGCATATAGTTTGGTGACCATTTAAGTTCGAGGATTTATGACCTTCATTCCCCGCAGGTGGGTTTGACACTGGTATATACTTGCATGTAGTTTCCCGATCATGTATTCTGATTTTCCTTTGAGATCGTATCTACTTAATTCTGTACTGCTTTTATATAATCTTTTTACAGCAATACATATCTATCTGTTTATATAGCCGTGGAGTCCCCCTAGACTAACAATTGTTTGCTTATTTTTTCTTTTTTAGGATAACGTCGCCAGGAGAGCTCAGCAGTCAATCCCTCTTACTTCGTAGTGGTTTCGTTTCGTTGTGCATTAACTTTCATTTTATATATGCTTGTGGATTTATCCTGCATGCTATGGATTTATGTATTTACGTTGTCGATCTATCCAGAGAGCATTTTGGAGTTTTGTTTAGTTTTGCAGTGATCGTGTTGATACACTTTTTGTTAGTCGTGATGGATATATAGTTTCCTTTAATTACTCTTTATTTACTATATTGTTAAGTGAGATAAGTGTCGACGCTACTCACACGGCTGACATCACAATAGTAAAATAAAAAGTTTCACAACCACACATTTTATATTGATAAGAATGATACTAGTAAAAGAAGTCCTATATCCAAATCAATACTCAAGTTAAATCCAAAAATGAACATACCTGTCCAATAATGTATAAACATAAATCTACTAAGAAAATACCAGATCAATAAAATAAATACGGAAATAAAAGAAGAAAGAAGTGCGGAAACAGAGAAACTGCGAAAATAAAGACACTGCAGAAAATAAAACTCCAAACTGTTAGACATCATGGGACTGTCAACTAGATTCTCTCCTGACTCCAGGTAATGCATCTATCTGCTACCTGAAATAAAAGTAGATGGTGGGAGTGGTGAGTTCGGACAGACTCTGTGAGTATAAGAACAGATAAATACATGACATAATAAAAGGTATAATAAGCAGAAAGAATCAACAGTATACTGTCTCTAAGAAACAGAATAATAACTAGGCATGTATGAAATAAATGATAGCAGAATATCAAAGCATACATGCATGTCAACCAAATACAACAATCATAGCTCATATAAATGCAACAAACACAAGAAAATGTAAAATGCAATACATGCATATGATGCAATGACATGTATCACCCCTAACGCTAGTTAAGCTGCCACACATCGCATATGTGTGGCCGTGTGGGTAAGACTGTGACAACTGTACGCACTCAAACGAATACTACTAGTATATGTGGTTGAGTGGACAGGGATGCTAGAGAGTCAACTACTCCAAGAACTCATAGCAATTGAGTTTCACCAACTAAACCCAACCCCATCACACACGGTAATGAAGGGGAAAGATTACAACAGAATAGAATACATAAAGGAGCTCATGGTAGGGAAGAAAAACACTAAGATTAGTCAACTTAAACCAAACTTCCCAAACTCTTAATTCAATCCAAACTTATAAAACTATTGTTCACCCATCCAACCAACAGCATCCAATCTGAACACAACCAACAAGAAAAACTCACAGCCTTAAAACTCACAAGCTTCGATCACACACACTGTCATGCCCCGAGGGGTTGCAAGTCCGACGAAAATTGGATAGCACCTCGCCTGTACAGCGGACAATCTGTATCCATTGTACATATATAAACTTGCCTCCATGGCCTCCATACACAACTCTTCCAACAAGATAGTAAATAAATAGTGAATAAACAGAAATAACTATCCATCGCAAAACTAAACTCCATAATGCCCTCCGGCCAGACCGACAACGCAAATACATAAAACATAATATGTGCGACAAGTCTACCAACATATATAAAATGAGAAATACATGCTAGCCCTAACTAAAGGAAAATGCGGACAAAATAAAAACACTACGAGATCAGCGAGACCGACTACTAGGCTCTCCTGGTGGCGTCATCCTGAAAAGGAAAAACAAGTAAACAATTATGAGTCTAGGGGAACTCCATGGATATATAAACACATCGATATGCATGGCGATAAAAAAAGTTATACAATAGCAGCATAGAAGCAAGTGGATACAGTCTCAAAAGGAAAAAATCGAAATATATGCTCAGTACACTACATGCGAAATATACCCGTACCAAACTCACCTACGGGGTATGATGGTCACCAATCCCCAAACCTGAATGGTCACTAGATCATAAGCAAATTAAATACCTCTTGTACTTGTATGTCATCCAAATGCAGCAAACATAGCTCAAACAAGTGCAACAAACACAAACAAATGCAATTATATACAATCGTGCATATGATACAATGGCATGGTCACCCCTGACGCCAATCAGCCACCGTCACCGGTCATGGGCGAGGTCGAGTGGGTAGGGTTACCACAATTGTACGCACTCTGCTATCACTGCTCCTGAGTGACCGAGTGAACAAGATGTTAACGAAGGACACCCTCCTACCCCAAGTCATATGGGGAAGCACCACTCTCATCTCCTCGTATCACGGGAAAGAGGAGGGATCCCTGTCTGTCACCATGTTGCGGATACCACTACCCATGAGCGACCGAGCGGAGCCTTGACATGGCAACTGCACACACCCTCCTGATAGTACCACTAACTCATGAGTGGCAGTGTGTGTAGATCTTGATATGACTGATGACCCGTCTCAACTACAAGGGAGCTTAGAGATCGCCAGTTATGTAATAATGCAAAGATGATACATGGCGCTAACACTCATCAAGTAATCTAAAATGATATGCACTAGTCTAAAGCATAAATCGTGATATACAAATAACTTACTAGGCATGCAAAAATGCTAGGTATCGATAAACATGTGTACTCTCCAGAATCAGAGTATCAAGCATAGAGACTGTATGGAAAATAAATTCAAGCATGTCAAAAAATCAAGCAGTAAGTACCAAGCAGGATAATCAAAAAGGTAGATAAAGGTAAATCTTACTACTATATATACAAGGAACCATGCATAAAAATCTGAAATATCTACAGAGATAAGTCAGAACGTACCCGCCTCATAAGTGACGCGTATAAAATCGCCCGCCCAAATATATCCGTAATAAATTAATGTCATGTATCAAAAGACATATTTAATTAGCTATTTACATAACACAATTAGTTAAATTAACCACTACCTCTTATTAGGGTTATTCCCAATATTGAAATCATTTCCTTATTCCAAATTAAATGATTAACCCCTTAGTTAACTGATTCCTCAAGTTTAGGTTTATTCCCAAATTGATATTTCATGTAATTATCCGTAATTAAATGATTTCCTCCTAATTATCAAATTGTATTAGCTTCTAGTCCCCAAGCTAACCAAAGTTAAGAACTCATTCCTACTTAATCATCAAAAGATCTGCTCAACCTTCTTAATCCCTTCCAAACTCAACTTAAAGAACAAAACCCCCCTAGTGCAGATACTATGATCCATTTCCACGACCTGATCAAGAACAGAAAATATCAAATAAAAAGGAAAGGGAAAAAAACAATTAACTAAGAACCCCACAACTCCATCCACACCCAAATCCCATGCCATAAGAAATCAATGAAAAATCATAATGTCCCCAATTAGCCACACCGATGGATGTTTAACCAGCACTTGCATCGTTGTTTCCTTTGAGAGCGTAGAGCTTACCGATCTTGTGGAAACAAATAGAACTCCTATTCGTGGTGCTTTACAACTTTATAATAATTATAAAATATGTATATTATACGAAATAAAATTATTTTAAAATTAGTTTCATGTGTCATCTCTAACGAAGGAGACTTCATATCTGTTGTATTTATCTCATAATTAAAATCAACTAATATGGTGCTACAGAAATAGACTTGTTCAGATAAAATAGTATATATAATTCACGGAAATAAATAAGTTTGTCACGCAAAAGTAAGAATGATGGCACAAAAATATAGGAAAGCAAAAATAACATGATTGTTATTGAAAACTAAATAGATCGATCTCATCAACAGCTTAATGAAAGAAGATAGTATCACCTCCTAAAAGCCCAAGCTTCTTCCTGAAATTGGTCATCAATCCGAGCCGATAGATCCAAGTATTGACTCACAATCATCGATCTAGTACTAAAACACAAAGGTGCAAACGGTAAGATAATACTTTATAAAATACTAAATCATTTTCAAATGTTCATTTCTTTCATGTAATTGAGTAGATAATAAATGATTTAGTATGAAAATATATATCAAAAAATGGGTATTACCAAAAAAATAAGGCATGAGGGAATCCTTGTTCTTATCATCCCAATCCAAGTTGTCCCACCAAGTTTGATCACCCGTAATCCTTTTTAATTTGCTCTTCAATATTTCATCCCCAAATGGCAGTTTTTTGAATCTTGGGCAAGCGACAACGTCTATATATTCCAAGTAGGGAAAATGGAGTGGTTGGTGTGCAATGTGATGTAGGTTTTCCATTTCATTTAAAATCAGCATCTTGATGTCAAAGTTAGAATTGGAGTTCCCAACATTACTTATTAGTTCCTTCATTTCCCTACATTTTGATATGTCTAGAAGATAAAGGAATGGCAGCTCCAGAACCCAAGAAACATCCTTCAACTTGGGGCAACCATATATGTATAGGTCGCGAAGGTTGTCAAACCCAACTCCATTCAACGAAATTTTTTCCAATTGTCTTAGAATTCTAAATTTGAGAGTCTTCAAACATTTGAAACTTGATTTGCAGTCCACACCTCCATTCATCATTAATCTGTCTCCCGGGACGTTTGAAATTTCTAGACACTCGACATTATCACTTACTTTGTGATTCCATTGTAAAGTGTCCACATTGTACTCTGAAAATTTTGAGCTTCCGAATCCTCTCACGGCGAGGTTCCATACGGAGACCTTATTTGGTAACGAGTTTAGTCTGTTGAGTTCATCTGGATTAATGGTGATTCCTAGACTTACTTGGTGTCCTCTGAAATGTTCTAACTCATCCCACAACTGCTCACATATAGGATCCGTCTGTGTTATATCTAGCCACTTGAGCATTGATAAATTGGATATTGTCCCATTGGATACAGTCTCAAGCTTAGTATTCCTTAGAAGTAAGTACTCTAATTTGCTGAGGCAACCAAACTCAGTCAGCAGTCTTGTAATACTAGTTTCGGATAAGTTTAAGTATTGAAGCTTAGTTGATCTATCATTCTCCATTGGAAGCTCAGTTATCTGACATTTAGAGAGATCCAAGTATGTTAGATGAGGCATGCTTGCGAGCAAACTTGGAGGAATTGTTGTCAGGCAACTGTTGTTATGGAGAATCAACATAGAAAGTTTTGAAAAAGTGGAAACTCCATAGTCTTGTAAAGATGCAATCTGATTCCTCATGAAGGATGCTTGCTCTGCCTCTTGCCATTCCTCCTGTCTAGGCACATTATGCAACCCAATGCCAGCTTTTACAATCCATTTCCTTCCATTCTCCTTCAACCCAGAGACCATCATTAGTGCCATGTCCCGGATGACGTTATGCATTTTTACATGTTCAGCCTCGTAATAGTCCTGCCGTCTTGAGGAGTGCTCTAGCAAGGATGCAGCGATGAGAGCGTCCAAATGGGAGTATCCTTTGGGGAAAGCTTCATTGATTACATTAAATACAGGGATTATGCCACCACCTATCCAACACGGTATTAACTCCTCAAATTTATGGATGTCATAATCTTTTGGCCACAAAGAGCAACACAGAAGGCATTCTCTTAAGGAGTCATTTTCCAAATTGTTGTAGCTTAGCTGGAAGGCTTTGTACATTTTAACTGAATATTCTGAAAGACCAATGGTTGTCCACTCTTGTTTATCCTTTATTTGACTGACAGCGCGGTTCCAAACTCCCCAAGATTTTCCCCCTGCCATGGCCCGGGCAACGGTGATAAGAGCTAGCGGCAGACCTGCACATTCATTAGCAAGGATTTTAGCATAATAGTTGATTGCTTTATCTGAGAGAGCATCCCCATCGCTATTCTCCTGAAAGAGTTGCCATGCTTGAACTTGATCTAGGCATTTGACTTTTGTCTTCTTTTGTGCATTCATTTTTGCACACAATGACTCGTTCTGGGTTGTGAACACCACGACTTTGCGCGGCTGCTGGCCTCGCTCTGTAGCCGAGTGTGCCATCCCCAACAGTGTCAGATCCAGATGTTCCCAAATGTCATCGAGAAGCAGCAAATAGTTTTTGTCCTGCAAATAGTTAAAGAGCTTATCACGGCAAGTTTTTTCATCGTCACTCTCCTTCAGTGTCTTCAATCCTAGACTCTTAGCAATATCCATCTGGAGCCTTTTCAATTGGCAGTCTTTGGAGGCCACAACCCAAATGACATTATCAAATATGGTATGGTCATGAAAATAATATTGCTGGATGCTCTCCAATATGGTCGTCTTACCGACGCCAGCCATTCCGAAGATGCCTATGATGTTGACTTCTCCGCCATCAATGTAGCCCGCAATGTCCTCCACATACGACTCCACCCCAATAGGTGGTCGGTGTGAGATGGAAAGCATCACGGTGGGTTTCGGAGGCCGAACTGTGGCAATCGGATCCAGTGCTCCAGCTTGGCTCATCAATTCATTAGCCTTGCCGAGCTTGTCCGCCACTCCTTGGATGATGGAGCAGCAGTTTGATGATTCTCCGATAGGGACCTGATCTCCTGCTTCCTGTGTTTGACTAGAGGTGCCGCCAGTTTGATTGAAGCAATTGCAACAGAAGCAACCTAACAAGACAAAGGAGTAGACGGAAATAACTACTTTTTCTGTCCTCTCTTGTAGATTAAAGCAGTAGCAGCTTGTATGGATTAATTAAACACAAAGACTTGCAATTGAATTGGCGTGAAAAGGCAAAAAGGTATATATACACGGAAGAATACTTACTGATACTTTTGAAATCCTTCTTTACGTTGCGTTCCAATGTCTCCACCTCCCGTAGCCACTGGTTCACTTCGTTGGTCGGAATCTTTCCCTCGCGCTCTGCGTCAGCGATCAGGTTCTTGATGTCGGCCCTTTTGCCTCTCAATCTTGCCATTTCCTTTTCCAATTTCTCGATGTCAGATTTTGGCCGCCTCAGATCTGTGGCAATCGGATCCAGCGCACCAGCTCGGCTCATCAATTCATTAGCCTCTCTGAACATCTCCGCTGCTCTTCGGTTGATGGAGCAGCAGTTTGATGATTCTCTGGTACCCGCCTGATCTCCTGCTTGCTGTGTTTGACTCGACGTGCCGCCAGTTTGATTGAAGCAATTATTGCAACTGAAGCAACCTAACGAAACAAATTAAGCAGTAGACGGAAATTCAACAACTTTTTTTTCTTCTCTCCTATAGAAAAAAGCAGTAGTAGCTAGCTTGTAACATGCACAAAGAAAGACTTGCAATTGAATTGGCGTGAAAAGCCAAAAAAGCATATACGAGACAATACTCACTAATACTTTGGAAATTCTGCTGGATATCAGTCACTTGGCCTTCCAATGTCTCCACCTCCAGTAGCCACTGGCTCACTTCCTTGGTCGGAATTTTCCCTTCAAGCTCCGCCTGGTCGATCTGGTTCTTGATGTCGTCCCTTTTGGCTCTCAATCTTGGCATTTCCTTATCCAATTTCTTGATGCCAGATTCTAGCTTGCTCGGATGTGTGGCAATCGGATCCAGTGCACCAGCTCGGCTCATCAATTCATTAACCTCGCCGCGCTTCTTCTCCACTTCTCGATTGATGGACAAGCGGTTTAATAAGACCTCATGATCTTCTGCTCGGTGTGCCTGACTCGACGTTACCGCAGCTTGATTGAAGCAACTGCAACTGAACCAACCTAACGAAACAAAGCAGTAGACGGAAACAACAACTTAATTTTTTTTCCCTCTCTTAAGACTTGCAATTGAATTGGCGTGAAAAGGCATTCAAAAAGGTATGTATATTCGGGAGAATACTCACTCCTCATGCTTTGGAAATCCTGCTTGATAGCAGCCAACTGGCCTTCCAATTCCTCCACGTCCCGTAGCCACTGGTTCACTTGGTTGGTCGGAAATTTCCCCTCGAGCTCCGCCTGGCCGATCTGGTTCCTGATGTCGTCCCTTTTGGCTCTCAATGTTTTCGTTTCCTTTTCCAATTTCTTGATGCCAGATTTTGGCCTGCCCAGTGGCAGCATCCTCTTGAGCCCGCTCAGGCTTTTGTTGACGTCTACGTTGAAATTTAATTTGGGGATCGCCATGGACGATCGAGGAGAAGCAAAACAAGCTGAGATTTGTTTCTTTTGCAGAGCAAGCAAGGGAAGGGAAAGCCAAACAAAGATGAACAAAAAAACATCAAACTTTCTGGACATAGAAATAAAATTAATTAAAAAAATAGAATTATTGAATTAATATAAAATCATTTTAATATGATTTTCTAAACATTCAGCCCATAAGAATTTAGAAGCAATATTTGTTGACTCGTCAAAAGATACTCATCCCATTAGCCAATGGACAGGGCAATTATTGTCCGTTGACCCTAAATAACATGACAGTCATTTTCATTTCATTTCATTTCATGCCGATGCCTAATTTAACTAATCAATTAAATTAATTAAATAATTAAAAACATAAAAATTATGAAGGACGCCATGGATGAAGTTGATATTTAACTGTTGAGGTCTAAGTTGATATTTACTGCGAAGAACGCCATGGATGAAGGATAGGGAAGGGAAGAAAAGGGAACAACGATGAAGAAAAACTCTTTAAACATATATAGATAAAATTAACTAAAAAATAAGAATTATAAGTCAATACGAATTTAAAAATAATATTCTTAGTTTTCGTACTAATACGCCGCGTGATTGCGTGCAGAGCAAGGAAAGGAAGCGTGCAGACTAGGAGGGAAAATATTAAATTAATACGAATTTAAAACCGATATTCTGGTCGAAGATGTTTGTCCATTGCATCAGCTTCGCAGCTGGCAATAGAGAAATTAAAGTGTCCTCGCATGATTTTGAATGGGTCAAAGAGTGATATATTTATTATAATAAAATATAGATAATTTTTTTTTTTGACGGATACATATTATTGGTAAAAAATAATAAGGATGTTAAAAATAAATTCAATCCGATGATTTCATTAGAATCGATTCGAAAAAAATTAAATTTATGTTGAAAAATTTTAAATTCAGTTCATGTTTAAGTCGGGGAATTTCGGATTAAAAATTTTTAGATCAGATACATCGAGTTCGGGTTGACCTGAATCATGTGATTGTGCAAGTTTACAACTAGCACAAGTACAAGACAATTATTATAGTGCATGTGCAAGTAACCCCCAGACAATGTTATCAGGCCGGTTAATTAACAGTAAATGACGATTAATTCGTCATTAAATATTGTGGGGGTCTAAACCTATATAAAGGGGTTGTGACTGAGAGCAAAAGAGATAGACACTGAGAACGAGATTCTCTTCCACCTCTTTCCCGACCTCCTCTAATTGTATTCGGGTACTTTCTCAGTTCGCCACGAGCAACGAGTATTTCGTTGTGCTCATGGTCTACTGTTGTAACCTGAGAGACAGACATCCATTTGAGCCTCGAAGCACCGCCGGAGGAGGACAAATTTGTTTCAAGGAAACTGCACTGTGCAGACCTCAGCAAATTCCTGGTCGGTCAGGAGACGCCCGACTATTGCTCAGAAATTCGGGAGCTCGACTCGGGAGCTCGTGAGACACAGTTCGGGTCGGGAGACTTGGTCGGGAGCTCGTCGTCTGGAACTCGGGAGATATTGATCGAGAGATCGGGAGACTCTGGTCGGAAGCTCGAGACACCTGCTCGAGAGCTCAAGACACCTGATTTGGAACTTGGGAATTCAGCTCGAGAGACTACAGTTTGAGAAAAATAGTTCAGGCCATTCAACAGATAAGTTGAAATTATTATTTACAAATTTAATTTATTGTAAATTCTTCTAAAAAACCATTTCCTCCAACACCCACTACATCATATTTCTGGGAGCAATAATAATTAGTTGCCAATATACGATTTAAGTTTTCAATCCTAGACTTAATGTAAAGTCATTTTAATTTGATTTTCTGAACAGTAAGTCAAATACGAATTTAGAAACAATATTCTTTGACTTATCAAAGATGTCGTCTATCTATTGCATTGCCACATCATTCCACTACTTTACAGCAAGCAAACGAATAAGAATGCGTTTGGTTCAAGTTATCGTAAATAATCTCGGTTAAATAATTTTGATTATGTGATTATTAAGTAATCACATAATCAAGATTATAGAGAATGAAACATAATCTAAAGTTGTTTGGTTCAATTTAGGTAATCAATTATAATCTTATTTGTTTGGAGATAATAGTCTATAACTTAATATAATATTTTACCATATTACCCCTTAGAATTTGTTCGATAATTTTATTTGTTTAGACTTAAAGGATGTCGGATCGTCGATGTCCACGTAGGCAGTCGGTGTCCACGTAGATAGTCGGTGTCCAACACTGGTGGCCGATTGTTGACACGGCCGGCGATCGGCGCAGATCGCTGACCAGCGGCCGGCAACGCTGTCGGCTATCGGCGGTGGTCACCGACTGGCAGCCGGCGATCGTCGCCGACGATCAGCGATGGTTGTCGGCGATCGGTGGTGGTCGCCGACAGCCGACAAACGGTGCCGGCCGTCGGCGATCGGCGCCGACCGTCTGCGATCTGCGCCGGCCGCTGGTGATCGGCGCCGGGGGTGGTCGCCGGCGATCGACGCCGGGGGTGGTCGCTGGCGGTGGTCGCTGGCGATTGTCGCCGGCGGTGGTCGCCGACCGACAATCGGCGATCATCGCCGGCGGTGGTCGCCGACCGACAATCGACGATCGTCGTGGGCGATCGACGGTGGTCGCGGACGATCGAGGGTGTCGCCGGCGATCGTCTCCGGCGGCGATCGCCGGCGATTGTCTCCGACGGTGGTCGCCGGCGATCGTCGGCGGCGGCGGTCGCCGGCGATCGTCGCCGGCTGTGGTCGCCGGCGATCGTCGTAGGTGGGGGTCGCCGGGATTGTCGCCGGCAATCGTCACCGACGGTGGTCACCGGCCGTCGTTGTCGGTCGTTGATCGCGAATAATACTTTCGGAAGTTAATAAATTATAATGATTATTTTCGTCTTAAATATAAATATTGGAGGATAATTTTGGAAAGATAAGTTTCATAACCTGGGTATCAAGAAAAATCTTACTTCCCTAAGGTTTTCCGATTCCTGGTTGCATGCCCCTTTTGATGACATGTCGGGCATCGATCATTACTTAGGAATCGCTGATTATCTAAACCAATTATAAAGTTTTTGTTGATAACATTGGATGGATAATCAAGGTTATCAGGATAATCTTCAACCAAACACCCCTAAATTATTGCCCTGTTGGCTTTAAATATGATAACAACTACCATCACGCCACCTAATTCTATTAATAAATCACTTAAATAAATGAACTGATTATGATATCCGCAATGATATATTTAAGGGATATTTCCCCTATAGTAATTAAAAATTATAGAATAAAAAATTTGCCGAATAATTTTTTTTATTATTTAAAAAAAATAAAAAAAAACCAAAAGCGACGCCAAATGGGTGGGTGCATGCGTGGGGCTCACGGCAACTGTCTTCTTGAATTACTTTTTTTGTTATTTTTTTAAAATACAATGAAGAATACATAAAAATTTGGAATATTTGATTTTTTTTTGTTATTTAAAATTCAATAAAATTCAATTTATTAGTTATTTTTTTCTTTGGATGAGATATTTGATGGTAGAAATTGGGATATTTAACGATGAGATATTTAATAGGTGGGATCAATGAATATTTGATTTGTGAAATATTTAATTATAAAATTTAAAATATTTGAGAAGTATGATATTTGAATGATAATATAAAAAAATTTATAAATATTTTAGAGAAATATTCAACCGTAGAGGCTCTTAAAAATATAAAAACTACGAGAGAAATAAAAGTACGCATTTGTTGTATTCAAAAATGTCTCTTGAAATATCAAAATCATGTTTGGCGAGGAGAAGAGCTTGAGAAAAAAACTCAAGGAAATGTTAGAAGGGTGCCATAAAGAGTTCTAACGATTCTATTCTATTCCACTCTAACACTTAAGTTAGTAGTTGATCGAAAAAGAAAAAGTAGTATTGAAGCAAGAATGAAAGAGTTCAAATATTTCCAAGTAGTGCTCCTGATTATTTTTTTATTCTGTCCCTTGATGGTTCTTTTTATTTGGACAATAATGATATTTAGTACGACCGTTGCATGAGTATTCTAATAACGGACGATAATGATTACCACCCATCATTAAGCCTAAAACTGTTTCTCCTTTTGGTCATTTAATGCGTTGTCGGCGCCTCTAAAGTATTAATTAGTGCTCTTTTTAATGAATAACCATCACTGATGCCTCTAAAGGAATATTGTCCCGATTGGGAAGAGTCCTGACCGAGAGTATCTACCTTTCCTGATCAGAAGTCTTTGTCCAAGCAGATTCAATCGGACGAATTTAAAGTCCCCCGCTAGTCGTATATTATGCTCAATCGAGCAAGACAGATGCCTCATGAAACCTTCGCCACTCATATATGGGCTCTCTATTTTTTTTATTTTTTTAAAAGATATTAACTGTGTGATTATGAATTTACTATATTATTGTGATGTCAGTCGTACATGTGAGACTAAGCTATAATTTTTGTAGATTATTTTGTATAAATATGTCCCAACTGTCCGTCGTACAGGGAAGATACTGTCCGATTGTCGAGCAAACATGAATCTATGAGGACGTGACATTGAGTTTGATGCAGCACGGCATGGATAATCGATAGAGGAGAAGCTCTACCTTGTTGACTAGCAATTTGGGTAAGAGTAGTCAAGCAGGAGGGAGATGGCAGAGTTGGGCAATAGGGGAGAGAAGTCAAATTAAGTCTATTATATTTGCTCGTCTCTGTCTGAGCAAAGATGAAAGAGACCTCTCAACTGCTACTTTGACAATCTGAGCAAAACAAAGTAGGGAAGGGAAGCAAAACAAAGATGAATTAAGTAAAAGTCAAGAGATTGGTTTGTCTATAGCTCTAACTAAGCCACCCACCCCTAATGATAATTAATATTGCATGTCATTATCATTAATAATAATAATAATAATAATAATAATAATAATAATAATAATAATAAAAGGATCGGTAGTACTGGTTGTTGTTTCAAGCTTCAAATAAATATTTTAAAATTGGACAGAAGAACTATTGCCTTTGCTTTGTATAATTGTATTTATAATTTTATTATAGCTTAATTTACAATTTCCTTATTAGTTTTGGTGCTTAAAATTTAATTTATCAGTTCGATTTAACTTTTTATTGTGTTAAAAAAACTTAATTTATTACAAAAAAAAATATGCTGAAAGCAGCATATATTAGATCGATCAAATGAAAACTGACCATCACTTGTCTCGTCAAAAAATAGAATTAAATTAAACTCATAAAGAAACAAAATTTATTAGAGCAAGCAATAGCTAGCTTGAAGATATGAACTCCAAAGTAACAACCAATTTGGCTGATCATGATCCATTTACTAAAAACTAACAAATTAATTATCAGATTTTGAAATACACCAATTAATTATCCTAATTAGGAGTCAAATAGACTCGGATCCCATTTAATTTAGATAGCGCGCAGTTGAACTGGCCAAAGAATCCAATTACAATTCGGCCTTCCACAATTGGAACACTAAACTCCATGCCATCTAGCTCTTTATTAATTGCCCAAATGGCCCATGCTAGCTTCTTCCCCAAGTTACGTTGGTCTTAAATTCGATCGACCAAACTGATGCATTATATATATATATATATATATATATATATATATATATAGCAATGTGATCGTCTGCGGACCGCTCCTACGAATCGCATACGTGGCATCTGCCTGATCGGTCAGGGAAGTGCCTGATCGGTCAGGGACTTCCCTGACTGATCAGACACCTGCTTGATCAGTCAACCTGACCGATCAGCAGTTATCCAATGCCGACGGGTTCACCGCTACCCGACAGTTTCATCATACCTGACGGGTTCACCGTACCCCCTAGGGTTATAGTTTTGTTCGGGACGATGGCCGAAGGCCGTCGATGGTGTCCGATCGACGATCGACAACCATCGGCGCAACATCCTGCGTGACCGATCAGGCAGTTGCATGATCGATCTGGCGCTGTGGTCCGCACGCGGTCCACTACTAATCGGCATATATGCATGTTAATTTGGACGTCAGTCGACAACGTAGGAGACCTAGCAAGCTCCATACTATACTATCGACCGATTAGGGAAGTCCCTGATTGGTCTGGGTCTCTGGTCCGCACGGGAAGTTCGCACATCACGGTCCGCAGGAGAGCAAAATCGTGTGTGTGTTGTGTGTGTGTCTATATATATATATATATATATATATATATATATATATATATATATATATATATATATATGAGCAATGATAGGGAGAGTGAAAACTATAATAAATGATGTGGCATGACGTGACACTTTACATGCACACGCCCGATTATCGCTTGGACACCATCGGCGGCCTTCGGCCGCCGCTCCGAATCAAACTATATCCTGGGGGGGCACGGTGAATCCGTCGGAGATCGTGCATGCAAGGTGCCACGTCATTCACTATGATATTTACTCTCCCAATCATTATTCTATATATATATAGCAAAATGATCTCCTGCGGACCGCGTATGTGGCCCTGCCCTGATCGGTCAACCGATCAGCCGTCACCCAATGCCGACAGGTTCACCGCTACCCGACGGGTTTACCGCTACCCCTAGGGTTCACCGCACCCCCTAGGGTTATAGTTTTGTTCGGGGGCAGCGGTCGAAGGCCGCCGATGGTGTCCAATCGACGATCGACCACCATCAGCGCAGCACCCTGCGTGACCGATCAGGCAGCTGCCTAATCGGCCTAGCGCTGTGGTCCACACGCGATCCGCACCGCGCGATCCACTACAGATCAGAATTCTATATAGAGCATGCATCTTTGTAAAAAAAATGATGAACCAGGCAGCAGACAAATTGAACATGGGGTGACCGACTCGGCCCCACGAAAGTTTCCCACCGGTCACCAGGGTAAATCGGGAAGCGCTCGCGGTGGGCAATCTAGAAGCCAAGCGTCCCAGGATTCGCGCTCCCATTTGGAGGAAAAATTCTTGCAAAATGCGTCATAGCTGGGGATCGAACCGCGGATGCCTGAATTAACTAGTTACCCTACTGCTACACCATAGTCCCGGGGGCAGAGCATGTATCTTTGTGGCATATATAGCATTAGTTATTACTTAATTAATTTGATCATCATTTTCTAAGTTCTTGAGACCACACAATCCAATTTATTTATATTTTTTGTGAAATGTCACAATCCAATTTTATTTTTTGTGAAATGTCACAATCCAATTTATTTATATTTTTTGTGAAATGTCTCCATGGGTTGGGTTAATAGTTAGTGCATTAATATTCTCACCTTAAAATTTAAGAGTCAAAATTTAGCAAAGTTAGTATATTCGTCCTCCCATTTACTATTCATTATATTCGAACTAGTAACCCTCATGATTTATCTTTTATATATTGATCATCGGACGGATTAATGGGGATGTTGAAGACGAATGAATTACTCGTTTTTTTCCCCAATTGAAACCACACAATCCATGCATGCATGCCTATGTTTTAATTATTGTTAGCATGCCCATATATGCATTAATTTTCAAACTAATTAATGAATTAATTGTCAAACTAATTAATGAAGAGATCGAGACAACGAAAAATTAAGACGGCGTTTAATATGTTTATTTTTTAAAAAACAAACATACCAAATGTAATTAAGGGGTCAATGATGATGAGAATTATGATTACATTGATAATATTTAGTTCAAAAGCTTAGAATAAAAATTATTATTATTAATGATGTTTGATTTAGTTCAATTTTAGTAATGAAAATCCACAAAAATTTTAAAATTATCTAAAATAATATAATTACATGAAATAGAGAAATTGAAATAAAATAGGTTGAGAGATAGAGTAGAAAATTATAGAGAGAGAAATTATGAGAAGAAAGGTAAAAAAAGAAATTAGAAAAAAAACTAAGAGAAAAAAAATGATGATACAGCAAATAAAGATTAAAAGTATAAAGAGTAAGTAAAATAAGATAGCTAGAAAGGGAAGATGTGATAGAAAATAGAAGAAGAAATCAATAAAAAGAAAGTAGAGAGAGAAAATGAGATAAGAGAGATAGAGAGAGAAAGTGATATAGAAAATATAGAGAGAATGTAATATAGAAAATAGAGAGAGAGAATAAAAAATAAAGATAGATAAATTATAATAAGAGAGTTAAAGAGAGAAATGATATTGAAAATATAGAGAAAGAAAATGAACTGAGAGAGATAGAGAGAAAAAGTAATATTGAGAAAAAATGAAAAAATAAAGATAAATAAATTATAATAGGATAGGTAGAGAGAGAAAGTTATATATAAAATATAGAGAGAGAAAGTGATATAGAAAATATAGAATGAAAGTAAAAAATAAAGATAGATAATTTATAATAAGAGAGGTAAAGAGAGAGTGTGATATAGAAAATATAAAGAAAAATGAGATAAATTAGTAGAGAGAGAAAGTGATATAAGATATGTAAAGAGAAAAAATATAAGGAAAGGCAAGAGAAACACTCCTCGAGTGTGCTTCCCATCGGCTTCTCGTCCCTCGGACGTTGTGCACGTCCTTCTCGCTCCACCGGCATACTCTTCCGAAACCTCCGCGTCCCTCAGATGTACTAAGCCCGTCGGATCCTTTCCCGTGTCATCCTTCTCGACTGCTGCGTCTTTCGCTCAATTTCCTGCGATCCTAAGCTCCTTCACACTTAGACATCAATCATAATAATTTACCTAACTTGACTCGATTAACTACATTAAAATTCACCTGGGGTACTTAAAATCTTTCCATTTTTAATGTGCACAACCCAAGTTAAGTTAGGGTTAAATAGCATGTAAAATTACAGAAATAAATATTTGACAATACAATTCAAAAAAATTGAAAGTTAAGCTCCCCCCTAACTTAATCCTACTTTTTCTGCATTTGATCATATCAAAATTTAAACATGTTAAGGGTAAAATTAACTCTAATAAGAAACACTAGTAGAATTTCCCTAATTTACTTCGTATATTTACCGAAGTTATAGATAGATAATTACCGAAGTAGACGCACGTGAAGTAAAAAGGGATTATTTTAGTTCGTCATATTACCGAAGTCATATCCATGAAGATAGCGAAGTCTTTTACCGGTTCAAAGAGGCAAACCGGTTAAGAGTTGGACCGATTCCGAAGTAAAAAACTTGTCTTTTACTTCGTTGATTTTGTAAAGTGTTGAAGTAATCGATGATATATAACTTTATAGTTTAAATTGATTGTCGAAGTAAAAAAAATATCTGTTGCTTTAGTAGTTTTGTAATGTGACGAAGTAATAGATGATATGTAACTTCACAGTTTACATTAATTGTCGAAGCAAAGATATTTTATAACATCGTCAGTATTTATATTTATCGAAGTATGTAGTATTATGTTACTTCATAGTATACATTTATTAACACAGTAATGGTCGATTACCACCGCACTAATTTAATAAAAGAGTGAAGTAAATTTTTTTTACTTCATTAAAATTTAACAATATTTTATTATACTATATGTTGGTGCAGGCATCACCTAAGTCAAACCTGGGCTTTGATAATGGTAAAGGGTTCAGAAGTTAAGATGTTATTGTTGTCTAACTTGTTCACTGAGTGTGCAAGAAGAAGTCCTAGGTGCACTAGGCAAGAAGTCATGGCAAAGGGCTGGACAAAGAAGTCCTGGTCAAAGGACTGGGCAAGAAGACCTGACCGGAAGTCGGGCAAAGAAGTCCTAGTTGAGGACTGGGCACGAAGTCCTGGCAAGGGGCTGGGCACCGAAGACCTGACCGGAAGTTGGGCACGAAGACCTGGTCAGGTGGATCGGGCAAAAGTCCAACCAGAGGAGTTGGTTGACAAAAGGTAAACTCTCCTGAGAGGAGTAGGTGAGGACGCGTTCCCCGTCGAGGGAATAGTAGGCGTCGGTTCGACCTAGCGTTTCATTTGGGAGACCCGAAGTCAGAACCAAGACAGCTACGGCTGTAATTATTGCTTATTATATTTTTGGGACTAACCTAAGCTGCAGGGTCGAAGGACTGATCGTCTGCAAGCGAGGGTGCGTCACTGGGCCTAGGCGCCCGAATGGAGTCAGGCGCCCGTAAGGATACAGGCGCCCAAGAGAGAAGCCAAAACCCAAAACATAGTTGCGAAGCCACCGAACCAAGGTGGATCAGGCGCCCGTGAGGTCACAGGCGCCCCCATCAGCTCAGGCGCCCAAGTGGGGAGGATAAGCGCTGACTGAGCCCGCGGATAAGGATTCGCAGATCGGAGGGTACGTGTCAGGCGCCCCCAACCTATCAGGTGCCCGTTTGAGCACTATAAAAGGGGCTCAACCCCAAGGCTTCAACAACACAACTTCTCAACGCTCCAAAGCTTTTCGTTCAAGCGCTACGCCCCGGCAAACTCCGTCTTCGAGATCTCAGCGCCAACGACGACCCTCTGCATTGAAATACAATCTACATCGGGCGTCGGTAACGAAAAGTGTAGCATTTTAATTCTTCTGAAATACTATTGTACTTAAAATTGTAAATCCTCTTTGCGCGATTATAGTATTGCCCAAAGTAAATGGTCAAGGACCGTGGGCCTTGGAGTAGGAGCCGACCGCGACTCTGAACCAAGTAAAAATCTACTTGTGTTCCTGTGTGATTTATTTATTTCCGCTGCGTACTTACTCTTTTCTTTATCCGAAAAGTTTTAACGATATTCACCCCCTATCGTTTTTCTCGATCCAACAAAATATTCCAATATATATATATATACAACATAAATGCATTAATTAGATTAAAAAATTATCTATTCAAAATGATGAATATATATCAACGAATCTATCAATGCACAAGTATATATCCAAAATCCATAATGAAAGAACAAAATATGTATCCTAAGTACACCACCAATTTAGACACATACATATGAGTAGACGAATTCACTCCATTCACTTTTGACATCATCATATTCAGATTATTGGTAATATTGATTCTTGATTGTTCCTGCAAACTTTTATGCAAAAATATAAAATGCATTATGGTAGGGTTGAATAAGCCCGGGGTGGGCACGTGAGATAAAGAAGCTGAAGGACGAGACACTTCGAATCGGAAAGACTCTCCTGCCCGAGCCACAGGACCTTCCTGAGAGATCCGCCTGGAACAGTCGGCCAGAAGACCCCTTCCCCCACACTCGCCCCGAGAGATTGGGCCCCGAGAGCAGGATGGGGTTGAATGAGCCCTGGCCGAGACGAAGGATGATGAGGCTGCCCGACACAACAACGGTAGGTCACGATGACCCTCCCTCCTGAGTCTTGTGAAATCCCCTAGGGCGACGCGCCCGAAAGGGCAGCTAGAGATCCTTCTCGAGGGCACCCCGGGAGGTTAGGCCTCAAGAGCATATCGAGAGCTGTGACGCATGAAAACCCTGAGCTCTCCTCAGGGGTTGGAGTCCCCGCAATAATCGGCCTCAAACACTGACCGCTCCCTAGAGGTGCGGATAAGCACCCCTGTCATGAAAGGTCTTCACGACCCCTGAATCTCGAAACGGGCAGAAGCCGATAACGGCGCAAGACCATTTCAAAGGATATCCCATAACCATCAAAAGAGGAGGGGACGTGGCTTATGTATCGATCGGAGATGTGGCACCAATCGAGGGTCATGTCTATCCTGTCGTCATTGATATAAAAGGTAGACCAACCTCTCCGGTAGGGGGTTACGATCTCTCGTTTTACATACTGTCTTTCTTTCTCACCGCGATTACATTTCGGACAACCTACTAACTTGAGTGTCGGAGTGGACTCCGTCGGACCTCTGCCAGCGTGTCCCCTAACGCAATTGTGTTAACTTCGCAGGACCCCAAGTTCCTCCTCGGCGTAGTTCCATGCGGGCTGAACCTTAGTGACCGGCCATCGTCGACGACTCCTTCCGGAACAAATTTGGCGCCGTCTGTGGGAATTCTAACAAAACACCTGAAGGAGCACTGATGGCAGAAGTGGAGGAACAGCCTAGTGCTCGGGCAGAGGAGGACGTCGATCTGCAAAGGGTTTGGCCGGAGGACCTCGCCCATCCGTGAGAGGATGAAGGACCCAAGCAGGAACGAAGGGAAGTCGAGAGTGAGGAAGTACAGATCCATCCCCATCTCGGACGGGGAAGCACGCGCATCGCCCTTGACCTCGCACCAGAATTGAGAAACCGCCTCATCGAGTGCCTGTGAAACTATAAAGATGTGTTCGCGTGGGTCGTTGAAGAGATCAAAAGAGTCCCCCGGCGCAGGCCATGCATCACCTACAACCATGATTATCATGGCATGGTTTAAATTGCACTACTCAAGTGTCACCTATTTATTTCAGCTGATTCGACCATGTACGTGATTACACCAGTTTAATTACAGCTAGCTAGACAAAAGACAATTAATTATTACTTAATTAAGCAAATGAGATGATCTACCAAGTCAACTTTTACTTTTTTTATTTTCATATATAATGCATGATTCAAGTTGCATGATATATAATTTAATAATTTCATAACGTTATCTTTCATTCTTCTTGTTCCTCTTTACATGATTCATGACAACTAAATGTATATGCTATGAGAAGAAACTATGGCCCCCACGGGCTGGATCAACTGATTAAGACACTCACACTTGAAATAGAGGACGTGGATTCGAGGGTCGACAGTATGAACGAGGGGTGAAACCTCAGCTGCTGTTTAAAAAAATCCTTCGCGCCTGGGTGTCTTGGCCTGCCCAGCATTCACCGTGATTTACCCCCTCTGGATACTTGTGGGGCAGAGACTAGGGGGCCGCTAGGTTGGCGGTTCCAACCTTTGAAATATGAGAAGAAACTACGGGTTTTTACTAATGGCATACTCAAAAATTGATATTTATCAAAAGTATATTATAGTTTTATTATTATCAAAGAGTACATTTATTTTAGTGAACTTCTTCTTATACCCCTCCTGTCAAATACTGCATGCTTTTATCTTTATCTTTATCTTTCTCTTTCTCAGTAACGAATTCCGAGACATCTAAACATAATTTTTTAGTCTTTTTATTTTAAAATAATATATTATGGAATCGGATAAAAAACATATGGTAAAAATTAAAAAAATATTTTAGTTAAAAAATATCACATCCAACATGATTTCAAAAATATATCGAGATGATTTTTATATTTGATTAATATATATTAAATATTATTTAATATATTAATTTAAATTAATCAAATATAAAAAATTATATATTTTTTAAATCACGTTGGATGAGATATTTTTTTAATTGAAATATTTTTTTCAGTTTTTACCTTACATTTTTTATCCGATTCCATAATATATTATTTTAAAATAAAATGTCTAAAAAGCATTATCAAATGTCTCGAAATTCATTACTGAGAAAGGGAAAAAGAAAGAGAAAGAGAAAAATATGTAGTACTTGGTAGGAGAGATATAAAAGGAAGTTTACTAAAATAAGTACGTTGTTTGATAATAATAAAATTATAATACATTTTTTTATAAATATTAATTTTTGAGTACGCTTTTTTCGTAAAAAGTCGAAAAAACTAAGCAGACTCGATCAATAATAAATTAAGCAACTACAGTTTAAGGAAATGATAATCAATATCATTAAATGCCATGCATGTGCTGAAAATTTGAGATTAAGAGAAAAGAAGCTGCCCTAGCTAATAATTACCCTAGAAAAACTCTTTTTCTAATAAATTAATGCCTAAATCAAGTGTGCACACAAGCTGGATCAGTTGGATTGTTTGAATAGATATTGAAAAAGTCAATCTGAACCAGTACTAAGATCCATGTTGGATTATAAACTTCCAATATAATTCTGGAAATAGCTATTTTTCTAATTGCAAATGAATTGATCCATGTACTAGGATATATCAATTAAGTTATTCTATTGCATGGGCAATGCACAAATGAGTTGAACCGAGCAAGCAAATAAGCAAATGAGATGATCATTCACCGCACAAACTACAAGCTAACTAGATAACTGATAATTAAAATATAAATATTATTATTTTGAGGTTTGAAAATTAAAATTTGATAAAATTAGTATACCCAACCTTCTTACGTACTAGCTACAGAATCCGGTCTAGTTGTCTTCATGATTTACTTCCTTCATATTCTCTCTTAGACAAATTGACGGGGAAGCTGAATAGGGATGGAAACATGCCATACCAGGTCAGACTTTTACCTTAACAGGCCAGACCTGTATAGTAATAAAATGTCCTGAGCCTGGCCTGTGGCATGTTTATAAAGCCTGTAAGTTAGAACACTTTAAACAGGCTAGCAGGCTAAAACATTAAACAGACTGAAGATCAACCTTAACAGGTCTTGCATCATACATACCTCAAAAAATATCTTGCATCATACATACCTAAAAAAGATCAGACCTACGAATATATACATATGAATCTAATATTAACAGGACTAGGCCAACCTGCCAGGTTTGATAGTCTTTATATTGAGTCTGGGCCTGACCTGGCCTGGCCTGACCTGATGAGAAAAATAGGATTTGAAACATGCTTGAATATTATTCTATTTTTAAATAGGTCAGGCTAAACATAGGCTAGACCATAGACTCCTGACAGATCGCCTGACCTATTCTATCTCTAATACTGAAGATGAGCAAATTACGTTTTTACCACCTAATTATTTTTACCACCTAATTAGATCAACTGAATTATCTGTTGTCAGTAGAATTAATGCCAAGTCGACTATATATTATTTTACTTTTTTTTCTCATAATTAAGGATTCAAGTTGCATGCTATTTTATTACATTCATAACGTTATCTTTTATTCTTCTGGTCCCTCCTCACATGGTGAAGAAACTAGTTAAGAGATTCGATCGTTTATTAAGGGGGCGCTTGGTAAGAGAGTTTAGAAGGTGGGAATGAGAATGAAATTTATTTCATTTTCATTTATGATACTTGGTATACGAGAATCGGAATCAAAATAAAGATATAATACCCTTAATTTCATAATCCACCTCCATTAGATTATCACTAAATCCATAAACCCCTCAATTAAATCCATTACCATTTTTATTGTCAAATATATACCAAGTGCCTCCTAAAAAACAAAAAAAAAACAAAAACAAACTTTTTAAACATAGATACATAAAATTAACTTAAAAAACAGAATTTCTATATATATATATATATATATATATATATATATATATATATATATATATATATATATATATATATATATATATATAAAACAACATAAAAGCAAGCAAATACAATCTCAAAAGAAAAAAAATCAAAATATATAATCGATATACTACATGCAAAATATATCCATACCAAACTCATCTGTAGGGTATGATGGTCACCAATCCTGGAACCTGAATGGTCACCAGACCATAACTAAATAAAATATCTCATGTATGTGCATGTCATCCAAGTGCAGCAAACATAACTCAAACAAGTGCACCAAACACAAACAAATGCAGTCTATACAATCGTACACATGATGCAATGATATGATCACCCATGGTGTCAATTAGTTACCATCACCGGCCATGGGTGAGATCGAGTGGGTAAGACTATGACAACTGTGCGTACTCTGCCATCACTGCTCCTGAGTGACCGAGTGGACAGGATGTTAGCGGAGGTCACACACATCCTATCCCAAATCATATGGGGGAGCACCGCTCTCATCTCCTCGTATCACGTGAAAAAGGAGGGATATTTGTCTGCTGCCACGCTGTGGATACCACTACCCATGAGTGGTCAAGCGGAGTCTTGATAGGGAAACTACACATACTCTCCTGATAGTACTACTAACCCATGAGTGGTAGTATATGCAGATCTTGATATGACTGACGATCTGTCTCAACCACAAAGGAGTCAAGGATTGTCAGTTATGCAATAATGCAAAGATAGTGCATATACTACCACCCATCAAGCAAACCTCAAAATGATATGCACTGGTCTGAAGCATAAATCAAGATATACAAATAACCTACTAGACATGCAATAATGCTAGGTATCAATAAACAAGTGTACTCTCTAGAATCCGAGTATCAGGTATAGAAACTGTATAGAAAATAAATTCAAACATATCAAAGGGTCAAGCAATAAGTACCAAGCAAGCTAGGATAATCAAAGGCAGATAAAGATATATCCTATTACTATCCATAAACGAAATCATGCATAAAAATCTGAAATATTTACAAAGATAAGTTAGAAGGTACCCGCCTCGTAAATGGCGTGTATAGTACAGGAAAGAACCGTCCGTCCAGCTACTCCGTGTCCAATCAGTGTCCTGTAATAAATGACACATGTTTAACTATTACAATACATGATATTTAGCTAAACGAACCATCCTAATTAATTAGGATCATCCTAATTATCTCATTTCATTTAATTAACCATAATCATAACTCATAACATTCTAAATTACCAAGATTAGGTCCATGTTAGACTTAGCCTAAACTTAATCTGAGTGATTGATTAAACACGCAACAGTAACACATAGTTAGTATCTTTACAACTTCCCTATATATATATATATATATATATATATATATATATATATATATATATATATATATATATATATATATATATATATATATATATATATATTTTGTTGCCCACGACAAACAAATCAAACAAAGCTTAACCAATGTAATTACTTACTCCCAACTCCAACCCACAACTCATACTCTGCTTATACACAATCAATCTGGACAATCAAAGCTTTTGATATAGCACAATTATGTTGGTCTTTGTAAAATCTGACCACCCATCTAGCATAACGATAACACATATATCTTTTACTCTCAAAAACACTATACTGCGAACTTAGAATTAGCTTCACATCTTAAAACTCATGAATAACAAAGCTTAATACCTCAAGCCACGGTGAAACTCCGAGACCAACCTATAACATGCAATCCAAACAAACCTTGCGATACAGTATCAGACCAAGGGATACACAACCACACCCAAAATAAAATCAAGCATCCTTTTAAGCCCAATCACTCTAAAATAGAATTCGAAATCCCAAATGAAAGTTCTACCCACAATGAAAATTTGTTTCAAAAGGGACCCTAAAAACATATTCGCACCTAGGACTTGCGTCGACAGTAGCTAACCCAATTTGTCATCGACAGTGAGGAGGAGAGGCGCCGACGGTGAGGAGAGGCGGCGTCGACGCTGTTTCACGGGGAAGGGATAAGATTCGTGGTCACGACGGGCTGTGACACAAAGAGGAGGAGAAGATGTCACACCCCGAGGGGCCGCTCGTCCGATACCGACCGGGCAGCTACTCCCTCGTCCCGACAGACAATCCAAAAAAAAAAACAGATCACCACGACTACCTCAGCCTACTTGTATCGCAGCCTATAGGGCTGGAACAAGCAACTGTATAAAGCGAAAACGAAAACGACGACAAAGTTGCATACCGGTACGACTTACGACAAAACCAAAACGGAATCGAGGGCCTCCACGACACACAAAAATACAACTATATTGCCGTAAAATGGACGACATAACAGAGCACAACATTTGACAGCGGAAGTGAAAAGATATAAAATGAGTAAAAGAAAAGGGTACCAACATGTACCACAACAAAAACACAGAACAACCGCGGAAATCGTCTCGGAGACACATGAACTGGGACAGGCTGCTGGGCAATCCAGACGATCATCCTGAAAAGAGAAAAACAGAGTTAACGGGGTGAGTCCTAAGAACTCAGCGAATATAATCTATTATGCACAGGAAGAAATACTAGCAGTAAGTCACCGTCTATCTATCTATCACAATACAAAAGATAACTGCAGTAAAAAGAAATGCAGAACTGAACCATAAGCAGTAAAGGAACTACATACCTACCTGCGTCAATCCAAACCCGGTAGTATGCATGTCAACCAAGTGCAACAATCAAGTGCAACAATCATAATCATATGAATCAATGCACAGTATGCTCATGATGCAGCTTGGGTCACCCCTGACGCCTTGGTCAATAATGCACACGCGGGTCCATATGGGTAGGGCTTTGACCTGGTCTTCCCTGCACGAATAGACGGTCAATAATGCGCACGCGGGACCGAATGGGTAGGGTCGGAGACCATGAACGTACCCCGCCATCGGGTGGAGTAACGTCCTAAACGCCCCTCACTATCATCGGATAGGTAGGGGACCTGCTGCAGCGCCGGGTATCGCCAACGGGGCTGCACGACAGGTCATGTGGCAGATCTGACGACCCATCTCAACCACTAGGGGAGTCAATGGTCGCCTACATATGCCCCTACATGAGTAGCAAGTACGACGGCCCATCTCAACCTCCAGGGAGTCAAAGGTCGTCCCCTATGCTACGTGCAATAATGATGCATGTCACTATCCCATGCATCATCCACTATCTATCCCTGCTGTCATCTACATGATATACAGTAGTCCAGATAACTGGTATGCACCAATACCTAAATCCTAGCGTAAGGTATAAGATATGATGTCCGCAGATCCAATAAACACAGTAGCATAGAATAGTAAACAGTAATCCCTCAGCAGATAGCAAGTGCCGAAATATAGTACAGGAATAAAACTAATAGGTATCCCTACTACTATCATATCTAACTATGCATAGTAAAGGTACCCGCCTCTGAATGACGTCCGAAGCGTAGGGAACCTTCTGTCCAAAATAATATCCGCAACAAGGTAACAAAACCAACCAACATCCTGCATATAAGAATAACAGTTATTTAGCTAAAATCACACATGATATTTAGCTAAATCAATTTTCAACCTAATTCAACCCGATCCAAGCCCTAATCAAAACGATTCAAAGACTATAACCAAAACTCATACCAGCTGTGAACACAAACAAAAACCACATAAACTACCTAATGATGATCCACATCACAAATCCACACCATGATCAGAGAACAACTACGCTTCAAGCAAATCCACAACAGACTCAAAACTCTGACAAGGATCAAACAGGTTCACAACACAAAGGAAAATAGCAGATCAATACATCAACCCAAATGCTCAGATCATCACACAACAATGGAAGAAAAACAAGCTCAAACCCTACATTGAACCTCATTCCAAATAGCAGATCTCATCCAAATTCCTACACAGAATCCGCTCAAATCGAAAACCTAAACAAACATCAGATCAGAGCAAACCAACAAACACCAACACACAACACACGGATAAACCATTTGATCAGAAGACATCAACATCAAGATCCAAACCCCCTGCTCAGAAATTGATCTACAGCAATCAACCAAACTCCCACTCAAAATAGAACTATAATTCCAAGCAAATCCAATAAATCTATATACAAGTAAATCCATCGACCAACTTAGACTCTCAAGCACAACTAGCATATCCCAATAACACACGCCAAATCAAAAACTACATATCAATTCAGAATTGGCTTCAACACCAGATACACAATCCAAAGCTCGCAGTGGAGAAGGAAACCCATCCGAAGCACAAGAACAGAATCAATCCGGATCCAAGATTCATAACCGAAATCCAAAATCACGATCGATCAGTATGGTGATATCAAGAACCCAATATCAAGATCAAAGGATGATTAGAGATCGAAAATCCAAATCCAGCAAGCATCCGAAATCATCCAAACCGGACCATACTAAAACCTTACCTGAGGGAACTCCTTGACTTTGTGATCAGTCAGATCCAATCCCCCTAGGCCCCCTTGTGCTCCTCTGCTCAAATCGTCAAGAAGAAGAAGTCGCCCGTGCCCTAGATCGGCGATGGGGCTGGATCGCGCAGTGTCGTAGGAAAAGAGGCAGACGCGCACCGCTGCCTTGAGTCGGCTTGGCTGGAGCAGGAAGATCCCGACGCCGGCGAGTACAGAGACGGAGGAGGCGCTCCGGAATCGCGATCGGGCACAGGGGCTACGGCGACGAGGAAGAGATAAGAGAGGACGCGGTTTTCGATCGGCTTCTGTGACAATGAGGGGAAAAATTAATATACTAATGGTCATTTTGCACTTAACCCCTCCACTTTTGATCAATCGCACAGATGCCCTTAAGTTTCAGAACATTTGTATTTTAGTCCCTCAAAATTTTCTGTATTTCTACAGAAGAAGTAAAAAGTGATCGCCGACATTTCCTTGAGGTGGAGTTTCACCGGAGATGAAGAAGCTGTTGCTGCTGCCGCCTGGTTGCTCACGCAAAAGGGAGGAAACCACAGCTTTGTGATCGTTCGACAAGGGGAAAGAAAAAGGTAGGGTTATAAGGTGTGACACTTTTACAAAAAAAACCTCCATGTTTAGGTAATCAAACCATTATGCTTAATTATTTGAGATTTTTATATTTAGCCCCCTCAATTTCCATATGTTAACATTCTCTCCCTCTAATAAAAAATTTGATTCCTAAATTTTGCTATTATATCACAACAAATACTATTAACTAATAAGCAGCAATAGTACCTACAAATACCTAGAATACGCACCTCAGACAAACATATGAGGATAACGAAATCTGATCGTGTCTTCGAGCTCCCATGTAGCTTCCTCATCAAAGTGGTGCTCCCATCCGACTTTGACTAGTCGGATTGTTTTGTTCCGTAACTGATGCTCCATGTGGTCCAGAATTCGGGTAGGCATCTCCTCGTAGGTCACGTCAGGCTAAAATGGAACAAATATATCTGATAAAATATGGGATGGGTATGACATATATTTCCTCAACATGGAAACGTAGAATACATCGTGAACCCTTGCAAGAGACGATGGTAGTGCCAGATGATAGGCTACTGCTCCAATCCTCTTCAGAATCTGAAAAGGGCATATGTATCGCGGAGCTAGCTTACCTCTGAGACTGAATCTCTTCACCCCTTTTGTGGGTGAAATTCACAGAAACACATGGTCACCCACTGAGAACTCCAAAGGTCTCCATCTCCGATTAACATAATTCTTCTAGCGATCCTGCGCCTCGGACATCCTCCGTCTTATAGTGCGAACCAACTCTGCCTCATACTGAGCTCTCTGAGGTTCTAGTAACTGAGATTCACCAACTTCCTCCCAAAGGGTGGGTGCCCGACAAGCCCTACCATACAACGCCTCAAACAACGTCATCTGGATAGTCGAATGATAGTTGTTGTTGTAGGCGAACTCAACTAAATACAGATGGTCCTCCCAATTGTCTTCGAAATCCATAATA
>JAGFNQ010005984.1:0-171251 GCA_024364735.1 Boesenbergia rotunda
AGTAGTGTCTCCAGAGCTTCAGTGCAAAACCACAGCTGCTAGCTCAAGGTCGTGGGTAGGGTAATTCTTCTCATAGTCCTTGAGCTGTCTGGAGGCGTACGCTATTACCTTACCATCTTGCATGAGGACAGCTCCAAGGCCCATCTTGGATGCATCACTGTAGATGTCAAAGGCCTTGTCGCTCTCTGGAACAGTCAAGATGGGAAGCACTGGTCAGTCTCTTCTTCAGCTCTAGAAAACTGTGCTCGCATTTATCTGACCATTCAAACTTCTTGTTCTTTCTGGTCAAGGCTGTGAGTGGAGAGGCTATCCTGGAAAAGTCCTCCACAATTTTCTGTAATATCCTGCCAGGCCTAGAAGCTTCTGATTCACTGGCATTCTTGGGTCTACACCAGTTGCTGACTGCTTCTATCTTGGCTGGATCACTTGAATGCCTTCTTTGGATACAATGTGACCTAGGAAGGTCACCTGATCTAGCCAAAACTCACACTTTGAAATTTTGCATAGAGCTTCTCCTGCTGAAGGATCTGCAGCACTATCCTCAAGTGTGTAGCATGGTCCTCTGGAGTCTGTGAGTATATGAGAATATCATCAATAAATACAATGACGAATTTATCTAGATATCCCTGAGATGTGGTTCATCAGCTCCATGAAGACTGCTGGAGCATTGGTTACTCCAAAAGGCATCACTACAAATTCGTAGTGGCCGTATCTTGTCCTGAAGGCCGTCTGGGATGTCACTTTCTTTAACCTTTAGCTGATGATACCCAGAACGCAGGTCTATCTTCGAGAACACTGTAGCCCCTTCAGTGATCAAATAATCATCTATTCTGGGAAGGGGGTACTTGTTCTTGATGGTTACTTTGTTCAAGCTCTGTAGTCTATGCACAGACGCATAGACCCATCCTTCTTCTTGACGAAAAGTACAGGAGCTCCCCAGGGTGAATGACTCGGGCGGATGAAGCCCTTGTCTAGTAGCTCCTGGAGTTGCTCTTGTAATTCTTTCAGCTCTGCAGGAGACATACGATATGGGGCTTTTGAGACCGGACCGGTACCTGGCACCAGCTCAATCTCAAATTCCACCTCCCTGTTGGGCGGTAGTCCGGTAGTTCTTCTGGGAACACTTCTGGATATTCGCAGACTACCCGTACATCCTCCTGCTTGAGTTCTTTCTTTGCTTCTGAGTCCACTACGTGTGCAAGAAAACCAGCACACCCTTGCTCTAGCATCTGGTGGGCTACCAAGGCTGAGAGGAATTTCTGAGTCTTCCTCTTTGGGGCTCCTTGAAACTCGAATGGTGGTTCTCCTTCTGGGCTGAAAACCACCTTCCTTCTACGGTAGTCCACTGAAGCGCTGTACTTACTGAGGAAATCCATCCCTAAAATGACTCCCTAATCCTTCATCTCAAGGACTGTCAGTCACTATAGAGCTCTCGGTTGGAAATCCAGATTGGTACTGCCCTTAACCTCTGAGTAGAGGCCATCACTTCCCCTGACGGTAAGGTTGTTAAGAACTTCATCGTTCAACCTTTCTGGTGGCCTTTATACTGTTTAAGTAGTGCTCAGTGATCAAAGCACTACTTATTAGTTCTTCGGAGGTTTGCAGCCTCTTAACACCGCTAGCCCCCTTTAACGCTATCTCAGGCCTTAACATCTTGAGCATTAGCCTAACTATCTCTTTTTCTGTGCTAACTAGCTCTGGGCACAGATGAGCTAACCGCTTAAACATCTTCACTGCTTCATCCACGGATAGTTCTCCTTGTCTGAACTCCGTGAATTCATCATGATGCTTGTTGGTTACTTGCATGTGAAAGTATTCTTCGAAGAACTCAGTCTCGAAGTCGGCCCATGTCATCTGGCTGACATTTCTCTTGGCCTTGACTCTCTTCCACTATATTCTAGCATCTCCCGTAAGGCAGAAAGATGCACACTTTATCTTCTCTACCTCATGCCAGTCCAGTAGCCCTACTATTCTTCCAACGTTTTGAACCATGCTTAAGCATCCCATGGTTTGCTTGTGCCTGGGAAGTTCCCTGGCTTCAGTTTCTTCTACTGAATGAGGTACGCTTCTTGCCTTACCCCCTTGCCGGACTACAGATGTAATCGATGGGTCTTCGATCACAACTGGTGCCACTACATTCGCCACCGGCGAGGTAATAATAACGACCTGCTAGTTAGCCATCCTAGTGGCAATAACTTGCTGTTGTTCTGCTAACTGTCTCTGTGACTGAGCCACCCCGTCTAAGAGATTTGGTGGGGGTACTGACTCTGTTGCCTCTTGCCCTCTAGGAGCTTGCTCCTCGTTTTGGGCCTTTCTAGGACGTCCTCAAATGTATAACTTAACACTTAATGGTAATGTTCCCAAACTTGCTTTAGGATATAACAAGACCTTGGTCTTGATTCTTATCTCATTTCTTAGTCCTAGAATTCGTTCTAGGGCTTAGTAAGACCTTGGTCTTACTCAAAACTTTTATCAAGCACCTTGCGTGCCATAATCCCAAAACTTACTTTTGGGAAAATCAAGTAAGTACTTAAGCATTTCTCTAATATCCATTCTAGGGATTAAACATGATTCCGTGATACTAAGGTATTAAACATGCTTCCTTGTTCTATGCACATATGAGTAGTACCTAAGCATTTCTCTATACTGCAATAAATAAAGGAGCAATAGAAAAACTGAAACTTAAAACTTTCTTACTTGAAGACGGCAAGGTTGATGCTGATGTGTGTGTGATGCTGGAGAATGGGAACTGCTCTGATACCACTGTAGCGACCCGCCATCTCTGCCTTAGACGGATCGTTACTTTCGTCTACTTCTCGACTCTAATGCACGACTAAAAATGCAGAAATCTTTTTTTTTCTTTTTTTTTAATCTATCTAAGAATGATATTCTAACTTAAATAGTCATGCATGATACCATGTCACACTTTCTTTCTCAAAAACTCGTAAGAAAATACTTATTAAAACTTGCCTCACCCAACTCAGCTTACGGGTATCAGTCGACTGATACTGTACCAGTCGACTGGTAAGTCTGAAACCTGTTTTCCAGATTCGAAGCCTTGTTTCAAAACTCCACCAAACCTATACTTTCGAGCCATATAAAATCATGACACCATTTCTATACTCTATACCAGTTTTCTAAACAATTTAGCCAACCAAAACGAATCCATAAACTTGAAATTAGGACTTTTGCGGAATTTAGCAAGTTATGAAAATTCTACATAGACTTTAAGCTAGAGTTTGTACCAAACTTAACTTCTAACCATTGAAACTCATCACAGAAAATTCTGAAACATCCCTAAGGCATTATCAAATGAGAAAGCAACTTTTCTAAACATACTTAAGCAATAAAAACTTGATTCAAAGGGAAATTAATACTATCTTGGCACATACATCTATTTCTCTAACAAAGTATCAATATTTCAAATTACTCACACTTCGACTCATCCAATGCAATCATAAGGATGTGTATGCTAAATGAAATGACATGGAATCTTTACTCTAAGAAATTGAGCATGTAAAACTATCCAAAGCTTAAATGTTCGCTAAACTCCATAAAGCAAGAACTTGAAATTTGAATAAACTAAAACATTGTAATTCAAATAACTAAATTGTCTCGTCTCAAGGATCTCTCCAAAATCAGCCACCACACACACTTTACTCAGCACCGCCTCGTCGCCTTCCTTCAGAATTGCTTGCCTTTACCTTTATCTGCAGTAAGAGGAAATGCAACTAGTAAGCAAAAAGCTTAGTAAGTACTATCTAGCTCACAAAATCTCGAAATGTGCAAACATGCTTCTTGAACAATATGAAAATCATATGAGATACTTATATGCTTGAAAGAAAACTAAGAACATGTATAACTCAAAACATGCATACTCAAGCATTAATAAATCTCAATTTACTTTTCTTGGCTCAACTTGAAACTTTAGCTATTCTTTAACTTTTTGAAAACTCTTTAAACTTTAGAAACTTTGCTAAAGCATATACTTGAAAATAATAATCACTTGGATCCACTGAAGACGTAAGTACCATCTCATGCGCGTTCCCTAAAAGGTTGGGGTAGCGAGCCACCAATCCTAATAGAGCAGACCTTGGTCTACCAGGGCCAAGACCTTGGAATTGGACACCTGGATTTCTTTAACGACGCCCTTGGACGCCGGGTACTGGCCTTAGAAAATAAAATAGCTTTTCTTTCTTTTCTTTCTTATCTGTAAATGCCTTGGCATTTTCTCGATCACCTTGCGTGCTAAAATCCCTAAGTCTTGACTTTTGGGGATTTCTTAAGGCCTTGGCCTTTTCTTTTCTTATCTTTATCTTCTCTTTTCTTTTCTCATAACTTTCTTAGCCCCTAATCTCATATAGGGTGCTTTATCAAACTTATACAAGCATATAATGAACTATGATCACATGCAAAAACTTAAACAAAAAGGAAATATCTCTTTTAAAAACTTTTAAGGGAAATTCTTGCGGAAAAACTGCCTCTTACTGCAGGTGAGCAGTACTTACATTGGTTTCCTCGAACTTACAACCAAAATTGACGTCGAGGGCTCGGGAGAAGCTTGAAATCTCTACGAACCGTCCGCGCCTACGTGTTCTTCTCGTCGAGACGGACGAAACGCTCCGTCTCCTTGGTTCCCTCTTGGTCGGCGCCCCCTTGGAAGAGGAGGGAAAAGTTTGGTGCTTGGTGTTGGTGTGCGCACAAGAGAGGAGGAAGAAGAGAGACGGCGCGCATGGGGTTTGGGCGAGAGGGTTTGAGAGAAATAAAAACTTCTCCCTTTAATTTTCTATTTATACTATCTTTATGGAAAAAACGTAACTACTTCATAAATTTATTTCTCTCCACCTTTTGTTGTGCTTGATACCCTAGCCCAGCCGGTCGCGCTCGCGCCTGGTCTCCTGGTGGTCGCGGGTTCGAACCCCCTGCTGCCCTTAAACGTTTTTCCTTTTTTAAAAATACTAAACGGACTCGGAAAATTCCATAAAAATATTCTAAAAATTCCTAAAAATATCTAGAATATTTCTAAACCATTTTTAAATGGTTCTAAGGACTTTAAGAACTAAAAATGGGAATTTTGGGGTGTTACACATTTGATATAGCTTAAATCCTTTATGGGATGCAAAGGCTAACAACATTCTAATGGACTCAAGTCTAGCTACTGGGGCATATGTTTCATTGTAATCTAATCCCTCTACTTGGCTGAATCCTTTAGCTACTAAGCGGGCTTTATTTCTAACTATTTCTCCTTGATCATTTAGCTTATTCCTAAAGTCCCACTTAGTGTCAATGATGGATTTGCCTTCAGGTTTAGGCACTAGTTCCCAGACTTGGTTCCTCTCAAATTGGGCTAATTCTTCTTGCATAGCTATGATCCAATCAGGGTCAGGTAGGGCTTCATCTATAGTTTTGGGTTTAATTAAAGGTTCACTAGTTTGTTCATTATTTTCTTGATCAGAATTTGATGAAGTTAGGTCTGGATTATCAGATGTTGAGTTGATTTCTTCATCAAATATTAAGTTTGTTGTTTCTTCAATTTTCATAGTTTGTTTGTTGTAAACTCTATAGGCTCTACTTGTGGTTGAGTATCCTAGGAAGATACCTGGGATTGATTTGGACTGAAATTTCCCTAAGTAGTCTTTGGTGTTTAGGATATGGACTTTGCATCCAAAGACCCTTAGGTAGTGTAGATTTGGGAGCCTATGGTAGTACAGTTCATAGGGTGTTTTGTTGTGTCGCTTGTTAATCAGAACCCTATTTTGGATGTAACAAGCCGTACTAATCGCTTCTGCACAATATTGGTTTGCTAAGTTAAATTCGTTGAGCATAGCCCTAGCGGCTTCCTGTAATGTTCTATTTCTTCTTTCGACTATCCCATTTTGTTGGGGGGTTCTAGGACATGAAAATTCATGTAAATACCCATTGACCTTACAAAATTCCTCGAACCGTTGATTTTCAAATTCTCCCCCGTGGTCACTCCTAAGTCTTTTAATTTTAGTATCGTTTTGATTTTCAATTAATTTACAGAAATCATTAAATAGGTTTAGGGTTTCATCTTTGGTTTTTAGAAACCTAACCCAGGTGAACCTAGAATAATCATCAACTATTACTAAGCAGTATCGGTTCCCGCTTAGTGACTTGGCTCCATGTGAATCAAATAGGTCAAGGTGAAGGAGCTCAAGTGTGGTTTGAGTTAGGTCAGATTGGATTAGTTTGTGATTAGATTTGGTTTGTTTACCTTGATTACATGATTCACATATTAGGTTTTCACTGTTTTTAATTTTGGGGATTCCTTTGATTAGGCCAAGTTGGGTGACTTTTGAGATAGTCCTCAGATTAGTGTGACCTAGTCTCCTATGCCAGAGGTTTGATTGTTCTAACTGAGTTAATATACATTTGGGTACTGAGGGAAGGTTTATAGTGTATACATTATTTTTCCTAGTGCCCTTAAGTATGATTTCTGAGTCTTGTACATTTCTAATCAGACAGTTAGAATTGTTGAAGGTGACTATATAACCAGAATCACATAACTGACTTATGCTAAGCAAGTTAAATTTGAAGTTTTCAACCAAAAGAACTTTCTTAATAATAAAGTCAAATTTAAGCTCAATATTACCTGACCCAATTACCTTGAGTGTAGCATTGTTACCAAATGCCACTGAGCCTAGGTTCTTGAAGTTGAGTTTGGTGAACTTCAATTTATCTCCAGTCATGTGTCTGGAGCAACCGCTATCCAACATCCATTGGTCCAAATCTTTATGTTCCTACACATAAAGAGTTTTATTGATTTGGATCCAATTAGAGTCAGGAATAGCTTAAATTGAGTTTCACTGCCTAGTCTGTCTCACCCAAGTCTAAGGTTTTCAACCACGTTAGCCTTATGGGTTTTGTGAGACAGGTTTTGATAAGTAAAATTATTTTGAAAAATTATTATTTATTTTGAAACCATTAAATTAATTTTTGAAAACAATTAAGTTTATTTTGAAAGAGAATGTTTGAATCTATACTTAACTGAAAATTGTGTTAGATTTGAAGTTGACAAAAAGTAATTTGAATTTGAAATTCAAAAATTGGCTTCCAGGTATTGGCGAGGCACTAGGCCTTCTTTGGCCGTAGCCTTATTGGATCATCAACCCTTTCCTTGACAAAGCCGTTTAATGAAATTTCATTTTCAAAATTAATCTTTGAAAAAGTTCTGGTCTAACTAGTTTGGATTTTGGATCGGTAGCTTCGGCTAGTTTCACAAGTCTAAAGAGACCAAGTAAACTTGATCTTATTAGAATTGGTTTCCCTAACGTACTATCATCTCACCTCCACCCAATACTATGTTTTCAAATTTCAGTTAAGTTTGTTCAGTCCTTATACTAACCATTCCTAAGTCTAAGCATGGTAAATTGCAGAAATTTAGGTAAACAATCAATCAGGCAAATTGCAAGAATTAAATTCTATTTAACAATAAATATAGTTTTTAATTTGGCTCCCCCTGGACTGAAGCCACGGTAATGATTAGGCAAGATGTGAATCTTATCCTTGGGGATCCAATACTGATTTGATCCAGTTGGTTTGTTCAGGTACAGTTTAGGTACCCATGCCTGAATTTTACCTCTGGACTGATTCAGTACAGCAAAGTAAGATCTTTGTCGGGATTTGGTTCTATAGCCAAGTCCGGATCGATTTAGAACGGACTTCTGTTTTCCAAGAATCATGTCAAGACCCTTGGAACCAGAAGTGAATCGTTCTAAGGCAGCTCTAAGATCCTTAACCTGAGCTTTCAGGGAGGAGTTCTCTTTCTCAAGTTTTTCAACTTGAGTAGGAGTTCCTTCTTGAACTTTCTCGGTTAAGGATTTAGAGTCAGCTCCCTCTTTCAGGAGTTTTACTTCCTGTCGGAGGGATTCGACTCAGAGTTTGGCTTTCGCCAAATCTTGAGAAAGATACGAAATAAGTTCATTTAACTGACTTCTATTGAAACCACTTACCTTGATTTCGCCGTCTTCTGAAAAGGTTAGTCTGCCGTCGTCCTGTTCAGATTCTGACTCGGTCTCGACTTCTTCTGAGGCGGTCAGGGCTAGTAGGTTTGACTGGGGTGCTTCTTCTTCTTCTTCTGAGGAAGATTCGTCCCAGATTGCTTGGAGTGCTTTCTTTCTTCTTGTCTTCTTGGTCTCCTTTAGGTTTGGACACTCCGTCTTGTAGTGGCCCTTCTTCTTGCACTCGTAGCAAGTCACGTTGGGCTTGTTTTTGTCATTTGTGGGTTCAGCTGATTCGTCCTTTCTTCGGTTGGCCTTCCTTCTGTTGGTTTGGTTCTTTAATTCTTTATAGTAGCTTCGGGCCAGTCGGACCAGTTTAGGTCGATCTCCTTCTTCGTCTTCTGAATCTGAGTCTGAGTTAGACTCGGGTTCAGGTTGTGGCTTTTTCTTTGTTGACCTTCCAGTTTTTCCTGCAACAAAGGCAATACCTTTCTCGGCCAAATTGCAGTTAGTCTGTTCATGAAGTTCTAATTCGGAAAATAATTCATCTAGTTTAATTTTTGAGAGATCCCTTGAAACCTTGTATGCATCTACCATAGATGCCCACAAGGTGTTTCTAGGGAAAGCATTTAAAGCATACCTTATTAGGTCACGGTTTTCAACCTTGTGACCAATAGTGTGAAGACCGTTCATTAATTCTTGGATTCGTGCGTGAAGCTGGGCTGCTGTTTCGTTGTCGGCCATCTTGATGGTATACAATTTGTTCAGGAGCAAATCTCTCTTACTGATCCGAGTGTCTGATGTTCCTTCGTGCAGCTCGATCAATTTTGCACACAGCTCCTTAGCACTGTTGAAGGGGCCCACCCGGTTCAGCTCCTCTTTTGTTAAGCCGCATTGGAGGGTCTGAGTCGCCTTTGCATCTGCTTCGATTCTTCGTTTCAGAGCGGTGTCCCACTCTGTGTAGCTTTGAGGAACTCCTTCAGCATTTTTGGATATCTCCAGTCCGGACTGGATGATAATCCACATGTCCACCTGAGTTTTCAGGTGGACCTCCATTCGACTTTTCCTGTAGGAAAAGTCTTCTCCACTGAAAAGTGGAGGTCTGGCGGTGCTGAATCCTTCTTGCATGGCCATTTAATCTAAAAAAAATAACTAACAGAAAAAATTTCCCAAGACTTGGTCTTGGATTAGTAGTGCGGGATAAGGAAAATAAAATAACGAGGGGTGTTGCACCAACCTCGATTAAAAAAAATTCGAACGAACAATTTAGAAGAAATTCGAACGAGAAAAAGAAAATTAAAAAAAATCCGAAAAATTTTCAAACTGGTGGTTGCACCAAATTTAAACTTCCCCGCTCTGATACCACTTGTTGGATCGAGAGAACCGATAGAGGGGGGTGAATATCGGAAAACGTTCGGATTTGAGATAGAGAAATTGCACAGCGGAAGATTAAAACAAAACACGCAAACACAGAGATTTTTACTTGGTTCGGAGCCTAGGTCGACTCCTACTCCAAGTCCCACGGTCGTTGACCGTTTACTGCGGGCAATACTATAATTGCGCAATAACAGTTTACAGTATTGAATTACAAATGTAGCAAGTTAAACTTTTAAAACAAAAAGCTCTTCTTTTACCGATGTCCGATGTAGGTTGTCTTTTTCCGGAGCAGCGGGACGTCGTCGGCTCGAGTTGGGAGGTTTCCGGAGCGAGGCGCGAGAGCAGAAGAGCATAGAAGTGTTGAATCAAGTGTTGCCTTGAGCCTTGGGGTCGAGGGCCCTTTATATAGCCCTGGGGGCACCTGGATCATCGGGGGCGCCCCCTCCCCCCCACGTGTCGGTCGATCCTCCTTTCCCTCGGTCAACTTCTGATCCCTTCAAATTCGGGATCATATCTTGACCGGGGCGCCCGGGACGCTGGGGGCGCCTGGGTTGACCGGGTCAAGTCTTAACCCTTTGGCTTGGCTGGCTTCTCTTCGCAGGCTTGCATTTGGGGGCGCCCGGGACAGTAGCTGCAGAAGCAATTCTTTGGGTTTTGTGTTTTGTGTTCACCTTGGGGGCGCCCGGGACACTCCGGGCGCCCAGGTCAGCTGTTGCCTCATTCCTTTGAGGCTCTCTGAGCTGCAAACACTCGTTCCTTCGGTCCTGCATCCAGGGTTAGTCCAAAACACCATAAAATAATAAAATATTAGTATATACAGCCTTAGCTGTCTTGGTTCTGACTTTGGGTCTCCAAAATGGAACCATAGGTCGAACCGACGCCTACTGTTCCCTCGACGGGGAACGCGTCCTCACCTACTCCTCTCTGGAGAATTTACCTGATGCCAACCATTCCTCTGGTTGGACTTTTTCCTGGCGGTCCTTTGCCAGGTCTTGGATACCGAGCTGCCCTTCGCCGAGTGCCTAGCATTCTTTCGCTAGGGCTTCAGTCCCAAGGTGTCCTTCGCCTGGCGCCTAGCAGTCCTTCGCTAGGGCGTTTTCACCCTGGCATTCCTTCGCTAGTGCCTAGCAGTCCTTCACTAGGGCTTTTCACCCTGGCATTCCTTCGCCAGTGCCTAGCAGCCCTTCGCTAGGGCTTTTTACCCTGGCATTCCTTCGCCAGTGCCTAGCAGTCCTTCGCTAGGGCTTTTTACTCTGCACACTAGAGTGACATGTTAGATAACAAGTAAGACTTAACTTTTGAACCCTGTTGCCATTATCAAAACACAGGTTTGACTTGGGTGCTTTCTGCACCAACACAGGGGTCTACATTCTAGGCTTACAATCTTTCAACCTAGGGACAGCATCGGTAGTCCAGAACCGTGGATCTTTTTCAAGACCCGGTACAAGTCATTTGTTAAAGTAAAATACATATATGCATTCTTTTCTTTTCTTTCATTCTTTCATATAGATCATGCATTCCTTTCTTTCTTTCTTTCTTTCTTTCATATTGCATGTACTATAGACATTCAATCATTCATAATCATTAGCATACTTTCATATATAGAATATGCATTCTTTCTTTCATTCATATTGCATGTACTATAGGAATTCAATCATTCATAAACATTGGCATACTTTCATGACATAATCATTAGCATAAATAGCAAGACATGGAAGGAGATTTATTTTAACACATGTAAGTGAAGCAACCATCATGCTAGTTTCATCAATACATCATACTTATAACATGCTTGTCTTAATTAAGGCAATATGTTAGTTTGATCTTTCATTTCTCATCTTAATACATGCTGGCCAAAACTTCATAGCAAGGATATCATAGCATAAGAGTCATATAAACATGGGAATAAAAACATACATTACATAAAAGGTCATTCACAAGTACATTGGTAGTCTAGACTTCACTAAACACTAGTTTAGGTGCATGAATTGTACTTGAACTTATTTTTAGCGTTTATTCTAGTAATTGGCCAAAATCCACAGTATGTATAACATGGTATAAAAGTTCATATAACATGTAAACAAAAACATATTTTACCATTAAGGTCATATACAAGCATAAAGGTAGTCTAGGCTTCATTAAACACTAGTTTAGGGGCATGCTTTGTACTCGAACCTATTCTTAACCCCTATTCTTATAATTTGTCGAAACTCACAGTAGGGATTTCATAGCATAATCATTCACATAACATGGGAATAAAAGCATATTTTTCATAAGAATTCATTCACAAGTGCAAAAGTAGTTTGTACTTCACCAAACCCTAGTTTAAGTGTATGATCTAGAGTTCTACTTGGATTATCATGCATATGGGTACATGTAACATTTTTCTAAACATCAATACTTAGAATGGAGCATGAGTTTAGGCTCAAACAACTTAGATAAGGTACTGACCCTAAGGTATAAATTATTTCCATCATGAAATAAAACACCCAATCACATGCATATCACTTGATTTAACCATAACTTCATGAAGGTCTATAAAAATCTGTTTGAAGGCATAATTTAAGGTCCCTTGGCCAAATGTTACAGAGGTCTCTTAGCATAGATTCCACAAAATTTCGTGGCCTAAAACATTTATATAGTAAGGAAACAATCATTAGAACAATAGCCTACTTCAAGCATCAACATTTATCCATTTCATGACTTGGCCGAATTCTTCCAAGTCCTTTACATCATGGACGGCATTCAAACACCATGTATCCATCATATATTCATTACAAAAAGGTAGTAACAATTTCATGAACTCTTCCTTTAAGTTTTTGGACATAGAAAAGGGGGGTACCCCTTTATGGCCAAAACTTCCCTCAAGGTTTTCTTCCATTTTCTTTCACCCAACATCACAAGCAAACAAAAAAATCATAAAAAGCCATTATGTTGCAGGTGAGGGAGTCTTACCACTTGTGCTTATGTTCCCAAAAGATCTCAAAGTTTTGGAGAAGAAAAGACCTCTTAAACTCTAGCACTCCTCTTGTTCTTCTCTTCTTTTGGTCCGGTTTTCTCTAGGAGGTGAATGACTTGAAAATGGTAGCAAGGGCCACAAGGATTTCTGTGAGGAAGAGGAGGAAGGAGAAGAGTTTGGTGGAGAGAAAGGGGGAAGGTTTCTTGGTCGAAATGCCTAGGCATTTCCTCCTCTTCATGACCTTTTATGGTGAGTAAAGAGGCAAGCACCTCTTTAATGGTGTCTCTTCAATTTTCTTGTGTCTCTTCATCTTCTTTCCCACTTATCTACAATTTCCCATCCTCTTCTAATAGCACTCCCTTGCTAGGTGAATTGGTTACATATGCATTCTTAAGGCTTGGCTTTTCTTTGAGGTCCAAGGTTCAATCCTTGGCACCTCCTCTTCTTTTTGCTTTCTCTTCCTTTTATTATTTTTTTCTTTTTTCAAGCCCGCATAACCAAAGCCCACCTAGAGAATGCTACATATTTAATTCATACACATGCATATGCATTTCATTATTCATTCATACATGTGTAGGATACTTAAGCATAACATTAAATATAATACCTAAGCATAATTATCACACATCCACTACGTGTCAAGATAATGTCTAACATATCTTTATTCGCAACTTTTCCCCCTAAATTCATAATATTATTCTTGGCCACATGTTCCATTATTACTACGCTAGAGTGGAAAATTTGGGGTGTTACAAGTACGTCCAAGGCCTATGTACTCGGCGTGAGTCCACTATTGGTCTCCTTTTCGGAATTTCCAGAGGCGAAGAAAACCCATCTTACAGTTGATAATTACAAGAACGAATATTGAAAATTAAGTGCGAAATTAAATAAACGCAAACCGAACAAAACAAAGTCTGAAGCTCGGCCGATCTGGACCTCCGAAGTGTCGCACACTTCCTCTTGGAGCCTCCCGGTCGTAGAGCCTCGACTTTAGTGTGTTGTCGTCGGTCAGAATGAACATAATCGCTCTGGAAAGTTGTGTCTGAAGTAGAGGGGTCGAAGCCCCTTATATAGGCTTCATACGGGCGACTGTGATCACCGGGGCGCCCCTATCAGCTTGGTCAAACCTCATCCCTGCGCCGAACTCGCCGCAGCTGATAAGATCTCTGACCAGGGTGCTTGGGACCTCCCAGGCGCCTGAGTGAAGGCTTATCTATGTTTCAAACTCGAAACAGCAAATACAGCTTTCAACTTGGGCACCCGTATCATCCCGGGCGCCTGAATGGAAGCCTATTCTGCTTACTTCATGAAACTGCAACTTTTCTTCTTTGGCTTGGGCGCCCCCATCATACTGGGCGCCTGGCTTCAAGGCTTTCAACCCAACACTGGGTTTTACCCTTTGATCTGGGCGCCCCCATCAATTGGGGCGCCTAGCTTGGCTGTTTTCCAGCCTTTTGTCTGTTTTGTCTCCGGTTCTTGGTACTTGCAAGATACACAAACACAAAGCAAATATACATACAATTTTAGCCTTAAGGACTTGGTTCAGACTTCGAATTTCCATGAAACCCTAGGTCGAACCGACGCAAGTTCCCACCCCCGAGAATGCGCCTTTTACCTACTCCATTCAGGAGACAGTTGCCACCCAGTCCTTCGGGTGGACTTTTGCCTAGCCTCCGATACTCCCGGACCTCAAGACGTCCGAACCCCGACCCGTCTCTACTTCTGTCCTTAGTCATCGCTCAGCTAAGTTGCTCAGTCCCTCGAACCAAGACTTCGTGCCCAAACCCTAAGTCCTGGACTTCGGTGCCCAAACCCTAAGTCCTGGACTTCGGTGCCCAACCCTCGGCCAGGTCTTCTTGCCCAATTCCTCAAACCAGGTCATCGGTGCCCAACCCTTGGCCAGGTCTTCTTGCCCAGTCCTCGACCAGGACTTCGTGCCCATCTTTCGAGCAGGTCTTTTGTGCCCAGCCCTTTGCCAAGACTTAGTGCCTAATCCTCGATCAGGACTTAGTGTCCAATTCCCCGAACCAGGACTTATTGCCTAGGTTTATTAAGACTTTCTTCCACTTTGGTTACTCCTCTCTTAACTCCCCTTTGTCTATTCAATGAATCACTGACTTAAGTATATTGTCAAACATTAAAACACTTAGAGAAGAACATCTGTAAAGCCTAAAAATTTCCTCAAATAATTTTAGAAATATCCTAGGATTTTTTTGGAAATTGTAGATATTTTTATGGAATTTTTCCATAAAAAGAAGTGACAAAAATAAAGAAGATGAGTTGGTGGCCTTATGTGAGTTTTGAACCCACAACCTCTAACTAGAGCAAACCCTTAGCATGGCTCCACAAACCACCAGGCCAATGGGAGTTTCGTTGAAGGAAATAATCGAGTATTCTAGATATGTATTTAACTTAGGATTTTTTTTACAACTTAATATAAATAACGAATTAAAGGATTAGAGGAGGAGATTTTAGGTTTTCGTGAGCCAAGGGTGCTGTGCCGACGCCCCTCCTCCTCTCCTCTTCCTCTCTTTCGTTTTCTTCCTCTTCTCCTCTTCTCTTGCTGCCCAAGACAAAGGGGAAGCCAAGGGAAGGTCTCAAGAGGCCCTATTCTCTACGGGGACCCTCGTAGACGCGAGGAGAACGCCAAGAAGCAAGAAGAATGTTGTAGTTCGACGTTTCCTCAGGAATTTCAGAGTTCATTCTTAAGAAAAACCTAGCACAGGAAGTAAGTATCCCTCACCTGCAGTATAAGTAGTTTCGGTTGATATTTCATATGCCTTATTTCCTTGTATTTATGCTTTACGATTAGAAATCATAAATTATGAACAAGCACGCAAGTTAGGTGGTTGTTAGAATGTTCCATCCAGTTAATGCTATAGAAAGCATTAAAGAGTAGAAATCCTTGCTTCAGTTTATGATTGGGACCAAGGTCCCGTGGGATGGGTTCCTAGTTGCCCCTAGGTTTAGATAACCTAGTAAAAGCAAGAATCAAAAAAAAAGAAAGAAAAGTATAAAGGACTATTTTATTTTCAGTGGCATTGTACCGGACTTCGGTCCAGGGATAGGCTCCAAGTTGCCTCTAGGTTTAGATAACCTAGTATGGGATGGGCTCCTAGTTGCCCCTAGGTTTAGATAACCTAGTAGAACCCTAATGGATTCGGGATTTGCTACCTCGGGTTTATTAGGGATGCACGCACAGTTGGTACATTGCCGGGCCCACAGTAGTTGATTATTACTTTCACCTACTATATGTATTTAGTTTTCAGAAATTTATATTAGCATGTGGTGGATTTAATAATTAGTTTTATGTTAGTTAGTTCCAGTTCCAGTTCAAATATGTATGCCATGCTATAGCTTACTTTTCAGTTTCAGTTCAGTATGTGCCATGTCTCAGTTATATGTCATGACATCCTATGATATGTATTTTAGCGTGAGCCTAACATGATTACTTATGGATATGAGCATGTATGTGCATAGCATGTTTTACAAAAGCATAATTCGAGTTTTCATGGTTTTGTGAGGCTAGATGGTACTTACTAAGCTTTATGCTTATTAGTTTACATTTCCTTATACTGCAGATACAGGTAAAGGAAAGCACTAGTAGCGGAGGCGGCGGGCTTGATGCAAAGTGTGTGTGATGGTGGAGTTGGAATAAAAGTCTTCGGAACTTACAAAGCATAGAATAACCCTCTTTATGTTTCTTTAGTTATTCCGCAATATATTATGTGAACCATGTATGAACTTAATTAGACTTGTATTCGTGGTGCCTAGTATGCTTCTTTAGTTTTCTTGTTTATGCTTCTTTAGTTATTCCGCGATATATTATGAGAACCATGTATTAACCTGTTTAGACTCGTTATTTGGGGTGCCTAGTATATTAAAGCAGTTTATTTACCTGTGTTAATACTTGTTTAGCGAATGTTGAATGATATGAGTTACTACTTGTAATATGGTAATTTCGACCCATGCTTAAGCTTTAGAGATAAGAACTTGATACTTTTGATTTACATGCTAAATACATAGGATATGGTTGTTTTAAGATATATGCACCATATAGAATGACATGTAGTAGCTAAGAATGCCCTTAGATATGAATAATGAATGGTTTTAATAAAGAAGTTGATACCAACTTGACACGTTTATGTTTATGCTTTTACATATCGTTGTTGAAATTCCTAAGCTACTCAGTCAGGAATCAGTTAGATATATATATATTTACGTAGCGATCCGCCTTAAAGCTTAGTGTACTAGAAGGTGGGTCGTTACAACATCATCGATGCAACTTGCACCAACACAAACAACCCTAGGAGAGAGAGTTGGTTAGGGTTTTTGGGTTATGGCTTTTGAGGATTAATTCCTTAATTCCATTAGCCTTGTATCATGACTCCTATGGGTATTTATGTTGATGCAGTCTGACCCTGATTGTTGTTTTGGTGTTGACATCGATTTTAGTTTGGGTTGATGATTATGATTATGATTAAGTCCTGGTCGTGGACTAGGCATACCTAGTGGGACTAGGTGTGAGAAAATCCTAGCTTGGAGGGCTAGGTGTGGAAAACTCCTAACCTGGAGGGTTAGGTGTGGAAAATCCTAGCTTGGAGGGCTAGGTGTGGAAAAGTCCTAATCTGGAGGGTTAGGTGTGGAAAATCCTAGCTTGGAGGGCTAGGTGTGAAAAGTCCTAACCTGGAGGTTAGGTGTGGAAAATCCTAGCTTGGAGGGCTAGGTGTGAAAAGTCCTAACCTGGAGGGTTAGGTGTGAAAAAGACCTAACTTGGTGGGTTAGGTCCTAGCCTGGAGGTGAAATCCCGGCTTGGAGGGCCAGGTCCTAGCTTGGAGGGCTAGGTTGGATGAAATCCTGGCTTGGAGGGTCAGGTACTAGCTTGGAGGGCTAGGTTGGATGAAACCCTAGCTTGGAGGGCTAGGTTGGAGTCCCTGGATCAGTCTGGTGACCGATCAGGGAAGTTGGCACGGTGCTCCTTCGTGGATTGGTCTGGAGACCGATCCAGCGATGACTGATCGGTCTGGTGACCGATCAGGGAGTATATATTTCACTCACTGCACGGCTCCTGATCGGGCTGGTGACCGATCAGGGAGCCCACAAGTGAGTTGAGTTCCCCTGCTGCTCTGCTCCTAATCGGTCCGGTGACCGATCAGGGAGCATCTAGTAGGTTTTTGGGAACCTTACTGATCTGCTCCTAATCGGTCTGGTGATCGATCTGTAACACTGTTCAGACCGTTCTGGAGAACGATCAAGTGTCACGAGTTCCTCACTATGACCGATCAGGACGGAGCCTGATCGGTCTGGTGACCGATCAGGAGGGTTGGACTGCGAAGCTAAGAAATCGCCCTGTAAAGGGGTGGATCGGACTGGTGACCGATCCACAACCTGGGATCGGTTTGGTGATCGGTCCTAGAGAAATCGCGATTTTTGATTGAGCGTTCGGGACCGATCAGGATGAAGCCTGATCGGTCTGAACCCACCTTGATCGGTCCGGTGACCGATCAGGAGGCTCACTGATCGGTCCGATGACCGATCACCTTAATTCAAAATGCACTGTCAGACGCCCTGATCGCGTCTGAACACATCTGCTTTCTCTGCGCTTAATCTCTGATATTTGATTCACTACTGATTTGCTGTGCTAATGCTCTGTTTAAGTGTGCAGGTGACAGGGATGGATTCAAACACTCAAGGAGAGTCAATAGAGGTCTTTCCTTGAAGCAGGTTTGTCCGTTTTCCATCTCAGGTTGCGACGCTGGCGCTTGTTGGAGCTGCTGACTGGAGCTGGCCTGAGGGAAGCTCAGGGAGTCTAGGAGAGCTCAGTAGTAGCTGGCTGATGCAGGGGAGCAGCTGGAGGCTGCAGTGAGGTGGTGACCTGGTGATCGGTGAGCTGAGACTTAAGGGCTCTTGTGGCGAACAAGTCTCAACAACAAGGTTACAGCGTGTGTTCTTGCGACATCTTGTGTTCTACTCGTGCGATCTGTGATTCCATCTTCTTGAGCAAGCAACTGCGATCTCTGAAGCAACCTTGCGTTACTTGAGCATTTGGAAGAAGAACCAGGAAGCTTAGCGAGTTCATCAGCGAGAAGACACGAAGATGGGAGTTCTTGCGTGAGATCTGCGCTGGGTGGAGCTCGGTGAGAAGTTTGCTTGGGTTCTTGCTGTCCTAAGTGCTCTGTAAGATCCTTCTTGTGTTTCATTGTGCTTAAAACTCTATATTTGTTGAAACGCTGTGGAGAGGTTACTCAACCGAGAAGGAGGTTGCATTTTATCCGGATTTTCTGGGGCTTGATCTGCCGACGATCAAGGGATCGTCCACCTTAAGGGCACGCCAAGGAGTAGGGGCATGTTATCCCCGAACCTTGTAAATCCTCTTGTTAGCGATTTGCATTTGTGCTTAGCTTAGGGTTCATTTCTACATACTCTATTTTACTTTAGCTTCCGCTGTGCTACTAACATTTGAGGTGCAGAAATTCGATAGTGCCAAAGTTTAAGTGTCTGGCTATGTTCACCCCCCCCCTCTAGCCATCCAAGTTCTAACAAGTGGTATCAGAGCTTGGGGCTCTATACAAACGGATTAACAACCGAGAGTCAACTACAATGGCTTTGAGAGAAGGTTTTTCCACCACCCGACCTCCCTTCTTCGATGGAGCAGATTTTCAATATTGGAGATCGAAGATGGAGTATTATCTAAAGATGGATATCAACACTTGATTCGCTGTGAAGGAGGGATTTACCCCTCCAAAGGATGATGAAGGCAAAGAACTAGAATCATGGCGTTGGTCGGCTGAGCAAACCCGGAAGAGTGAAGCCGATGCGAAGGCGGTGGTGACCCTATAATGTGGCATGAACAAAGATCAACTCATCAAGGTTGGTCCCTTCACAAGTGCAAAAGATTTGTGGAATAAACTCATTGAACTCCATGAGGGCACCCGAGATTCAAGAATCGCCAAGAGGGATTTGTTCCTCAACCAACTCCAAAACCTCTCCATGAAGGAGAATGAAACCGTAAGTGAGCTACATGGTAAGTTCAAGGAAGTCCTCAATGGTCTCCATTCTATTGATGAAAAGGTCGAGAATCGCGACCTTGTGAGGTATGTGTTGAAAGCCTTTCCAAGGAATACTTTGTGGTCATCCATGGTGGATGCCTACAAAGTTTCTAAGGACTTGTCAATTATAAAGTTAGATGATTTATTTTGTGAGATGGAACTTCATGAAATGGCTAACAAAGGCCCCAAGGAGAAGGGGATTGCCTTAGTTGCAGGAGAAAAGAACAAGAAGAAGAAGGAGAAGGAAGTCTCTTCATCTTCATCCTTATCCGAGTTCGAGTCCGAATCCGAGGAGGATGGTGTTGGTGCAGGTAGCACCTAAGTCGAACCAGGATTTTGATAATGGTAAAGGGTTCAAAAGTTAAGATATTATGTTGATCTAACATGTTCACTAAGTGTACAGGAAAAGAAGCCCTAGGTACACTAGGCACGAAGTCCTGGTCGAGGACTGGGCACGAAGCCCTGGCAAGGAGCTGGGCACCGAAGACCTGCTTGGAAGGTGGGCACGAAGTCCTAGTCGAGGACTGGGCACGAAGCCCGGGCAAGGAGCTGGGCACCGAAGACCTGCTCGGAAGGTGGGCACGAAGACCTGGTCAGGTGCATCGGGCAAAAGTCCAACCGGAGGAGCCGGTTGGCAAAAGGTAAACTCTCCTGAGAGGAGTAGGTGAGGACGCGCTCCCCGTCGAGGGAACAGTAGGCGTCGGCTAGACCTAGGGCTCCATTTTGGAGACCCAAAGTCAGAACCAAGACAGCTACGGCTGTAAAACTCACTAACATTCTTGATTTGTTTTGTGTGGCACTAACCCTGGATGCAGGACCGAAGGAACGAGTTTCTGCAGCTCAGAACGCCCCCAAGGAGAGGGGCAGCAGCTGGGCAGGGCGCCCCGGAGGTCCCGGGCGCCCCCAAGGTGAAGGTAAGACAAGCTGAGCAAGTAACGCTTCAGAAGCTCACTGGGCGGGTCGCCCCCAAGCTCCCGGGCGCCCCGGATGCCTCGGGCGCCCCGGACTAAAAGCCAACGAAGCGGATAGAGTTTAACTCAGCGAGAAGCCAGCGGACCGAGTCAACCCGGGCGCCCCCTGCGTCCCGGGCGCCCCCAACGTCCAGGCCGCCCCCAAGACTGCTATAAAAAGCCCTCGACCCCCAAGGCTTCTCAACACAACTTTCCAACGCCAATACGCTCTTCTACTCAAGCGCTCTGCTCCAGAAACCTCCCATCTCGAGATTGAAGCACCGACAACGACCCTCTACTCTGAAGTACAATCCACACCGGGCGTCAGTAACGAAAGAGCTTAATTTTCTGTTTACTGTACTACAACTATAAAATTTCTCTGTAAACATTTGCGCACATATATAATTGCCTGCAGTAAACAGTCAACGACCGTGGGCCTTGGAGTAGGAGCCGACCGCGACTCCGAACCAAGTAAAATCGCTTGAGTTCGCGTGTGTGTTTCTTTATTTTCTGCTGCTTATTCTCTTTACGAATCCGAAAACGTTTTACGATATTCACCCCCCCCCTCTATCGTTCTTTTCGATCCAACAAGTGGTATCAGAGCGGGGAAGCTCAAATTTGGTGCAACCACCAATTTGAGAATTTTTCGGATTTTCTTCAAATTGTTTTAATTTTTTTCTTCGAAATTTTATCGTTAATCGAGACCGGTGCAACACCACTCGATAATTATTTTTTTTTGTCCCGCACTACTAATCCAAGACCAAGTCTTGAGACATTTTTTTCCTTTTCTCTGTCTTTTTCAGTAAATACTTAATGGCCATGCAAGAAGGCTTCAGTACCGCAAGACCACCGCTCTTCAGTGGAGAGGACTTCTCCTACTGGAAGAGCAGGATGGAGGTCCACCTAAAAACTCAGGTGGACATGTGGATAATAATCCAGTCCGGACTGGAAATACCAAAGAATGCTGACGGAGTACAACAATCTTACACTGATTGGGACGCTTCACTCAAAAAGAAATTTGAAGCTGATGCCAAAGCGACCCAAACGCTCCAATGTGGCCTAACTAAAGAGGAGCTGAACCGGGTGGGTCCATTCAACAGCGCAAAAGAACTCTGGGGTAAGCTGATTGAATTACACGAAGGAACCTCCGATACCTGAATCAGCAAGAGGGACCTACTTCTGAACAAGATGTATACTATCAAGATGAACGACAACGAATCTTCAGCTCAGCTCCACGCCAGAATTCAGGAGCTGATGAACGATCTACACACCATCGGTCACAAGGTAGAAAACCATGATATGATAAGGTACACCCTTGACGCATTCCTAAGAAACACTTTGTGCGCATCTATGGTAGATGCGTACAAAGTTTCAAGGGATCTTTCTAAAATTAAGTTAGATGAACTATTTTCTGAATTAGAATTGCATGAGCAGACTAACTGCACACTGGCCGAGAAAGACATTGCCTTCATTGCAGGTAAAACTGGAAAGACAACGAAGAAGAAACCTCAACTTGAGCGTGAGTCTGATTCAGATTCAGACTCAGTAGTCAGCGAAGGAGATCGACCCAAGCTGGTCCGGCTTGCATGGAACTATTACAAGGAATTGAAGAATCAATCCAACAGAAGAAAAGCCAACCGAAAGAAGGACGATCCAGCTGAACCAACGAAGAACAATCAAGTGTGACTTGTTTCGAATGCAACAAAAAGGGTCATTTCAAATCGGAATGCCCTAACCTAAAAGAAGCCAAGAAAGCAAGAAGAAAGAAGGCTCTTCAAGCAACGTGGGACGAGTCTTCCTCCGAAGAAGAAGAAGAGACCCCACAGTCGAACCTGCTTGCACTAACCGCCTCAGAAGAAATCGAGACCGAGTCAGAATCGGAGCCGGACGACGGCAAACTCACGTTTTCAGAGGATGGCGGAATAACTGTAAGCGGTTTTTCTAGAAGTCAATTAAACGAATTAATTACATATCTTTCACGAGACTTGGCGAAAGCCAAAATCTGAGTCGAATCCCTTTGACAGGAAGTAAAACTCCTGAAAGAGGGAGCTGACTCTGGATCCTTAACTGAGAAGGTTCAAGAAGGAACCTCTACTCAAGTTGAAAAACTTGAGAAAGAGAACTCCTCTTTGAAAACTCAAGTCAAGGGCCTCAGAACAGCATTAGAACGGTTCACTTCTGGTTCCAAGGGTCTAGACATGATTCTTGGAAAATAGAAGTCGGTTCTAAATCGATCCGGGTTAGGCTATAGAACCAAGTCTAGACAAAGATCATACTATGCTGTACTGAATCAGACAAGACCTAAAATTCAGGCATGGGTATCCAAACTATGTCTGAATAATCAAACTGGGTCAAATCAATATTGGATCCCCAAGGACAAGATTCACATCTTGCCAAACCATCATCGTGGCTTTAGTCCAGGGGGAGCCAAATTAAAAACGATATTCATAGTTAGATAAATTTCTATTCTTGTTCTTTTTAAATTGCATGATTGCTTGTTTATTTAATTTCTGCAATTTATCATGCTTAGACTTAGGGCTGGTTAGTTTAAGGACCGAACCAACTTAACTGAAATTTGAACAACATAGTATTGGGTGGCGGTGAGATGATAATACGTTAGGGAAACCAATTCTAATAAGGTCAAGTATACTCTACTTGGTCTCTTTAGACTGGTGAAACTAGCCGAAGCTACCGATCCAAGACCCAAACTAGTTAGACCAGAACTTTTCAAAGACTAATTTTGAAAATAAAACTCATTGAAAGGCTTTGTCAAGGAAAGGGTTGATGATCCAATAACTATGGCCAAAGAAGGCCTAGTGCCTCGCCAAGACCTGGAAGCCAATCTTTGAAATTCAGATTCAAGTTATTCATTGTCAAATTCGAATCTAACACTAATCTTCAGTTAATTGTAGATTCAAACATTTTTTTAAATAAATTCAAAACAATTATATTCAAAATTAACCTAACTTTTTCAAAATTAATTATGATTTTTCAAAGAAAATATCTATCTATTAAAAACCTGTCTCACAAAAACCCTTAAGGCTAACGTGATTGACAACTTTAAATTGGGTGAGACAGATTAGGTTGTGAAAATCAATTTAGGCTCTTCCTGATTCTAATTGGATCCAAATCAACAAAACTCTTTATGTGTAGGAACAAAGATTTGGACCAATGGATGTTGGATAGCGAGTGCTCCAGACACATGACTGGGGATAAATTGAAATTCACCAAACTCAAGTTCAAAAACCTAGGCTCAATAGCATTTGGCAACAATGCTACACTCAAGGTAATTGGGTCAGGTAATATTGAACTTAAATCTGACTTTGTTATTAAGAAAGTTCTTTTGGTTGAAAATTTTAAATTTAACTTGCTTAGCATAAGTCAATTGTGTGATACTGGTTATTAGTTACCTTTAACAATTCTAACTGCCTGATTAGAAACTTGCAAGACTCAGAAATCCTACTTAAGGGCACTAGGAAAAATAATATTTACACTATAAACCTACCTCTAGTACCTAAATGCATGTTAACTCAGTTAGAACAGTCAGGTATAGGAGATTAGGTCACACTAATCTGAGAATTATTTCAAAAATCATCCAACTTGACCTAATTAAAGGTATCCCTAAAATTAAGAACCATGAAAACATAATATGTAAATCATGTAATCAAGGTAAACAAACCAAGTCTAATCACAAACTAATTCAGTCTGATCTAACTCAAACCACACTTGAGCTCCTGCACCTTGACCTATTTGATTCACATGGAGCCAAGTCACTAAGCGGAAACCGGTACTGCTTAGTAATAGTTGATGATTATTCTAGGTTTACCTGGGTTAGGTTTCTAAAGACCAAAGATGAAACCCTAAACCTATTTAATGACTTTTGTAAGTTAATTGAAAATCAAAACGATACAAAATCAAAAGACTTAGGAGTGACCACGGAGGAGAGTTTGAAAATCAACGATTCGAGGAGTTTTGTAAGATAAATGGGTATATACACGAATTTTCATGTCCTAGAACCCCCTAGCAAAATGGGATAGTCGAAAGGAAAAATAGAACCCTACAGGAAGCCGCTAGGGCTATGCTCAATGAATTCAACTTAGCTAACCAATATTGGGCAGAAGCAATTAGTACGGCTTGCTACATCCAAAATAGGGTCCTAATTAACCAAAGACACAATAAAACACCCTATGAATTATACTACCATAGACTTCCTAACCTACACAACCTACACTACCTAAGGGTCTTTGGGTGCAAAGTCCATATCCTAAACACCAAGGACTATCTAGGTAAATTCTAATCTAAGTCAACCCCAGGCATTTTCCTAGGATATTCAACAACAAGCAGAGCCTATAGGGTTTACAACAAACAAACTAAGAAAATTGAAGAAACAACAAATCTAATATTTGATGAAGAAATCAACTCAAAATCTGATAATCCAGATCTAACTTCATCAAATACTGATCATGAAGATGAACAAACTGTTGAACCTTTAATTGAACCATTAGATGAACTAACTATTGAACCAACTACTGAGTCAATTGAACCAATAATTGAACCAACCCAAGTAGTTGAATTAAATATTGAACCAAATCGACCAGCCGGACCTGAGGCTGAACCAAGTTCCAGAAAAACCAAGAAACCCAGACTCAGTCACCCAAATGATCAAATTGTCGGTGATCCAACTTTAGGAGTCAGAACTAGGTCTTCCTATGGGAACCTTAGTCAGATAGCAATGATTTCAAAAATTGAACCTAAGACTATAGAGGAAGCCTTACCTGATCCTGATTGGATCATTGCTATGCAAGAAGAGTTAGCCCAATTTGAGAGGAACCAAGTCTGGGAACTAGTACCTAAACCTGAGGGCAAATCCATCATTGACACTAAATGGGTTTTTAGGAATAAGCTAAATGATCAAGGAGACATAGTCAGAAATAAAGCCCGCTTAGTAGCGAAAGGATTCAGTCAATTAGAAGGGTTAGATTATGATGAAACCTATGCCCCAGTAGCTAGACTTGAGTCCATTAGGATGTTATTAGCGTTTGCATCCCATAAAGGATTTAAACTGTACCAAATGGATGTAAAGTCAGCCTTTCTAAATGGATTCATTAAGGAAGAAGTCTAGGTAGGACAACCTCCTGGTTTTGAGGACTTAAAAAGACCTGACTATGTTTACAAACTCACTAAAGCACTTTATGGACTAAAACAAGCACCTAGGGCCTGGTATGAACGCTTATCAACCTACCTAACTTCTAAAGAATTTAAACAAGGACAAATTGACTCAACCTTATTTATTAAGACCCTAGGAAAAGAAATCTTTATTGCTCAAATCTACGTCGATGACATAATCTTTGGGTCCACCAACTCAAATTTTCTAAATGAATTTGTTAAAATAATGGAAATGAATTTGAAATGAGCTTAGTTGGTGAACTAAATTTCTTTCTAGGGTTACAAATTAAACAAACTAGGGATGGAAACTATGTCAATCAATCCAAATATGCTAAGGAGTTAATAAAGAAATTTAAAATGGATAACTCTAAAAGCATAAGTACCCCCATGGCCACAAATATAAAAATAGATAGTGACCCTGATGGTAAACTAGTAGATCTTAAATTTTATAGGAGTATGATTGGAAGTCTACTGTACCTTACAGCCAGCAGACCTGATATCCATTTTGCTGTAGGAATGTGTGCTAGATACCAAACCTGTGCGAAGGAAACGCACTTAGCAGCCCTAAAAAGAATACTAAGATATGTTAAGGTCACCCTAAATGTAGGGATTTGGTATCCTAGGACCTCAACCTTTGATTTGTCAGGATACTCGGATTCTGACTACGCTGGTTGTAAATTAGATAGAAAGAGCATAAGTGGAAGCTGCCAACTGTTAGGAAATAGTCTAGTAAATTGGTGCAGCAGAAAACAATACTATGTAGCTCTATCCACAACTGAAGCTGAGTATGTAGCTTTAGGGGAGTGTGTAGCACAACTCTTATGGATGATGCATACTCTCAAAGACTTCCAGCATAATTACACTCAAACTCATGTCTACATTGACAATATAAGCTCAATCAATCTGACTAAAAACCCAATCCAACATTCCAAAACTAAACATATAGAAGTAAAACACCACTTTGTACGAGATCATGTAGCCAGGGGTGAAATAGTCCTTAAACATGTAGACTCTAAATCTAACTTAGCTGACATATTCACTAAACCCCTACCTGAGTCTGAGTTCAGCTCACTAAGAAGGCAGTTAGGATTATGCTTAGTAGAATAGGTTTGCTCTACTTTTGGTTTTCTTACTGCTTTACTTGATTTGAAAATCAGTTTCTAAAACAATTTTAAAACTGCTTTACTTGATTTCAAAATCAGCTTTTAATTAGTTTGAAAAATCTTTTTAGCATTTCTTTTTAATAATTTTTCAACTTAGTTTTATTTTCAAAAACTACCCCCTTCAAAACTAGGGCTTTTTTGCAAATGGACTTAGCCTAGGCCCTAACCCTAGAACTGCATGCACCTATAGATTTAGAAGCCAACATCTCACAAGCACCTTAGGGTACTTTTCATTGGTAACCTAGAATTGGTTGAGATGCTTAGGTCTTTGCCTTAATTCAAGATGCTTTAAGTCAGTGCATCGGCAGTAATTGGGGCACTAAATACAAATTAAACAGCAATCAGGTTAAGTGTCAAGTTTAGAAAATCTAACTTGAACAGAACACTTAACTTGACTAACCCTAGCGAAAACTACTGTTTATAACAGTTAGTAAGTAGCTAATTGGGTTAGACAGGACCCTAAAGAGATAACTCAAATTGATTTAGTTTAGTTTATATCTTGAATTGGTTCAATACATCACATTATTCTTTTGATATATCCTTATGCAACTAATTTTTGCTATATTGCTTTATTTTTTGATATATGGCAAAGGGGGAGAGATAGGAAAGGAGAGAAGATTTATAATTTTTTAATGTTTTTCAAATTCAAAATAAATAAATTTTAAAAACTTTAATTTTTTTTAAAAAATACTTATCCTGTCTTCAAAACTATCTTTTTCAAAACTATTTCAAAGTACTTAATCTAAGTTGCTTTCTAAGCACTTGACTTAAAGTGTTTTCCAAAAATTTCTAAGTACCTGACCTAAATTGTTTTCAAAATTTTCCAAGTACTTGACTTAATCCAATTTCAAAATTATTTTTAAGTACTTGACCCAAACTGTTTTCAAAAGTTTTTTTAAGTACTTAAACTCAAGCTATGTTCAAAATTTTTCTAAGTATTTATCTTAAATAGAAAAGTTTCTAAAGTACTAAAGAGATTGAAATTTTTTATTAGAAAATTTTCTAACAAGTTATTGACTTAAATTTTTCTAAGTGTAAAGTTTCTAAGTGTACAAACCAAAACTTTTTTACCAAAATTTCTTTTGGAAAATAGTTTCTAAAACTTCTGTTGAAAATTGTTCTAAGTGTTGAAAAAAAAAATTAATTCCATTTTAGACTTAGAAATTTTCAAACCCCACGAACCTTTGAAAAACCTAGGGGGAGATTCCTTCCAGGGGGAGGAAACTAAACTAGTGTTTTACGTGTTTCGATTAACTTAACTTTTTGAATCGGGTTGTCATAAATCAAAAAGGGGGAGATTGTTGGTGCAAGTAGCACCTAAGTCGAACCTGGATTTTGATAATGGCAAAGGGTTCAAAAGTTAAGATGTTATGTTGATCTAACATGTTCACTAAGTGTACAGGAAAAGAAGCCCTAGGTACACTAGGCACGAAGTCCTGGTTGAGGACTGGGCACGAATCCCTGGCAAGGAGCTGGGCACCGAAGACCTGCTTGGAAGGTGGGCACGAAGTCCTAGTCGAGGACTGGGCACGAAGCCCTGGCAAGGAGCTGGGCACCGGAGACCTGCTCGGAAGGTGGGCACAAAGACCTGGTCAGGTGCATCGGGCAAAAGTCCAACCGGAGGAGCCAGTTGGCAAAAGGTAAACTCTCCTGAGAGGAGTAGGTGAGGACGCGTTTCCCGTCGAGGGAACAGTAGGTGTCGGCTCAACCTAGGGCTCCATTTTGGAGACCCAAAGTCAGAACCAAGACAGCTACGACTGTAAAACTCACTAACATTCTTGCTTTATTTTGTGTGGCACTAACCCTGGATGCAGGACCGAAGGAATGAGTTTTTGCAGCTCAGAACGCCCCAAAGGAGAGGGGCAGCAGCTGGGCAGGGCGCCCCGGAGGTCCCGGGCGCCCCCAAGTTGAAGGCAAGACAAGCTGAGCAAGTAACGCTTCGGATGCTCACTGGGCGGGGCGCCCCCAAGCTCCCGGGTGCCCCCATGCTCCCGGGCGCCCCGGGCTAAAAGCCAACGAAGCGGATAGAGTTTAACTCAGCGAGAAGCCAGTGGACCGAGTCAACCCGGGCGCCCCCTACGTCCCGAGCGCCCCCAGTCAAACCTCAGCCCTATCCTTGAGGGATAAAGGCTGACCAAGATTGTTACGGATTGAAGGCCACGTAGAGGGCGCCCCCAACGTCCAGGCCGCCCCCAGGACTGCTATAAATAGCCCTCGACCCCCAAGGCTTCTCAACACAACTTTCCAACGCCAATACACTCTTCTACTCAAGCGCTCTGCTCCAGAAACCTCCCATCTTGAGATTGAAGCGCCGACGACGACCCTCTGCTCCGAAGTACAATCCACACCGGGCGTCGGTAACGAAAGAGCTTAATTTTCTGTTTACTATACTACAACTATAAAATTTCTCTGTAAACATTTGCGCATATATAGAATTGCCCGCAGTAAACGGTCAACGACCGTGGGCCTTGGAGTAGGAGCCGACCGTGACTCCGAACCAAGTAAAATCGCTTGAGTTCGTGTGTGTGTTTCTTTATTTTCCGCTGCTTATTCTCTTTACGAATCCGAAACCCCCCCCCCTCTATCGTTCTTTTCGATCCAATAGATGGCAGCGGCTCTTCTTCCTCCGAGATGGCCAATTTCATTAGAAGGATGATGAGGAATGGTCGACGCTTCAAGGGTAAAGGTAACCCAAGTGAAGTTAAGCGTGATAAGAATAATATCACTTGCTATGAATGTAGTAAGAAAGGGCACTTCAAGAAGGACTGCCCAAAGCTCAAGAAGAAGGAGGATAGATCCAAGAAGAAGAAGAAGGCCTTGAAGGCCACTTGGGATGAATCCTCCTCATGTTCATCCAAAGAAGAGAAGGAGGAGAAGAGTACACGACATGTGGCACTCATGGCACTTGAGGGAGATGAAAGTAGTGATGAGTCCTCCGACTCCTCAAACGCGGCTTCATCATCTTCGGATGATGAAGAGGTAATCACTCCCGAACTTGAGAAATGCTATAGGGCAATTGCATGCTTAACCAATATGTTGAAAAAGTCAAAAATTAAGGTTAAATCATTGCAATTAGAAGTTGAACAATTGAAATCCTCTAGGAATGAGGATGTAGACGATTTGCATGTTGAAATGTTAGAGGATGAGATTAAATCTTTGAAAATTGAAGTTGAACAATAAAAATCCTCTAGGAATGAGGATGTAGACGATTTGTATGTTGAAATGTTAGAGGATGAAAACAAATCATTGAAGAGTAAAGTTGAGAGACTCAAGAGTGTTCTTGAGAAGTTCTCAACAAGCTCAAAGACCTTAGACATGATCTTGAATGCCCAAAGGGAAGTGTACAATAGGGTCGGTATTGGTTACCGACCCAAAGAACCATCATTTGTGTCTTTAATGTCTAGGACTGATGTTAGACAATCTAAGACACCTAGAGCTCAAAGGAATGTAGTCAAGGCATGGGTGCCTAAGTCTTGCTTAGTAGGTGCTTTAGGTCCCAAGGTTTGGGTACCTAATGTAGGATCAGATGCACGTGAGAGGGGGGGTGAATCACGTGCGTTTTAAAAAATATATTTTTTTTTTTGGAGTAAAGAGAATGTGTTTGTAGAATCGTGCACAGCGGAAACGAAAGAGACGATTATAAAAAATGAACACACAAACACGAACGAGTTTTACTTCGTTCGGAGCCTTCGACGACTCCTACTCGAAGGCCCAGGTCCCTCGGACCTTTCCTGTGGGCAATTCACTAAAACTCTCTATCGGAGTCCCCCGGTAGAGTAGGCGAATACAGACGATAGAGAGTGTGACAACCCCACACTCTCTAATAGAAATGAGCACAGAAAATGCAGTAATAAAATCGTTACCAAAAGAAATTTGTCTGAATGAACTTGGATGTTGGCTTCGGTCCCTCCGGCAGAAGTTGGACGTGCTCGCGTCGGAATTTTGTCGCCGGAAGGAGGAGTAATTGATGTGCACAGTTTCGATGAAGAAGACTTTAAACTAAGATGTTAATTTCAGCAATTAACTTCACGCTCCTTACACTTGTGCACTTGCTGCCTTTTATAGATGGTCTTGAGGCGTTAAATTTTATCCAGATCCAAACTTTTCGCTGACTTTATCCATGGTGGAAAAGTACGGAAGAGCACAAATTAATCCATTGCGTGGCTTCGGTTTAGCAATTAGAGGAGTAACCATCAACGTGTAAATTAATTTAAATGAAATGTTATCCTTTAGCTAGACACCTTTAGATGAGTGAAATTCAAATGGGTAGTAAAAAAATCATGTTACAAAGTTTAAACAACTTCACGTGCATGGATTTATTAATGAAAATAATATTTTATTAGTATTACTTTAGCAAGATTAAAATAAAAAAAAATCAATTAAATAAAACATTATTATTATATGTAGAAATAATTTTATCCTCTAATAAAACTTCAAATTAAACTGAAAAAAATAATGAAGAGTAATTTTGCAAAAAAGTCCCTGCAAAACCAAGTTAGTCCAATAAAAAATTAATCATGTAAAACAAGGTTAGCACAATTTTATTTGGACTAAAATAAGATAAAATTCTAAGTTAATTAGATCCTGTCTCCCAGACCAGGATCTAACCAGGACTCAACTTAGATCACCCAAATGGGTCTAAGTTGGACCGCGCCTAAAGTCCTAAAATAGGACCCGTCCTCACTGGTTCGCTCCTCCAGTGACTTACCTCACTTACCTCGTGCAGCTCTACTCAACTTCTTAACCCACCAGGTCTTCCTACCAGGACTCAACCACCCTGGTCTTTTTGCCAAGTTTCAACCAACTTGGGCTTCAGCCAGTTGTCAGGCCCCGTGAACCCAACTGGACTTCTCGCCAGGACTCAACTACCCTGGACTTCCCGCCAGGACTCAACCACCCTGGACTTCAGCCTAGTGTCAGGTCCTAAGTCTTTCAACCCTGCACACTTAGTAAAGAGGTCAAAACCAAAAGCAAGTCTAACTTTAACCTATTTGTCATTCATCAAAACTCAGGTTTAACTATTAGTGCAAATTGCACCAACAATCTCCCCCTTTTTGATGCAATGACAACCTGGGTTAAAGTTAGAAAATACCAGATAAAGCAATGAGTCCAAGAATAATATGCAAATGACATGCTCTAAGATCAGAAATTTTTAATTTTCTAACTCACCCCTTAAACCCTCCCCCTTTGGCATTCATCAAAACAAAGAAATAATAAGTGCGCAAGCATCAGAAATAAAACAAGCAATCAAGTAATATGCCAGCCAAGTAAAAAATACTTTAAGTATTTGGGGAAGAGAAAATGCTTAACAAGCATACTAAATTTCTGAACTGATTCAGAGGGGTAAGTCAAATTCTTAATTTAACACAAACAATCTGAGAGCATAAATGTTAAAAGAAATGACTAGGTGTAAATTTAGAAATGACTTTTCGAACACCATTTTCAAAAATTAAAAAGGCTACCTTCAAAATCTTAATCTTTTCCAAAATAAAGAATATCTCAAGGCAAATTAATGAAAAAGAGAAGATTTTCCAAAATTTTCTTTTCAAACGATCATTTAGAATATTTTCAGGATTAATTTGAGAAAAAAATTTCAAGATATTTTTTTTTTAATCCTTGTTCAATTAAAGAAGATATTTTCTAAAACAGTTTTCACTAAACATTTTTGAGAGTTAGAATACAAAATATAAACTCATGCTCCCCCTGAACCAAGTAAGAAAGTTTAGCCCATTTTGAATGTCTAACCGTAGTTACTAGCTAACTATCTATAGTTTGATTGGTAGCCATAGGTGTCTTAATTTCTTTAGCACTATCCATTCCAAATTTTCTAAGTAATTCTTTAGTGTATTTTTGTTGATAGACAAAAGTACCCTCACTAGTCTGTTTTATTTGTAACCCTAAAAAGAAAGTTAATTGACCTACTAAACTCATTTCAAATTCATTTTCCATTACCGTTATAAAATCTTGTAAAAAATTTGAGTTAGTTGAGCCAAATACTATATCATCTACATATACTAGAGCTATAAAAATATCAGTTTTTAGAGTTTTAACAAATAGTGTTGGGTCAATTTTGCCTTGGTTAAAGCCTTTAGATACTAAGTAGTTAGACAATCTTTCATACCAGGCCCTAGGGGCTTGCTTAAGTCCATATAAGGCTTTCTTAAGTTTAAAGACATAGTCAGGATATTCTAGGCTTTCAAAACCTGGGGGTTGGCCTACATAGATTTCTTCCTTAATCAGGCCATTTAGGAAGGCTGACCTAACATCCATTTGATACAACTTGAATCCCTTATGGGCTGCATAACTTAAAAGCATCCTAATGGACTCAAGTCTAGCTACAGGGGCATAGGTTTCATCATAATCAAGTCCTTCTACTTGGCTAAACCCCTTGGCTACTAACCCAGCCTTATTCCTGACTGTTTCTCCTTGTTCGTTAAGTTTATTCCTAAAGACCCATTTAGTTTCAATAAATTTCTTGCCTTTAGGTAAGGGTACTAAGTCCCAGACTTGACTACGTTCAAATTGGGCTAACTCTTCCTGCATGGCTATGATCCAATCAGGGTCAAGTAAGGACTCTTCTATAGACTTGGGTTCAATTTTTGAAATCAAGGCAATTTGACTAAGGTTCCTAAAGGTTGATCTGGTCTGAACCCTTAGCTCTGGATCGCCTATGATCTGATCAGTTGGGTGGGCTGAGCTAACTCGAATAGTTCTGGGTTGGTTAGGTTCAGATTCAGGTGCAGGATCAGTCAGATCATGGTCTCGGTCCTCAAATTGGCTTTCATTTGGGTCAGTACTAGACCTAACAAAATCAATTGGTTGGTAGGTGGTTTGATCAAGGTTATTTGGGCTAGACTTTTCATCAAATTTTACATTTGTAGTTTCTTCAATTCTTAGGGTAGTTTTATTATAAACTCTATAAGCTCTACTGGTAAGGGAATAACCTACAAAGATACCTTCCTCAACCTTAGAGGTAAATTTTCCTAAGTGTTCTCTAGTGTTTAATATATACACTTTGCATCCAAATACTTTAAAATACTTAATATTAGGTTGTTTTTCATAATAGATTTCAAAAGTTATTTTTCCTAGATTTTTATTTATAGTTATTCTATTTTGTACATAACAGGCTGTACTAACAGCCATAGCCCAAAAATATTTAGGTAGATTGTATTCATTTAGCATTGTTCTGGTTGCTTCTTGTAGTGTTCTATTTTTTCTTTCTACTATTCCATTTTGTTGAGGTGTTTTAGGATAAGAGAATTCGTGATGGTAGCCATTTTCTAAGCAGAATTGGTTAAATTTTTGATTTTTGAATTCCCCGCCGTTATCGCTCTTAAGTCTTTTAATTTTAATCCCTTTTTCATTTTCTACTAATTTACAAAATTGAGTAAACATATCAAAAGTTTCATCTTTATTTTTTAAAAATTTTACCCAGGTAAATCTTGAATAGTCATCTATGATTACTAAACAGTAAAAGTTTCCACTAATTGATTTTACCCCATGTGAGTCAAATAGGTCTAGGTGAATTAATTCAAGAATTAACTTAGTTTGAGTTTGACTAGTTGGTTTGTGGGTTGACCTAGTTTGTTTACCTTGTTGACATGCGTTACATAAGGTTGACTCAAGGTTAGATAACTTTGGTAGACCTCTAACTAAACCTTTTAGTTTAGGTAGTTTTCTGAAGTGAGTGTGTGAAAGTCTCCTATGCCAGAGCCAAGTCTCATCCTTATGGGTTAAAAGACAATTTTCTAAGGGACAGGTTAACTTAATTTCATAAATGTTATTGTGCCTAAGTCCTCTAAGTGTGATGTTTAGGTTGTCATTGTGTTTGATCAGACATTCATTGGATAGGAACCTAACCTTATAACCAGTGTCACACAATTGGCTAATACTCAGTAAATTGAAGTGAAAATTTTCAACAAGTAATACATTTGTAATTATAAAATCAGAGTCAAGTTCAATATTACCTAGGCCAATTACCATAAGTTTACCGTTATTTCCAAAAGCAACGGTCCCTAGTCTTTTGTACTTGAGTTCTGTAAATTTGGTGGGATCCCCAGTCATGTGTCTGGAGTACCCACTGTCAATAATCCATTTATTTACCTACAGTTAAGTAAAAGATTTAGAACTTAGGTTAAGTTTTTGAATTTTCTTTTTTTAAAAAAAATTTAAGAAAATTTTAAACATCCTAAAGAATTTGAATTTTATGAATTTTTGAATTTGAATTTTATTAATTTTTGAATTTAAATTTTGAATTTGAATTTTATGAATTTTTGAATTTGAATTTTGAATTTGAATTTTATGAATTTTTGAATTTGAATTTTATTAATTTTGAATTTTGAATTTGAATTTTATTAATTTTTGAATTTGAATTTTGAATTAATTTGAATTTTATTAATTTTTGAATTTGAATTTTGAATTAATTTGAATTTTATTAATTTTGATTTTGTTATTTTGAATTTTGAATTCGTTAATTTGAATTTTGAATTTTGAATTCGTTAATTTGAATTTTGAACTTTGATTTTGTTAGTTTGAATTTTGAACTTTGATTTTGTTAATTTGAATTTTGAATTTTGAATTTGTTAATTTGAATTTTGAAATTTGATTTTGTTAATTTGAATTTTGAAATTTGATTTTGTTAATTTGAATTTTGAAATTTGATTTTGTTAATTTGAATTTTGAAATTTGATTTTGTTAATTTGAATTTTGAAATTTGATTTTAGTAATTTGAATTTTGAATTTTGAATTTGTTAATTTGAATTTTGAATTTGATTTTAGTTGTCCTTATTCATCTCACTTGATCTAAGTTGTCAATCAAAGGGATCCTATGATTTGTGTGAGATAAGTTTGAGTTTGATTTATAAAAGTTAATGTGACCTTTTGTTAGATTCAGGTTTGACAAGAAGCAGTTTAAAAGTATACTTCCATAATTGGTTTCCAGGTCGTGGTGAGGCACAGAGGTCTTCTTTGGCCGAAGCCTTATTGGATCAACAACCACTTTCTAGGCAAAACCGCTTAAGGAAGTTGTACTTTTAACCTACCTATTGAAACTCCTTGGTCTAACTAGTCTAGGATGTGGCGAGGTAGCTTCGGCTAGTTCCACTAGGCTAAGAAGACCAAATAGAGGACGCCTTCCCCTACCTGACTCCTTAGATCAGCTTCCCTAACGTACTATCAGCTCGCCCTACCCTGGTACTGAGTAGGTCAAGTGTCAGACTAACTTTTGAAACTAGTCCTAGGTACCCAGACGGGTAAAGGGTGACTTTGAGGTGCCAACTAATTTGGAGCTTCCCCCTAAATTGTAGACTGGGTGTCTAGGGTCAATGTAGTGGATGTCCCTTTTTGGGACATAAAGTTGATTCTGACCTATTTGCTTTGTTAGGTAAGCTTTCGGAACCCACACTTTTCGTTGATTTTTGCGGGGGTGGATAAAGGAGATAAAGGATATTTGGGCTGATCCTGATTTATATCCTATCCCAGATTTATTGTACATGCCCTTTTGTGATCCAAGAATGAGGTCAAGGTTCTTGGATCGGGTTGTGAAAGTTGCTAGTAGATCCTTAAGTTTTAGGACTTCGCCCTTTAGAGTGGAGTTTTCAGTTTCAAGCTTAATTGTCTTTTGATTTTGAGTTTGTTCAGTTAATGTTCTGGTATTAATTAATTGCTCCTTAAGGTCTTGATTTTCCTTAAGGAGCTGGTTATTCCTAGATTCAGATGCAAGTAATTTTTTATTTAAAATGGAAATAATCTTAAAAAAAATTTCATTAATTGAATCTAAATATACCTTAGTCGAGTCGTCCGAAAAGAGTCCGATCTCTTGACTCGACTCGTATTCGGAATCTTCGTCGTGCTCTGAGTCTGACCCGGGTCCGGCTGCCATTAGTGCGAGATAGTTTGAGTTCCTTGGTGGTTCATCGTCGGAATCATCCGAGCTTTCATCCCACGTGGCTTGAAGAGCCTTCTTCTTTTTGTTCTTAGTGGGTTGGTCCTCCTTCTTGTAAGGGCATTCATGTTTGAAGTGCCCTTTTCTGTTACAGCCGAAGCAGATCATTTTGCTTTTACCTTCAGTGCTGGAGGGCTTCATTACCTTTTGAATATCTTTCTTTGAAAATTTGTTCTTCCTTCTGGTGAACATTTTTCTTACCAAGTTCACCAGTTGTTCTTCTTCATCTGAGTTAGAGTTTGACTCATCTTCAGGTTCTTCTTGAATTTTTCTCTTTGATTTGGCTTCTTTTGGTGAACCTGCAAATAAAGCTAGCCCTTTCTCGACCTTGGCGTTAGTTTGCTCATGCAGCTCTAATTCACAAAATAGTTCATCCAGATTAATTTTTGAAAGGTTCCTAGAAATTTTATAGGCATCTATAATAGATGCCCATAGTGAATTTCTAGGGAACGCATTTAACGCATACCTTATGATGTCCCGGTTCTCCTGTTTGTGCCCGATCATGTGGAGTTCATTCAATATGTGCTTAATCCGGGCGTGGAGTTGACTTGCTGATTCTCCTTCCTGCATTTTTATGTTAAATAACTTATTCAATAACAGGTCTCTCTTTGTTACCTTTGCATCAGAAGTGCCTTCATGTAATTCTGTTAATTTGTCCCATAGCTCCTTCGCCGAGTCGGTTGGTCCAATTCTGTTTAGCTGCTCTTTGGTAAGTCCGCACTGGAGGGTGTTCTGAGCTTTGAACTCGGTCTGAGCCTTTTTCTTCATCTCCGGGTTCCATCTGTCGGGCTTCAGTGGAGCATTATTTCCCTCATCCATTGGCGGTGTGTAGCCTGTTTGAACTGCGAACCACTGATCCATGTCGGTCTTCAGATAAACCTCCATCCTTCTCCTCCAGTAGGGAAAGTCTTCCCCGTTAAAGAGGGGAGGGCGGGCAGTGCTATAGCCTTCACCTTGGGCCATTTAAATTCTATGCACACGAAATAAAAGTAGAAAAAATATCCCAAGACTGGGTCTTGGATTAGTAGTGCGGGAGGAAAAGGAGAAGAGAGAGAAAGAGCGACTCGAAATGGTGTTGCACCAAATTCGAGTAAAATCAAACGAACAAAAAAAATAATCCAAATCTAGGCAACAATACCTAATTTAGATCATGTGTAGCGAAAAATCAAAAATCGAAAAAAGAACTGGATTTCCCCCGGCTCTTATGGTGGTTGCACCGATACAGAGCGAACCTCGCTCTGATACCACTTGTAGGATCAGATGCACGTGAGAGGGGGGGTGAATCACGTGCGTTTTAAAAAATATATTTTTTTTTTGGAGTAAAGAGAATGTGTTTGTAGAATCGTGCACAGCGGAAACGAAAGAGACGATTATAAAAAACGAACACACAAACACGAACGAGTTTTACTTCGTTCGGAGCCTTCGACGACTCCTACTCGAAGGCCCAGGTCCCTCGGACCTTTCCTGTGGGCAATTCACTAAAACTCTCTATCGGAGTCCCCCGGTAGAGTAGGCGAATACAGACGATAGAGAGTGTGACAACCCCACACTCTCTAATAGAAATGAGCACAGAAAATGCAGTAATAAAATCGTTACCAAAAGAAATTTGTCTGAATGAACTTGGATGTTGGCTTCGGTCCCTCCGGCAGAAGTTGGACGTGCTCGCGTCGGAATTTTGTCGCCGGAAGGAGGAGTAATTGATGTGCACAGTTTCGATGAAGAAGACTTTAAACTAAGATGTTAATTTCAGCAATTAACTTCACGCTCCTTACACTTGTGCACTTGCTGCCTTTTATAGATGGTCTTGAGGCGTTAAATTTTATCCAGATCCAAACTTTTCGCTGACTTTATCCATGGTGGAAAAGTACGAAAGAGCACAAATTAATCCATTGCGTGGCTTCGGTTTAGCAATTAGAGGAGTAACCATCAACGTGTAAATTAATTTAAATGAAATGTTATCCTTTATCTAGACACCTTTAAATGAGTGAAATTCAAATGGGTAGTAAAAAAATCATGTTACAAAGTTTAAACAACTTCACGTGCATGGATTTATTAATGAAAATAATATTTTATTAGTATTACTTTAGCAAGATTAAAATAAAAATAAATCAATTAAATAAAACATTATTATTATATGTAGAAATAATTTTATCCTCTAATAAAACTTCAAATTAAACTGAAAAAAATAATGAAGAGTAATTTTGCAAAAAAGTCCCTGCAAAACCAAGTTAGTCCAATAAAAAATTAATCATGTAAAACAAGGTTTGCACAATTTTATTTGGACTAAAATAAGATAAAATTCTAAGTTAATTAGATCCTGTCTCCCAGACCAGGATCTAACCAGGACTCAACTTAGATCACCCAAATGGGTCTAAGTTGGACCGCGCCTAAAGTCCTAAAATAGGACCTGTCCTCACTGGTTCGCTCCTCCAGTGACTTACCTCACTTACCTCGTGCAGCTCTACTCAACTTCTTAACCCACCAGGTCTTCCTGCCAGGACTCAACCACCCTGGTCTTTTTGCCAAGTTTCAATCAACTTGGGCTTCAGCCAGTTGTCAGGCCCCGTGAACCCAACTGGACTTCTCGCCAGGACTCAACCACCCTGGACTTCCCGCCAGGACTCAACCACCCTGGACTTCAGCCTGGTGTCAGGTCCTAAGTCTTTCAACCCTGCACACTTAGTAAAGAGGTCAAAACCAAAAGCAAGTCTAACTTTAACCTATTTGTCATTCATCAAAACTCAGGTTTAACTATTAGTGCAAATTGCACCAACACCTAAAACTTCTATTTTTCGAATTGTGTAGGTTGTGATTGAGGGGGAGCATCTATCAACTTGGTTCGTTGATAGTGGGTGCTCCAAACACATGACCGGGGATAGATCATTGTTTACTATACTTTATAGAAAAAGTAGAGGTAATGTTTCATTTGGTAACAATGGTAGTCTTAAAGTCATAGGAATAGGAGACATTCAAATATTCGAATGTCTTAGGATTAAGAATGTCCTTCTAGTCAAGGGGATGACATTTAATCTCCTAAGTGTCAGTCAATTATGTGATGTGGGTTACACAATTGATTTTCAATCAAGTCAATGTCTAATTAGACAACATGACAACTTTGACACAGTACTAGTAGGAACAAGAGTAGATAATATTTATCAAGTTTCCTTTAAAAGTGCTACTAATGCTTTTGCTATGTGTCTCATGTCAAGAGAAGATGAGTCCACCCTTTGGCATCGGAGACTAGCACATGTGAACATGAGGAATATCCGGAAGCTAGCCAACAAGGGATTAGTTAGTGGCTTACCAAGCATCAAGTATGAAAAGGACAAACTTTGTGATGCATGTCAAATGGGTAAGCAAACAAAATCTGCACATAAAGGTAAAAGCGTTGTAAGTACATCTACCGCTTTAGATTTACTTCATATAGACTTGTTTGATTGTAGCACTATCATATCATTGAATGGTAGTAGATATTGTTTTGTTATCATTGATGATTTTACTAGATATACATGGACATATTTTCTAAAATATAAGGACCAAACCTTAGATGTTTTCATTTCTTTTTGTAGAAGAGTTGAAAATGAGAAATCATCAACTATTAAGACAATAAGAAGTGATCATGGAGGTGAATTTCAAAACCAACGATTTTTAGAGTTTTGTCAAGATAGAGGGTATAGACACGAGTTCTCCACTCCTAGAACACCACAACAAAATGGTGTTGTAGAGAGGAAGAACCGGGTCTTACAAGAGGCTGCGCGAAGCATGCTTAATGAGTACTCACTATCGAGCTACTTGTGGGCCGAAGTTGTAAACACAGCTTGCTACGTGCAAAACCGAGTCCTCATCCATAGGTTCTTAGGAAAGACTCCCCATGAACTTTGGTTTGGAAAACCACCTACGGTTAAACATCTTAGGGTGTTTGGTTGTAAGGTGTTTATCCTAAACACCAAGGACCACCTTGAAAAGTTCACGGCAAAGGCTGATGAAGGGATACTGGTTGGGTACTCCCTAGTTAGCAAAGCCTATCGAGTCTACAATAAGAAATCTAGATTGGTTGAAGAATCTTGTGATGTTGTCTTTGAAGAAATTCCAAAAGCAAATAATCAATCAGAAGATGTTGAAAAAGCTCAATTCGAACTCAGGCAACTGGGTTTGGATGAAAGTCCAAATGTTGTTGATAATGGCGATGAGTCTGATGACGGTGAGCCTAGACAACCCATCGATCAGCCGGATCCTGAGGCTGAGCTAGTGTCTAGTGAAACCATTCAAGAAGCACCACCAACACCAAGGACAACTAGGTTAGCCTCTAGTCATCCCCAAGACCAGATTGTTGGAGACATCCATCATGGGGTTAGAACTAGATCATTCTTCCGGAATGAGGCTAATGAAGTTGCCCTAATTTATGAAATTGAACCTAGAAACATTGACGAGGCGTTAAATGATCCCGATTGGATCATTGTGATGCAAGATGAACTAGGTCAATTCGAAAGGAGTCAAGTTTGGGACTTAGTCCCTAGACCCAAGAAGACCACCATCATTGGAACCAAATGGGTCTTCAAAAATAAATTGAACCATAAGGGAGAAATCATAAGAAACAAGGCACACTTAGTAGCCAAGGGCTACAGTCAAGTTGAAGGTCTTGATTATGATGAGACCTATGCTCCCGTGGCCCGATTAGAGTCCATCCGATTGATGCTTGCATTTGCAGCACATCGGGGTTTCAAGCTATATCAAATGGAAGTCAAATCGGCCTTTCTAAATGGTTTAATAAGAGAAGAGGTCTATGTCAAACAACCTCCGGGGTTTGAGAATACCGAATTCCTAAACCACGTGTTCAAGCTCAAGAAGGCACTCTACGGCCTTAAACAAGCACCCCGAGCTTGGTACGAGCGGTTGTCGATGTTTTTAATTGAAAAAGGCTTTGTTAGAGGCCAAATAGACCCTACACTATTTCTACGGAGAGATGGTGATAATATATTTGTAGCCCAAGTATATGTCGATAACATTATTTGTGGCTCAAACAACAAGGGCTATTTAAATGAATTCATTGGACGCATGGAGAGTGAATTTGAAATGAGTCTAGTGGGAGAGTTGACTTTCTTCCTTGGACTTGAAATCAAACAAACCCGAGATGGGATCCATGTTCATCAATCAAAGTATACTCAAGAGATGCTTCGAAAATTCAACATGAGTAATTCAAAAGAGGTAACCACTCCCATGGCTACAAACACAAGATTAGACAATGATGAGAGTGGTAAACCTGTTGATTTGACTCAATGTCGAAGCATGAAGGTAGTCTGCTATACCTCACAGCCAGTCGACCTGATATACTTTTTGCTATGGGTATGTGCGCTAGGTATCAAGTTTGTGCCAAGGAATCTCACTTGATTGCTGTTAAGAGAATTTTGAGATACCTCAAGGGCACAATTGGTATTGGTCTATGGTACCCCCGTACCGAATCGTTTGACCTAATTGGCTACACCGATTCCGACTATGCTGGATGCAAGTTGAATCGGAAAAGCACGAGTGGGGGTTGCCAATTCCTAGGATCATCTCTAGTTAGTTGGTCAAGTCGGAAGCAACATTGTGTTGCTCTCTCCATGACCGAGGCAGAATATATCGCCATGGGAGAGAGTATATCGCAATTGTTGTGGATGATTCATACTCTAGAGGACTATGGATTAAGCTACAAGAGTGTGCAAGTGTTGTGTGACAACATTAGCACAATTAACCTAACCAAGAATCCGGTCCATCACTCTAGGACTAAACATATTGAAGTGCGTCACCACTTCATTAGGGATCATGTTGCTAGAGGAGATGTTGTACTCTCATATGTAGAGTCCAAATCAAATCTAGCGGGCATTTTCACTAAACCACTCCCCAAAAATGAGTTTAGCTTCTTAAGAAGGGAGTTGGGAATGTGTCGCGCTTCATAGACATCAAAATGCATTCAAAACCCTTGATGATCATTTCGAATTGTTGGGCGACAATTGGGTAACTTGGGGACATCTCACACAAACTATAAGGTTTACCAAAATATTTTTGTTTGCTAGATATGGGGTGAGATGCTAGGATCAACTAAATTTCTCGAAATGTCATTGCATCCCTTGAGAAATTTTGGTTGACAAGATAAAAATCACTTCGGTGACCAAGTATAGGGAAAACCAATGCATAACATATGTGTACTTGGCTCCGGGATCATACTTGGACATTCCAATCAAGGAAACTTGATTAGAAACTTGAATTTGATACAAACTTGGTTGAAATTGAATGGATGTTTGTTGATTGAGTTTGACTCCACTTGAGTGGAGCAAAGTGATTGTTAAACCCATAAGGACCTTTGATCCTTATTCAGGGATCAATTTTAGTCAAGGGATCACTTCCAAGATCGATAACTTTCATCAGATCTTGTCAGAAATCTTTTGGAAGTCTGAAACTGAAAGTTTCAGATCGTATCAGGAAAATTCAGGAAGCCTGATCGGTCACAGGACCGATCAGGAGTATGTCTGATCGGTCCAACGGACCGATCCAGCTCCTTTGCCAAAAATTGTCAAAACCCACTGTGTTGGTCTGGATCGGTCCCCGGACCGATCTAGCGCCCTCTGTGGTGATCGGTCCACAGACCGATCAGAGGGGTCACAGAACACTTCGCGAAAAAAAATTGACCAAACATTCTGTGTTGGCCTGGATCGGTCCCCGGACCGATCTAGCACCCTGTGTTGATCGGTCCACAGACCGATCAGGGGGCTCACGGCAAAACCTCCAAACCTACTGATCGCTTCCTGATCGATCAGCCGATCAATCAGGGGCCTGCCTGATCGGTCACCCGACCGATCAGGACCAGGCCAGTCCGATCAGGCCGGAGCCTGATCGGTCTGGGCGCTACCAAATCAAACGGTGATCCGTTCAATCGCATTAAATTGCGGTTGGTGGACCGATCCACCAACCGATAAACTTCATGTAAACCCTTTCTTCCCAAGCCCTAGCACCGAAACTCACTTCTTGCGCATCCTCTTGTTGTGCGTGAGTTCTCTTCCTACGTTTCTACCTCCTACGCGTGGCTATGAGTGCGATCTTCTCCCCGTGCGTGCGAGTTTCTCGTCCTGCGGTTGGTGTTCTCAGCAACTGCAAGCTGCAAGCTTGTCCCCTGCGCTGCGATTCTTTCTTGCACAAGTTTCAGAGAGTGTTTTCTCCAAACAAATCATCAATGGCACCTAAGTAAGCATTTTTGTTAGTTTTCCTTACAGATCTGTGTTGGGACCGGGTGCATGTTGACATGGATACGGGTTCGTAATTTTAAAATTAATTACGTGCAGCGGAAGGTTTAGCATAAATAATTTCTCAAATTATTTAACTACACATCTAAGCATGCAACTTTATCTTGTATAGACATGATCATATATTTAAAATTTTGCAAAAACATAAACTAATTTACGTATTACCTCACGTAACTCAAAGGAAGGGGCGAGATCCAACCGTAAGCGTTCCCCAGAAGCTCCGCCTCTATTTGCGTCCACGCCGAGTATCTTCGGGATGACTTCGCAAAGCCACGAGTTTCGTGTTCTTGAGAACTACTAGATTCTCCGAGAACGCGATAAGAAAACCAAGAGAGAAGTAATCACATCGGAAAAACTCACAATTCCGGCGAGAAGGAGGAAGATGACTTGCGCCCAATCCCAAGGTGATAATGGCTGGAGAGGAAGATCGTCCCAACGGAAGAACTTTGCCGCCTCGGTGCTTCTCCTTGTGCTCACGGCAAGAAGAAGGGAGAAGAGCCTTGTGGTCGTCCAACAGAAAGAAGGGAGGAGAGGGAGAGAGCTCAGGAGAGAATACTTCGATTTATTTCCAAGCCTTGCCTTGGGTCCTTTATATAGTGGCCTCTCAATCGCCAAGTCACTTTTTTCTTATGGAATAAATTTTCTATGACTTATTCCATCATGCCAAGTTTTATCATATTTTAATTCATGATAAAAACCGACCAAGTCTCCTTTTTTCTTATGGAATAAATTTTCTTATCATGGTAAATCAATCAATGATTGATTTTATAAAATAAAATAAACCAATTTATGGTTCATTTTAATTTCCATGAAAAATAAACCAAACCTTGGTTTATTATATAAAAATTTATATCATCCATAATTTTATAAAACAAACCACACTTGGTTTATTTTATAAATTGAACCAAAAACTTGGTTCTCTCCCTTTGTTGTGGCCGACCAAGCAAAGAGGATGGAGACCCTCTTTGGCCGGCCTATCCAAAACACGCCCCAATGAATTAAACTTATTTAATTCATCTATTAAGTCTTCAAAAGACTTAGTCATTTTACGCTTCCGATGCGTCTCTGAAAAATTCAGATTCGACTTATCGTTTAGCTTAACCAAACCTCATCTCTCTTGATTGGAAAATCTAATTTTCAACTCGTTTTAAATCCCTCGGATTACTCATAGTGCGTGTGACTAAATAGGCTTTCGATTTATATTGGCCGTCTATAATTAATCAATTATAGAACGATCATGAGTGGCACCTAGCAGTACATCATGATCCCCAATTAATTGAAAGATCAACGGTTGACCTCAGAAACTATTCTGAAACCCTTCAGCAGCTGTAATGAATCGTGCCCCATTCCCTTCACCATCTTATATCCACTTGGTTCAGGACATGGTCTATGTGTGTCAGTCCCCACTAGGCTGACTACGTCACACCTAGCCCAAGTAACGTTTTCTCGTCCTACGGATTCTAATTACTCTCATGTATTTAAGAGGTTCATACTCTGAACATGTCATGCTCTGGCCAGAGGCTTCGAGTAACAATCCGACGATAGGCCTTGGGTATACATCTCCTCGCAAGGAGTGGTGAATCCTTTGTAGGTTGTTCAAACATCTTCGGGCACTTCGGCTTATACCCAATCATCCTGGGTCCACACCTCCTTGGAGATGCTTGCTTAAGATGTCAAAGTATAAGTCTCCATGACCAAGATGACTTGAACACCGCAAGTCAAAGGAACATCGCACTTAAGCTGCAGTAATAACTTCATTGACATATCTATATATAGACTACCATATAAAGTTTTACAGCTAGTCACTCCAATGAACTAGTTCCCTTAACTAGCATTCATGTTTATCTCCGGACATCCCAATGACACCAGCCAGTGAGAATCAGCTGATTAGAGAATAACCCATGCTAGTCTCACAGAATTGATAGTGTCCGTATTTATCAATACATCGACTAGGGACAATTTCAATACTTCACAATTGCACATATAGAGATAATCACTAGTTGTGAATTCATCACAAATTCTCTCATGTTGTGAATTGTATTGCGGACATTCAGTAAATGAGTTTAAGATCTCAATCAAATACATAAACATGTATACTCAAATAGTGAATATTCATTTATTAAAATAAATGATTACAATCATAAGGCGATTGCCTTAGTACACTTTTCTCATATCACTAACAAACTCCCACATGGCCTAATGCCAATCGCTACGGTATCCAATACCACAGGCTCTAACATGACCCTTAAACTTGCTTTGAGGCAAGGCCTTAGTTAAAGGATCCGCTAAATTCCTTTCAGTGGGAATTTTCTCTATTTGTATATCATTCCTACTTATAATATCTCTGATCAGATGATATTGGCGAAGCACATGTTTGGATCGCTAATGAGACCTTGGTTCCTTCGCTTGTGTAATAGCTCCATTGTTGTTGCAATAATCCAGTATTGCTTCATCAATGGTTGGAACCACACCAAGTTCTAAGACAAACTTCTTGATCCAGACTGTTTCCTTTCCTGCTTCCGAAACTGCAATATATTCCGCTTCCATGGTAGAATTCGCTACGGTGTCTTGCTTGGAACTCTTCCAACTTATTGCGCCTCCATTCAAAATAAATACGTATCCGGACTGAGATTTGGAGTCATCCTTATCTGTCTAGAAACTGGCATCTGTATACCCACGTATTACCATATCACCTTCTCCATATATTAGGAACACATCCTTAGTTCTTCTCAAGTACTTGAGGATTGTCTTGACAGCCGCCCAATGATCCATTCCTGGATCAGACTGGTATCTGCTTGTGACGCTCAGAGCATACGATACATCGGGCCTAGTACATAACATAGCATACATGATAGATCCTATCGCGGATGCATAAGGAATCTTATTCATGCAAATCCTCTCGTCTTCTGTGCACAGACACATAGACTTCGAAAGGTTGATCCCATGCCTGATGGGAAGGTAATCTTTCTTGGATTCCGACATGCTAAACCTTTTTAGCACTCGGTCTATATATGTAGACTGCGAAAGACCAAGCAACCGTTTTGATCTATCTCTATAGATTCTAATCCCAAGGATATAGGTTGCTTCTCCCAGGTCTTTCATGGAGAAAGTTTTGGACAACCAAATTTTAACTGATTGTAAGACTGATATATCGTTTCCTATAAGTAATATGTGATCGACATATAACACTAGGAATACGACTGCACTCCCACTAACCTTCTTGTACACACAAGGTTCATCAGGATTTTGTGAGAAATCAAACTCTTTGATTGTCTCATCAAAATGGATGTTCCAGCTTCTGGATGCTTGCTTTAGTCCATATATGGATCGTCGAAGCATGCATACTTTGGTTTTATTAACCGATCTGAAACCTTTAGGTTGTATCATGTATACATCCTCAAGCAGGTTTCCATTAAGGAAAGCTGTTTTCACATCCATTTGCCATATCTCATAATCATAATGAGCTGCTATGGCCAGGAGCATCCGAATGGATTTAAGCATAGCTACTGGCGAATAAGTTTTGTCATAATCAATTCCTTGTTTCTGAGGATATCCTTTTGCCACTAATCTAGCCTTAAAGGTAACAACATTACCTTCCATGTTGGTTTTCTTCTTGAAAACCCACTTGCACCCTATGGGCTTAATCCCTTCAGGTGGGTTAACCAAGTCCCATACTTGATTTTTGTACATGAAATCCATTTCCGACTTCATGGCTTCAAGCCACTTATCCCTTTCTGAATTTTTCAGAACAACTTCATAACTGATAGGTTTATCATTGTTAATGAGTAACACGTCGTTTGATTCACTTATGAGAAATCCGTATCTCTCTGGAATATTGCGTGTCCTATCAGACCTACGAAGAAGTGGTGTCGTTTTAGGTTCAACTGATAGCTCATCATTATGAGTTATTGGTTGTGGGTCTAGACTAGGTGTCTCTGTAATGTCTATTAGAGTTTCTTGAACTTCTTCAAGTTCAATGCTACTCCCACTGTTTTCTTGTAAAAGAAATTCTTTTTTTAGAAATACAGCATGCCTTGAAACAAACACCTTTTGTTCCAAGGGATGATAGAATTGGTAACCCTTCGTTTCCTTAGGGTATCCAATAAATAGAGATTTATCAGACTTAGCATCCAATTTGTCTGATACAGTCCACTTTACATAAGCAGGACAACCCCATATCTTTAGGTGAGATAAATGAGGTTTCTTACTATTCCACGTCTCATATGGAGTAATAGAGACTACCTTGGTCGGGACTCTGTTTAGCAAGTAAATAGTTGTCTTAAGCGCATAACCCCAAAAGGATTTTGGAAGAGTTGCATGATTCATCATAGATCTAACCATGTCCATCAAGGTTCGGTTACGCCTCTCAGATACACCATTATGCTGTGGTGTATATAGCGGAGTCCATTGAGACAATATCCCATTGTCCCTAAGATAATCTTGAAACTCTTGACTTAAGTATTCACCACCACGATCGGATCGAAGTATCTTAATACTTTTGCCAAGTTGTTTCTCTACTTCACTTCTGAACTTTTTGAATTTCTCAAAAGCTTCAGATTTGTGTTTCATTAAGAACACATACCTTTATCATGAGTGATCATCGATAAAGGTAATGAAGTAGCTATAGCCTCCTTGTGCAAGAGTTGACATTGGTCCACATACATCAGTATGTATTAGACCAAGCAATTCTCCCACTGGTTTACCTTTTTTGGAAAAGGGTAATTTGGTCATCTTGCCTTTTAAGTATGATTCGCATGTATCAAATGAACCAGGTTTAAATGATTCCAGAATTCCACATTGGTGTAATTTGGTCATGCGTTTCTTGCATACATGGCCAAGACGACAATGCCACATATAGGAGTCTATTTGATTATCTATTCGAGCACGTTTGTTGCTAACTTCGATATTGAAAATGTCACCGGATAAATCTAACGTGTAGATACCATTGCATAAAGTTCCGGTCCCATAAAGAACACCATTTAAAGTTATGTAACAGCAATTGTTACTAAAAGTTAAATGGTAACCCTTTTCATTCAAGCATGAAATAGATACAATGTTCTTTATTAACGAAGGAACAAAATAACAATTATCCAATTCTAAGACAAGTCCAGTAGGGAGCTTTAGCAAATATGTTCCGATGGCAATAGCAGCAATCTTTGCTCCATTTCCAACTCGCAAATTCGTTTCTCCCTTGACGAGTCTTCTTCTATTCCTTAGCCCGTGTATGTCATTACATATATGTGAGCTACACCCAGTATCAAGTACCCAGGTGTATGTCATTACAATAGCAGAAATCTTGATTTCTCTTATGAGATTTTGGCAGAGTATCTGGGCGGTCGTCGATCGCCTAACTTGTATTCTATCTATCCTGAGCTCCCTGACCCTTTGTTGGCTCCTTTTGCGGATGTCACCCCCGACACTATATATCAGCACTTCTTTGGCCATCCTCGACCAGCCGGTCTTGATGAGTTGGGGCCTAATTTTTCGACTTTTACAGCCCTACGACTTGCTCCTGTTGATTACATTCTATTCAAGATAATCACAAACGGCATCCTGCCGATCACTTCCAAACCCTTGACCGAGATCCGACCTTACCATTGCCTGATGCTCTATGGTATGCACCGCCACATGGACTTTGACATCATGAAGAGCATTTTTCAGTCCATCCTATCCTATAGAGAGCCGAGCCAACGCACTGTCTATATGCCTTTTGGTCACGTTATCACTGACTGGCTTATGTCAGTAGGTGTCGATGTAACCAAGGGTCGGACAGTGCTCATGGTTAAACAGGATTGCAGACTTGGCAGACGGGCGTTTGCCAAATCCGGCATCATCATCCAGGATCACGATCGGGCACTGGTTTGGAAGGACGGGAGGGGGCTTAGAGAGCTGCCTAGGGGAGGTCCACATTTTCAGGCACCAGCGGATGCTGCTGCACATCAGGAGGCTCCCGCTGCTACTGCTGACTACGACTATGAGCCGGACCCAGACCTGTGTTGGTAGATTTCAGAGCTGGATCGGACCATCCAGCATGATCTTCATTTGCGAGAGCTCTATCGCGAGGAGGTTCGGTCGGGTTTTCGCTCTTTCAATCGCAGACTGACCGCGGTGGAGTCCGATGTCTCCGGGGTCCGTACTTTACAGCAGACTTGGTATGATGAGTGGCGCTGACACACATTTCCTGGAGATGCGCCCTCAGGCAGTGCTGCACCTGGAATCTTTTGTTCCTGATGATGCCACGATGGATGACCCTATGCATGATGACCCCCCCCACCGATGGTTGATCTATTCTGCTTCTGCCCTTGACTATTTGATTGTTTGGATTGTATGATTTTCGGGCTATATGCCTATGACTTGACGTTATTGGTTTTTGTACTGTCTTTACCTTGAGTTTGATGCTTGATGATGCATCTGACACTATGCCTGCTTTTCATATTTGACTTACTATTTTCTGCTTATTGATTGGTGTATATGCTTGTTCATAAAATTGCTATCGTTATGTATGCCTCATTATGCGTTGCACTGATTATGCTTATGATGCCATGTTCATATGATACATATGATTGTTTTGTCATGCCCTATATTTATCATATGTTTTCGTATGTTTTCAAAATTCAATCAAATCTTTTGTTGTTTTGGGAAACCCCTAGGGTTGAGGGGGAGTATGATTAAACTTAACAACCTGTCTACACCCTTTTCGGTGTTTGACAAAGGGAGAGAGTGTGGTTGGTTAAGTTTGGGATAATTATGTTGTAGGGGAAGGATCCTGATTCCCCTATGATTCTGAAATTTGAATTTGAGAAAATTGATTTCAAAATCCCTAAACTTAAAATCGGGTTGTCAAACAACAAAAAGGGGGAGATTGTTAATGCAGTCTGACCCTGATTGTTATTTTGGTGTTGACACCGATTTTAGTTTGGGTTGATGATTGTGATTATGATTAAGTCCTGGTCGTGGACTAGGCATACCTAGTGGGACTAGGTGTGAGAAAATCCTAGCTTGGAGGGCTAGGTGTGGAAAAGTCCTAACCTGGAGGGTTAGGTGTGGAAAATCCTAGCTTGGAGGGCTAGGTGTGGAAAAGCCCTAATCTGGAGGGTTAGGTGTGGAAAATCCTAGCTTGGAGGGCTAGGTGTGAAAAGTCATAACGTGGAGGGTTAGGTGTGGAAAATCCTAGCTTGGAGGGCTAGGTGTGAAAAGTCCTAACCTGGAGGGTTAGGTATGAAAAAGTCCTGGCTTGGAGGGTCAGGTCCTAGCCTGAAGGGCTAGGTTGATGAAATCCCGGCTTGGAGGGCCAGGTCCTAGCTTGGAGAGCTAGGTTGGATGAAATCCTAGCTTGGAGGGTCAGGTACTAGCTTGGAGGGCTTGGTTGGATGAAACCCTAGCTTGGTGGGCTAGGTTGGAGTCCCTGGATCGGTCTGGTGACCGATCAGGGAAGTTGGCATGGTGCTCCTATGTGGATCGGTCTGGCAACCGATCCAGCGATGACTGATCGGTCTGGTGACCGATCAGGGAGTATGTGTTTCACTCACTGCACGGCTCCTGATCGGTCTGGTGACCGATCAGGGAGCCCACAAGTGAGTTGAGTTCCCCTGCTGCTCTGCTCCTGATCGGTCCGGTGACCGATCAGGGAGCATCCAGTAGGTTTTTGGGAACCTTACTGATCTGCTCCTGATCGGTCTGGTGACCGATCTGGAACACTATTCAGACCGTTCTGGAGAACAATCAAGTGTCGCGAGTTTCTCACTATGACCGATCAGGACGAAACCTGATTGGTCTGAGCATGCCCTGATCGGTCTGGTGACCGATCAGGAGGGTTGGACTACGAAGCTAAGAAATCGCCCTGCAAAGGGGTGGATCGGACTGGTGACTAATCCGCAACCTGGGATCGGTCTGGTGATCGGTCCCAGAGAAATCGCGATTTCTGATTGAGCGTTGGGGATCGATCAGGATGAAGCCTGATCGGTTTGAACCCACCCTGATCGGTCCTGATCGGTCCGATGACCGATCACCTTAATTTAAAATGCACTGTCAGACGCTCTGATCGCATCTGAACACATCTGATTTCTCTGCGCTTAATCTCTGATACTTGATTCACTGCTGATTTGCTGTGCTAATGTTCTGATTAAGTGTGCAGGTGACAGGGATGGATTCAAACACTCAAGGAGAGTCAATGGAGGTCTTTCCTTGGAGCAGGTTTGTCCGTTTTCCATCTCAGGTTGCAACGGACGCTGGCGCTGGCTGGAGCTACTGACTGGGGCTGGCCTGAGGGAAGCTAAGGGAGTCCAGGAGAGCTCAGTAGTAGCTGGCTGTTGTAGGGGAGCAGCTGGAGGCTGCAGTGAGGTGGTGACCTGGTGATCGGTGAGCGGAGACTTAAGGGCTCCTGTGGCGAACAAGTCTCAACAACAAGGTTACAGCGTGTGTTCTTGCGACATCTTGTGTTCTGCTCGTGCGATCTGTGATTCCATCATCTTGAGCAAGCAACTGTGATCTCTGAAGCAACCTTGCATTACTTGAGCATTTGGAAGAAGAACCAGGAAGCTTGGCGAGTCCATCAGCGAGAAGACACGAAGAAGAGAGTTCATGTGTGAGATCTGCGCTGGTGGAGCTCGGTGAGAAGTTTGCTTGGGTTCTTGCTGTCCTAAGTGCTCTGTAAGATCCTTCTTGTGTTTCATTGTGCTTAAAACTCTATCTTTGTTGAAACGCAGTGGAGAGGTTACTCCACCGAAAAGAAGGTTGCATTTTATCCGGATTTTCCGGGGCTTGATCTGCCGACGATCAAGGGATCGCCCACCTTAAGGGCACGCCAAGGAGTAGGGGCAAGTTATCCCCGAACCTTGTAAATCTTCTTGTTAGTGTTTTGCATTTGTGCTTAGCTTAGGGTTCATTTCTGCATACTCTGTTTTACTTTAGCTTTCGCTATGCTACTAACATTTGAGGTGCAGAAATTCGATAGTGCCAGAGTTTAAGTGTCTGGCTATATTCACCCCCCCTCTCTAGTCATCCAAGTTCCAACAATTTATAGGGCTAAGGTAGAGACCATGAGGAGGAGTTGGGTCTTGGATTGCTAATGAATCCAAACAAAATCCATTAATGAGGATTCATTCCACTAAAGGATCCCCATTAAACTTCCTCACCAACCCCCATATTTTTATATGGGCTCCACCTATTATGAGTCATCCATCTCCCCGTGTTTAAGATATCGAATGCCCTATAATTAATTTAAATTGCTAATAATTTTAATTAATTATCTTCTTGATCCTCGACTAGTACCACTCAACCTTTTCATCATGTCGGACCATAATCCACTTGCAAATTTTGACATGATGATCCTTATGAGCTCATCAAGGGGGCATCATCATCCCGACTCACCAGGACATGGATTCGCTCAATAATCAACAGCACACCATGTAGAAAATATTATTACCCAACTTACCGGGCCTATCAATCTAACATAATAGATCTCACCCATTGGTAAATTAAAATAATAATAATTAAATATATGTGCCCATTATTATTTTGGGATTTACAGATCGTACTCCATAATATAAACCGAGGTCTAATCCAATTTATAAAGTCAGTACAAAATTGGATGACCTCTCTTTTAGTCCTACTCAATGCACACAAAATGCACTAATGTAATTCTATGGTTAAGACAAACCACACCTAATTATACTACAACCATCCCGATGGTTTGTCCAACTTCATCTCGGTTATGAGCCTCTTTCTTATGCTTCTGCAAGGAACTTGATAACATGATCTTCTGTGTGTCACCATTCACCATGTTATCTGCAATGTAATGTATGAGATGTTTTGTGCATATACTAATATAAATATGCACCGTGTGATTTTGCGATTCTCTTTTAAAATGTAGATGTATTTTAACCAAAAGCAAGGCATTTAGTATACATCCTAACAATCTCCTACTTATACTCAAAGATTTTGCTATTATCAATATGTCATACATCTGACCCCTATATCCTTCACATGCCTAAAAGCTCTCGCTACCAAGGCCTTAGTGAAAAGATCTTCCTAGGTTATCCTCTGTTGTAATCTAGGAAACAACTATTCCTCTCCTGGGTGGTACTTGCGCTCTATGTGTTCACTCGCCTTATGGACTCGTGATTCTTCGAGTTTGCAACTGCACCATTTTAATCACAACAAAATGTGATAGCCCTAAGCAAACCAGGAATCACATCGAAGTCCATCTTGAGGTTCCTGAACCATGTAGCTCTATTGGCTGTCTCAGAGACTGTCATCCATCTAGCTCCCATGGTGGAGTCCTGTTGGGACTGGGTGCATGTTGACATGGATACGGGTTCGTAATTTTAAAATTTAATTACATGCAGCGGAAGGTTTAGCATAAATAATTTCTCAAATTATTTTAACCACGTATCTAGCATGCAACCTTATGTTGTGGAGACATGATCATACATTTAAAATTTTGCAGAAAGTAAACTAATTTACTTAATACCTCGCGTAACTCGTAAAAAGGGACGAGATCCAACCGTAGCGTCCCTTGGAAGCTCCGCCTCTATTCGCGTCCATGTCGGGTTTTCTTCGGGATGACTTCGCAAAGCCACGAGTTTCGTGCCGACAAGAATTACTAGATTCTCCAAAGGCACGACAAGAATACCAAGAGAGAGATGAAAAACTAACCACCAAACGAAGAACGGAATCAAGATTCTGGGAGGAAGGAAGGAGTCGCGCCCGCTTATTCTTCTTCTTCGACTTCTTCTTGGTGGTGGAAGCTCACGGCAAAGGGGGAGGGCTCTAGGGCCGGCGGCACTAGAAGAGGGAGAGGGAGAGAAGGAGAGGGAGAGAGGCTAGGCAAGAATCCTTGATCTCTTAGATTAATTTCCAAGCCTTGCCTTGGTACCTTTATATAGTAGCCTCTTAATCGCCAAGTCTCCTCTTAACGGAATAAATTTTTCATAAGAAATTTATCTTATAAATTTTTCTATGAATTATTCCGTTATGCCAAGTTTTTATTATAACTTAATTTATAATAAAAACAACCATGTCTCCCCTTTTATTATGGAAAGAAATTTCTTTATATAAATTTCTTTATCATGGTAAATCAATCCATTATTGATTTTATAAAATAAAATAAACCATTCCAAGGTTTATTTTAATTTCCATGATAAATAAATCTCTTTATATAAATTTCTTTATATAAATTTCTTTATACAAATTTCTTTATACAAATTTCTTTATCCATAATTTTATAAGACAAACCACGTGCGGTTTATTTTATAAATTTGAACCAAACAATTTGGTTCTTCCCTCTTATTGTGGCCGGCCAAACAAAGAGGGTGGGGACCCTCTTTGGCCAGCCAAACCCAAGCCACGATCTCACGAATTAAACTCATTTAATTCGTTCAATAAGTCTTCAAAAGACTTAGCCATTTTATGCTTCCGATGCGTCTCTGAAAAATTTAGATTCGACTTATCTCTCTTGATCGGAAAATCTAATTTTCAACTCGTTTTAAATCCCTCGGACTACTCGTAGTGCGTGTGACTAAATAGGCTTTCGATTTATGTTGGCCGTCTATAATTAACCAATTATAGAACGATCATGAGTGGCACCTAGTAGTACATCATGATCCCCAATTAATCGAAAGATCAACGGTTGACCTCAGAAACTATTCTGAAACCCTTCAGCAGCTTTAATGAATCGTGCCTCATTCCCTTCACCATCTTATACCCACTTGGTTCAGGACATAGTCTATGTGTGTCAGTCCCCACTAGGCTGACTACGTCACACCTAGCCCAAGTAACGTTCTCTCGTCCTACGGATTCTAATTACTCTCATGTATTTAAGAGATTCATACTCTGAACATGTCATGCTCTGGCCAGAGGCTTCGAGTAACAATCCGACGATAGGCCTTGGGTATACATCCCCTCGCAAGGAGTGGTGAATCCTTTGTAGGCTGTTCAAACATCTTCGGGCACTTCGGCTTATACCCAACCATCCTGGGTCCACACCTCCTTGGAGATGCTTGCTTAAGATGTCAAAGTATAAGTCTTCATGACCAAGATGACTTGAACACCGCAAGTCAAAGGAACATCGCACTTAAGCTGCAGTAAGAACTTCATTGACATATCTATATGTAGATTACCATATGAAGTCTTACAGCTAGTCACTCCAATGAACTAGTTCCCTTAACTAGCATTCATGTTTATCTCCGGACATCCCAATGTCACCAGCCAGTGAGAATCAGCTGATTAGAGAATAACCCATGCTAGTCTTAACAGAATTGATAGTGTCCATATTTATCAATTCATCAACTAGGGACAATTTCAATACTTCACAATTGCACATGTAGAGATAATCACTAGTTGTGAATTCATCACAAATTCTCTCATGCTGTGAATTGTATTGCGGACATTCAGTAAATGAGTTTAAGATCTCAATCAAATACACGAACATGTATACTTAAATAGTGAATATTCATTTATTAAAGTAAATGATTATAATCATAAGGTGATTGCCTTAGGACACTTCTCTCATATTACTAACAAGTCCATCACGCAGCCATTGCGCGACACTCTCCCATACAGTGGTTCTACCTCCTAAAAGTAATCACAAAATCTTGAGGAATACTTATATTTGCCCCTTGTCTTGATTGGAATTCTATATCCATATAACCCACCGGAGATTAGTCTAACAGGTAAACAAGCATATAGTCCTTAGTCCTTCTCAGGCACTAATATATGTTTTTACCGCAGTCCAATTTCCTTGACCTGGGTTACTCCAATATCTATCAACCATGCCCAGGGCACAACAGATATCCGACCTCGTTTTTAGCATACATGAGGCTTCCTATAGGTGACACTAAAGGAACCGTCATTACCTACTCTATCTCCTTTGATAATCTAAACATATCTCCTTAAATAGAGTAGCTCCAAAGCTAAAAAGTACAAAACTTTTCTTGGAGGTATCCATGCTAAAACGAGTTAGAACAGTGTCTTGTATGAAGCTTGGGATAAGCACATCATCCTTGTCAGGAGATTCCTTAGATCTGTGATCCCCAAGGATGTGTCTTACTACTCCCTAGTCCTTCATAATTCTTTAGACGACCATACCCTTACGCCTGATAAGTAAGTCCTACAACTATCCCAAGAGGTACTTGCCACTACGATCTAATCGTAATGTCGCCATACTTTTACCCTGATGTTTATCCGCATCATATTTGAATTCTTTGATCTCATCAAGGTATTCAGTCTTACGGTACATCAAGTAAATGTATTTTGAATATTTGTTTATAAAATAAATGAAGCATTCAAGGCTACCTCTATTCTGGATAGACTAAGGACCTTTACTTATCAGGTTGAACCAACTCCTACATACCTCTGGCTCTATGCCCCTTGGCTTAGAAAAGCCTCTTGGTCTTCTAACCATCCAAGTAAGATTCAAAGGTTTTAAGGAAGACTAGTCCTCCACCACCAATGAACCCAAGGGTCCATTGGCTATCAACCTTTGAATCCTACTAAACGTTAACAAGTCCAAGCCTTAGAGCCTAAAGGTATGCTTGGTTCATCCAGGACGAAACATTTCTCTTACTTTGGTTGGATGATAAGCTATTTAACATCTATTTACAACATGGGAGCTTTTGGTTATAAAATGAAGCAATTGCCTATCTATGTACTTTAACAGATAATCCTTCTATTTCACTTTTAATAATAAAAGCAATATAATATCTTATTCTAGAAACTGAACAATGTTCTTTCCAAAAAAATTAAGTACATAAAAGCAATCTATATAAAACCAACACATTTATCATCCTATCTAAAAGACATAAATGAATAACTCTCACTGCAAAAATCATCTCTGTAGCCTATCCCATGTAGATGGTAATCTCCTCCTCAGCTAGTCGTCGGGTTTCCTGGAACCTTTGCAAAGAGATGCAGACATGATTAGTGGCATCCGTATCTACACACCAGGTACCGGTAGATATCACCGCTAAACATGTTACAATGGCACAAGAGAAAAATATACCTGAATTATTACTCTGGCGGCGGGGACAGTCTACCTTCCAATGTCCAGACTGCTTGCACACAAAACACTTGCCTTTCAGCTTCTTTATGCAACTCTAAGGTCCCTGTAATCCTGCTATTTTCTTTACCCCAGCATGTTTCTTCTTCTTCTTTCCTTTCGGTTTAGAAGTAGAAACCTCTTGAGCAATGAAAGTCTGTGAGCTCTGAAGAGAAAATGCCTTTGTCGCCTCAAGTTCTATCAGAAGTTCTTCCCACGAATATAAACGTTTGTCCATATTGTAGCTTAGGCGAAACTTCTCAAAACTCTTTGGTAGAGATTGGAGGATGAGATCGACCTGGGTTTCCACATCGATCTGTGCTCCAAGGATTTCCATCTCTTTCAGCCAAGCCATCATTTTGAGAACATGTTCCCTTATGGGCATACCCTCAACCAAGACGGTCGTTGTCAAGTTCTTCATGACCTCCTGCCTAGCGGCTCAATTATGATGCCCGAAGAGTTCATCAAGTTTGGATGTTTTATCACTGGTAATGGAAGAAGCCTGATTTTGATGACACTCAGTCGTCTCGTCTGCTTCTAGTCATTTCCTAAACTATTCAAACTCCTCTTCACCATTAATCTCGCTAGGTTTTTCGACACAGAACTTGACAAGATCACTTTTGGGTTCCTCGGCAGTAGAGACAAAGTCCAGATTTAATTCCCAATCCATATTATTATTAGGGGCATTTATTTGGTTTTCTCTTTCAATTAAAACAAGTGGGTCAAGATCCATTTCAAAACACCTGAGAATCACAAAAATCACACACTTTAGATTTTGAAAATAAATTGACTCCTCAAAATAATAAATTTTCAAAATCAACCAACACCTCAAAACATCAAGAATTTCGCATGTCACGATGGTGTGGACGTATATGAATTCTACATTTGTGGGAGGAGGTTTTACCCATTAATTTTATTATCTTGCCATCCTAACTTTTTGACAAGTAAAATTAATAGTTGGTCCTCTTCGACCCTACAAATAATAGCAGTGACTCCGATGTGGAGAATATTATTATTTGCATCTAAGTGTTCACCATTACATGACACTAAGAAAATTATCCTATTATGTGTCATCCGATGGGGAAGTACACACACTCTTCAATAACTTTCTATAGTCTTTTCTGACCTAGTGATCCGCAGAACAAGCCCATCAGATGGGGAGGAAGGCACTCAGAGCTGACGCACAGACTTGTTCACATCACTTGTCAGATTGTAATGGAAGTCATGGGACCCTTAGGGTCCCTCTCCCACTTAGTTATTTACGTTGAGGATTTTCACATGCACACAGACACAACAAGCACATTAACCAATATAATAAACAAGGAAAAATCCTAGATTTTTCCAACTATTATGGCCTTGGTCTCCAATGCGCCTCCAGTCATGTCACCATCTAGTCCACTCCTCCCTATCCCATGCGCAAGGCTGCATGAAGGGATCTCCGAGCCGAGATGACTAGCTATTTATTTACATCCATTAATCCTATACTCCACAAAGGAGTGTACATGTTATCTAGATCAAAAGTAAATAAAAGCTCGGCTAAACAGGTGTCATATTTAATTACAAAATTAAATACCTAATTTAGCCTTGTCATCCCCGAGGATTCAAATAATTACAAAACACACAATCAATCACATACAATTTCCATCAATGTCATAATAGTTGGAATCTAGTGCCTGCAACAAGGAGTTAGCCTACGCCCATCCAAATATTATCCAGCAAAAATAAAGTACATGATAATGTGCAGAAAAATAACCGAATCTTAAACACACAAAACCGGAAACCTCGCTCTGATACCAATTGATGGTTGTAACATAACAACCGAGGGTATGGCTCGGTGGGTTTCCTAAGCAACCACGGGGTCTAACATGAGAGACCTCTCTATGTCCATGGATTAAAAATTTAATCCGAAGAGAGACCCGTCTCCCAAACGACTGTCTCGTCATCGTGTCAATTAATTCAAGTCGCAACTTAGCCACAACCAAAGTTAAAGCCTTGTGACTTTCCGAATCAAAAGACCGCGGAAAAGACGATGAGTGGATCGCCAGTTTTTGTGTTTATAATCAGGGTCCATGACATAAATTAATTGACATATTAATTAACAAATAATTAACCCATGACAATTAATTAAACACATGCAATGACAAAAATAATCAAAGCAAGGAACAACAAAAATAAAGATGGAGCTAGGGAGAGGTATACCTCGCCTTTTACCTCCCAGTTTTTACCGTATGACCCTCTCCTCTTGGACGTCATGTGAGCGACGAGCTACCAAGACGCGCAGTCACCTTGGCTTGTAATTAATCACCTTCTTCATTCTTCTTCCAAGCCCCTCTATAAAACCCTTGCCTAGGGTTTCGGTCGGCTAACCCCTCTCCTCCTTCTTGCGCTGCTGGCGATCACCACCGCCCTACAAGCTTCGGCCGCAAGAGAACTGAAGAGCAGGGGTGTAGGAAGATGAAGAAGAGGGAAGAAGAAGCTGAGAGAACTCCTTCTTCTTCCCCAAAACCCATTGAAAACCCTAATTCCTTCTTCTTCAACCTCGCTGACGCCAAACAAGGAAACACCTTGCTTTCTCGGCCGCCGATCACCTCACCTCCTTGCTCACAGCTTGCGCACGCAAGGAAGAGGATATGAAGAAGAATGAAGAAGAGAATGGAGAAGGAGAAGAAATATGTTTCTTCTCCTCCTCACGGCCGGCGCCGCAACCCTTCAAGATCACCGCCGGCTGCCCTTCTCCCTTTGCTTTATCTCCTTGCCGAGCACAGCAGCACACCTCCTAGACTTGGTGATCCTTCACACCAAAGAAGAGGAAGAGATGAGGATGATTGAGGGAGAAAACTTCCTCCCTTCTTCTCTTCTTCACCCGACGCAAACAACCCCTAGGAGAGAGAGTTAGTTAGGGTTTTTGGGTTATGGCTTTTGAGGATTAATTCCTTAATTCTATTAGCCTTGTATCATGACTCCTATGGGGTATTCATAGGGCTAAAGTAGGGACCATAAGGAGGAGTTGGGTCTTGGCTTGCTAATGGATCCAAACAAGATCCATTAATGAGGATTCATTCTACTAAAGGATCCTCATTGAACTTTCTCACCAACCCCCATATTATCATATGGGCTCCACCTATTATGAGTCGTCCATCTCCCCGTGTTTAAGATATCGAATGCCCTATAATTAATTTAAATTACTGACAATTTTAATTAATTATCCTCTTGATACTCGACTAGTACCACTCAACCTTTTCATTGTATCGGACCATAGTCCACTTGCAAGATTTGACATGACGATCCTTATGAGCACATCAAGGGGGCATCATCATCCCAACTTACCAGGACACAGATTCCCTTAATAATCAACAGCACACCATGTAGATAATATTATTACCCAACTTACCGGTCCTATCGATATAACAGAATATATCTCGCCCATTGGTAAATTAAAGTAATAATAATTAAATACATGTGCCCGTTATTATTTCGGGATTTAGAGATCGTACTCCATAATATAAATCGAGGTCTAATCCAATTTATGAAGTTAGTACAAAATTGGATGACCACTCTTTTTGTCCAACTCAATGCACACAAAGTGCGCTAGTGTAATTCTATGGTTAAGACAAACCATACCTAATTACACTACAACCATCCCGATGGTTTCTCCAACTCTATCTCGGTTGTGAGCCTCTTTCTTATACTTCTCCAAGGAACTTGATAACATGATCTTCTATGCGTCACCATGCATCATGTTATCTGCATTGCAAAGTGTGAGACGTTTTGTGCATATACTAATACAAATATGCGCCGTGTGTTTTTGCGATTCTCTTTTAAAATATAGATGTATTTTAACCAAAAGCAAAACTTTTAGTATACATCCTAATATATTATCGTCATGAGGTCTATTGGTCAAAATCTGATAAAGTCAATATGCTCGTCCTCCACACGCACTAGGCGCATCATCCGGACTAGTAGTTCCTATGATTTATCTCTTTCATGTTGACCCTAAGATGAATTGGTGAGGACACTAGAGATGAACGAATCATTTTTTATCACCTATATCTATGTCTTAGTGAGCTTTGAGTTTCTGCCCTGTCGTGCTAGTAAATGCATGGCTTGTGCAAATCCATATTGGGCTATGCTCATCCCCATAGCTAGCCAGCCGAAGTGACTCAATGTCTGATAGCATTCAAAGTTAAATTGACTCATCACATGTCGGCACATTGACTCGGACAAAACTACAAAACCTTTCCAATTTCCAATTTGAGCAATTAATAAGGAAGGGCTCGCCATGAATTAATAATTGCATATTTATTCCAACATGAAAAAGAATGAAAGTACATATTTATTCAGGCTCATGCCTTCATCGACCAAAACCGGTACAAAAATGAAGACAACACCACTCGAACACCACAGAACAATAACATAAAATAGATATCCATTAATGCAATATGGCAGCTAAAACGAATGCAGTCTCAAAAGGCAACCAGAGGATACACCGCCGCCGCCAGCAGAGACATCAGCAAAGGCAGACCGACTTCGACCGCGTTCTAGTGATTAATTATCTGATCCGATATCATGGCAGCGATGATATCGGCGGCGATGCCATCGGAGCATTAACTGCAGTGATTAATTAGTCCATGGCATGTTAATATATATAAGACCAGACAAGGAGGAGGAGCTTAATTATCTTACAGTTGCACTGGCTCAAAGGAAACTGGACGCTGCAGGCGCCGGGGAGCCCAAACGCTTGCGTCAGGTTCACGGTGATCCCGAAGGAGGGGGCGGCAGGGATGCCGGAGGTGATGAGGGTACAGATGCACTGCGGGTCGGACTGCACGGCCGACGCGAAGTGCGAGCAGCATCGGCTTGATGGGGTGGAGACGTTGCCAGTGATGTATTCAAGGCAGGGCGTCAACCTTAAGATGACAGGCGTGCAGGAGTTGAACTGCGCCCTCGTGCCGGCCGGCGAGAGCACCACCACCGCCATTGCTGCTACAAGAAGGATTGCTCGAATGGTCGCCGCCATTTCCGATGTGCCTGAAGCAGAGAGAAGGCAGGGTTTAACTTTATACGCAGGGAAGCCGCCTTTCCTTCTCGTTCACGAAATCTCATGGTCCTTTTCTCCTGTACTTTGTTGACAAATTTGTAGATTACTCGAGGAGAAGTAGTCGGACGAATGTCCCTGACGAATTCTTGGAATACTCTACCGACCATTTTGCAGCATATTGGAAAATTCTAACGTTTAATGGAAGAAATGGAACGCTGCTTTGCAGTATCCCGTTCACCTGGATGTTGTTCAAAGTTTGAACTTTGAATTCAAGGAAATCGTTTCCAGAAAGGAAAGCAGTGCTCAATTTTGAGACGGCGTGTCCGATCGCACATTGAAAAGATTATCACTATTTACTCGGAAAGATCATTCAAGTTGTATATAAATTAGTTGTTTATTATCTCACGCGATTTCTGAATATTGCTTGAGAATGATGCCAACTCTTATAAAAATGGATAGGTGGCTTGACAATTGATCCGGAAGTAGGGGCCCGATCATGGTCAAACCATAAGAAAAATCAAGGTCAAACGATTAACACGACCCATTGATGTGATATGTGACGATAAAGAAATAAATTTAATTCCTAGATAGAGAGAGGCCAACCAACTTTGCACCCCGACCATGATGTCCAATCGGCTAACCTGGTCTAGTTAGGTCATCCAATCGAACACCTTTGTTTGGCCAGATTAGCCGATCTACGCCGCCGAATTGGTGCAAGTAAATATCGATGGACTTTTACTCTATATGCATCTTTGCATGCTCAATGACCTAACAAAGGGGGTCGACTGATCAGAGAGTTGTAACTTATGACCATCGGCCAACCCGTTTAAAGTATATTATTAACCAACCGCTAGTATGATGACAACCGACCAGCCAACACAGTCGATCAGCCAAATGGCTAACACATCCGATCTATTCAGGTTGGATCAAGTTCAAGCCAAACATAGCCCAGTGGACTTTTTTTGCAGCCCATTACAATATAAAGTAAACCTAACTACTTAACTAAATTAGGCTCAAGCAGATGTAGTGGGGTTGGCCTCCATTTTTTTAATGGATTGAGTTCCCATTTAACTATGATAAAGCTAGGCCTTCAATGAAAGCATACGAATGAGCCCATAAGCCCAACAACACACAAATATTGCCCAATCTTTCATAAAATTGGGACAACATTATCTTGCCACATTAATTGACTAACACGCTCAGTATTCCATTGGTCTATCTATTTTTCCAAAATTTTTACAGGAAATCTATTAACTTGACAGTCATCTTATGGTTGATGTGATACCCTGACGGTGGAAGGTTGCTAAAGGGTGTTGTATATATAAAGGGTTTCTACTCCACAGTGTAGGTATGAGTTTTCATCCCTTCTAGTTCTCAATTCTAATTTTCTGCTTTTTGCTACTGACTTGAGCGTAGGAATGCACCTGCTAGGGACCCCCTCTGGGCTTGCGAATAACGCTCTCTTTTGAGTATTTTTATTCACATATTTTGAAGATGGTGATCCTCCTCTAGTCAACATCTTCAATATATGTTGCCGCTCCACTCTTCATTGTTCTAAGATAGAATCAAATTTGCCACCGTTTGTGAGAATTTTTTCTTGATCTATGAGGTGAAGAATAGCTAATTCTTGCAACAATAACAATAAAACAACTACCATCACGTTGTCCCAGGAGGACCTAGAACTTTTGATACTAGCAAAGGCACAATCTCTGGCACAACAACAGTAGTAGGTTGGCGGTTTTGCTTCTCAATTTCTGACGACTTCAACTGCACCTCCACTAGGTGTAGACACGACACCATGGCAAGCACAGGAGTTTCCTTTTCCGTGAACTTTCCTCCATTCGGAGGATAGAGATGAAGCGAAATTTGATCGGATGGAGATGTCCTCTTTCGATCGTACTTTGCCGTGTGATTCTTAGAAAGGCAAGGCGCCAGCCGATCGGAAATCTGCTCGTAGTTCCTTTCTCAACTGAGATACTAGAAGATAATTTACCTCATCATTTCAAAGCTATTTCTATCAATGCAAATATGGCTCTACAACATCAGTACTCAGACAAAGTAAAATGATGAGTCTTTTTAATCACCCTTTCTGGGGCAGCCCAAAGGTGCTTTGATCGGTTTTCCCATGGTTCTATCAATAGTTTTAAAGAATTCAAGAAGATTTTCTTCTAGAATTTTGCCAGTAGCAAGAGGTATAACAAAACAAACATGAATCTATTTGCTCTAAAGTAAGGTCCCAAGCAATCCTTAGGAGCATACATAAAAGGGTTCAATTAAATAGCCATGGATGTACCCACAACTACGTAGGAGGTACTAATCAATACCTCCTCCCAAGGGCTTGTGGTTGGAGATTTCTTCCGATGTATGGTAAGAAAGTCCCCTTGTCCCCAAAGGCTTTGAGAATCTTTTGGGGTGAGCTACCAAGTATATTAATGTTGAAGAAGCACATGTGAGATCAATGTGATCGATAGAGGGTGGGGTGAATATCGATTACGAATTTTTCCAGATATCAATTGAGAGTAAACGCAGTGGAAATAATGAAATTAGCATGTTAAAACAATGCTAACATGCTTTGTTTTACTTGGTTCGTAGTTTGTGACAGCTCCTACTCCAAGGCCCACGATCCTTGACCATTTTCGTTAGACAATTCTATAATTTGCAAAAATGAGTTACAAATATGAAGATGAAGTACAAAAATAAGACTGAAATTATATACCGACGACACTTGCTAAAGGAGGAATAAGTTGATTAGTCGTAGAAGCGGAGTGTCGTCGATCTCGGACTTCTTTGGCGCGGAGAACTTGAGCAGGGAAGCCTAATCACAGTGATTCTGAGTGCTTGAGTTGATGTCTAGAACCAAGGGGCGAAACCCCTTTTATATAGGTACTCGGGCACCCAAGTGCTCATGGGGGCACCCTCCATGTCAGCAATTCAGCCGCGTCGTTATCCTCTGACTCGGCTAAAACTTATCCACTCTCGGGTGCCTGAGAGCACTGGGGTGCCTGAGTGTCTGAGTGTTGATGTGGCACGTCCAATCAACAGCCGCCAACTCAGCTTCGCCAGCGTTAAGCAAACCGAACTGTGGCGCCCGAGACCTCTTGGGTGTCTGGCTTCTCGGGCGCCTGAGTCTTCTTAGGCACCCCAATGCATCCAACTGATCTTCTTAGCCTGCAATCATGGTTAGTACAAGAAAAAAATAACATCTATTGAATACATGAATATTTGACAGCCAGAGTTGTTTGGTCCTGACTTTGGATTTCAAATGAAATCCTAGGTTGGACCGATGCCTTCTGTTCCCTATTCCGGGGAATGCATCCTCACCTACTCAACTTTGGTGAAGTTACCTTTTGCCAACTGGCACCTTCGGTTGGATTTTTGCACGACCTCCGAAGCTCCCAGATCTTGAGACACCCGTACTTTGACACGTCTCTACTTCTGTCCATAGACCTCGCTCGGCTATGTCTTCTACCCGATCTTACAGATCAGGTCTTCGTGCCCAGTCTTCAACCAGGTCTTCATGCCCAACCCTCGATCAGGTCTTCGGTGCCCATCCCTCGGCTAGGACTTTGTGCCCAGTCCTCGACCAGGACTTCGTGCTCCACCCTGCATGTCAAGACATCGTGCCTAAACAAACTAGGACATTCCTGCACACTTAGCAGATACATTAGATCACAATACAAACTTAACTTTGAACTCTTTGCCATTATCAAAATCAGGTTCGATCTAGTGCTTCCGACACCAACAATTTCTCTCTTTTTGATTTATGGTAACCCAGTTCAAAAGTTAAGTTAAAAATATATATCAGCAAGAAATGAAACACAATTAAGCAATAGATTCAATATTAAAGTAATTTTTCTTAAGGATTAAAAATTTTGGGAAAAACTTTTAAATCACCCCCTTGATAAGTGATCTCCCCCTTGATTTTAAAATATTTGTAATTTGGAAAAAAATTTGCAAAATTGAAATAGTGCATAAATGTCCCCCATGATTTGAAATTCTCCCCCTGAAGTTTTTGAAAAATATGCAATTTTCAATTTGAAATATTTTCTAACTTCTTTGAAAAATTCTATGTATTACTTTGAAAATATTCATTACTTTGAAAGATAATTCTAAGCATAATTTTGAAAAAGTATTTTGAAAACTTCTGAGAATCATTTTGAAGGAAAAAAACTCTAAGTTAAAGTGAAAACATCTTTGAAAAATAGAGTTTTCTTAAAAAAACATGCTTTTGAAACCTTGGAAAACAAAGTTTTGAAAAAGGAAATAATTTTAAAAAGTTGAAAAATCTTTTTAACTTCACTTTTTCTACTCTCCCCCTTTGCCATATATTTAAAAAAATATTTGCAACAAATATTCTTTGAAAGAATATTTATTTTTCTCTACTCTCCCCCTTTTGAAAAAAAAAAAATTTAATTAAGGAGACAGAGAAAAACTTAAAATAATTGGGTAGCAGAGCCTGTGAGTTTTTCTCTATATTTGTCTTGTGTTTGTTGTCTTGTAGGTACCTGGAGTTAGAGGCAAGATTGGAGAGCAAACGCAGGAAAAACGGACCTGGGAAGAAGGCTTCCTGGGCGTTGGACTTGAATCAGGCACCCAGTAGTAGCTTGGGCGCCCTGGTTAGGGATTCCTATCCCAGGTGCCTGGTAAGCCAGGCGCCTGAGGCTTCCCAGGCGCCTGGGAAGGCTGATGTTATCCCTGCTATGATTTCGGTGGTTCGGATGAACTTTGACCACACGTAGTAGGCGCCCAAGAGCCCTCAGGTGCCCAAGAACTTAGTATATAAAGGGGTTCGACCCCTCATCTCAGCACATCACTTTCTACATCTGTAAAAGCAGTCTGTGTGAAGCAAACATGCTTAAGTTGAAGCTCTGCGACCAAGGAGGCTCCAGGAGGAAGTGTGCTGCACTTCGGACTTTCGGATTGACTTAATCTTCAATTTTCTGTTGGTTTGTTTTTAAATTGAAAAGTTCTACTTGTTTTATTATTATTTCTTTGCTTATAATTCAAACTATAAGATGAGTTTCTCCGCCTCCGGAAAGTCCGGAAAGGAGACCACTAGTGGACTCACGTTGAGTACTTAGGCCTTGGATGTACTGACCCTAGGGAGTTGGGAACAAACTAAATCTCGTATGTTTCTCTTGTGTCATTCTTTGTTTTACTTTATTTTTTCGCTGCGTACTAACCCTGATAGAAAGACGAACAAACGATGAAATTTTGACAAAAACTTTCGAGTCGATATTCACCCCCCCTCTATCGACCGACACCAATCCTACAAACATCAGGTCCTGTTTGACCTGTTTGGCTTAACCCTTGATCACTTTGACCAGACCTTAGTATATTGTCAATTATCGAAACACTAGTGGTTGACTGCTGATAATTGATGCTCTTTGCACCAACATTTTCTTCTTTATTTTTCCTAGAATTTTACCTGCAATAAGAGCAATACCTTTCTTGACTTGTGTAGAGTTAGTTTGCTCATGTAATTCAAGTTTTGAAAATAGCTCATCTAATTTAATTTTTGAAAGATTCCTCGTAACCTTGTAAGCATCTACCATAGATGCCCATAAAGTGTTTCTGGTGAATGAGTTTAAGGCATACCTTATCAAGTCCCGATTTTTAACCTTATGGTCGATGGCGTGAAGGTCGTTCATCAACTCTTGGATACGTACGTGAAGTTGTGTAGTGGTTTCACCATCTTGCATCTTAATGTTGTAGAGATTGTTAAAGAGCAGATCTCGCTTGCTAATTCTGGTATCGACGTCCCTTCATGCATCTCAATCAACTTATTTTAGAGCTCCTTCGCACTGTTGAAGTGGCTGACATGGCCGAGTTCTTCTTTTGTGAGGCCACACTGGAGGGTCTATGTTGCCTTGGCGTCTGCTTCATTTTTCTTCTTTAGGGGAGCATCCCACTTAGTGTATCATAGAATTCGCCTTGTGCGTCTTTTGGGATTTCCAGTCTGGCCTAGATAATGATCCACATTTCCACCTGAGTCTTCAGGTAGACTTCCATGCGGCTCTTCCAGTAACTAAAACCCTCTCCTGAGAAGAGAGGAGGTTGGATAGTACTGTAACCTTCTTGCTAGGCTATAAATAGTCCTGAAAAAGACGAAAACAACAAAGTTTGTTCCAAGACTTGATCTTGGATTAGCAGTGCGGTAAGGAAATATATAAATAGTAAATCTCGAGTGGTGTTGCACCAACTTTGAGAAATGAGAAAATCTACGATCGAAAAAGAACCAAAAAAATATCAGAAAAAGGCAAGAATACCTTTTCTGATTGAAAAACAATGAATATTTGAAAAAAAACCGATCAACTAGTGGATTCACCGAAATTGAGCAACCCGCTCTGATACCACTTATGGGATTGATGTGATCAATAGAGGGGGTGGGTGAATATTATTACAAATTTTTTCGGATATCAATCGAGAGTAAACGTAGTGGAAATAAAAAAAGTAGCAAGTCAAAACAATACTAACACGCTTTGTTTTACTTGATTTGGAGTCTGTGATGACTCCTACTCCAAGGCTCATGGTCCTTAACTATTTTTGTTGGGCAATTTTATAATTCGTAAAATAAGTTACAAATATGAAGATGAAGTACAAAAATAAGACTGAAATTACATACCGATGACACTTGCTAAACGAGGAAGAAGTTGATTAGTCGTAGAAGCGGCATGTCGTTGATCTCAGACTTCTTTGGCATGGAAAACTTGAGTACAAAAACTTGATCGTAGTGATTCTGAGTGCTTGAGTTGATGTATGGAACCAAGGGGTGAAACCCCTTTTATATTGGTACTCGGGCACTCGAGTGCTCATGGGGATGCTCTCCACGTTAGCGATTCAGCCACGTCATTATCCTTTGACTCGACCAAACCTTATCCACACTCGGGGCACTAGGGCACCTGAGTGCTGATGTGGTGCATCCAATCAGCAGCCACCAACTCAGCTTTGCTAGCATTGAGCAAACTGAACTAGGGCGCCTGAGACCTCTCGGCCTCCAAATCACTCGAATCTTGAGACGTCTGTACCTCGACCCATCCTTACTTTTGTTCATAGTCCTCGCTCAGCTATGTCTTCTGCTCGATCTTCCGGATCAGGACTTCATGCCCAATCTTTGACCCGGTCTTCATGCCCAACCCTCAGTCAGGTATACGGTGCCCAGCTCTCGACTAGGACTTCGTGCCCAGTCCTCGATCTAGACTGATGCTCAACCTTCCATGTCAAAACTTCGTGGCTAGACAAACTAGGACTTTCCTACACCCTTAGCAGATACATTAGATTACTATAAAAACTTAACATTGAACCCATTGTCATTATCAAAATCAGGTTGGATCTAGTACTTCCAGCACCAACAGCACAAGCCGCTCTGAGGAAGGAGGCGACATCAACTCCATCTTAGCCGTCGAGCCACCAAAAAACAACAAAACTGATCGACCCCATCAGTCCTTGATCGACCTCAAGTTACCAAGGAGGTGAACAAAGACAAATATAGCAGATAGAAATTCTCCTGGCCAACAAAGAGGGAGCTCGCTAGTGACTGCCCTTTTGTACTTATTATTGAAGTCCAATTCATGACAGTAAGAATTTTCAACAATATGCCTGGAGCAAGCTTAATAGACTCAATGGAGATTTCGACAATGAACTCCCCCTCAAGGCCATCAAAATAGAAGAAACCAACAGGGAGGAGGTCTGCCTCGACCTGCCTCTGTTGTCGATTAGATGCTTCCACTAGCCAAGCAGCCTCAACCCATTTCACCTTCCATTGGTGAAGAACAAGAGAATATAAGAAATGTTGTACAAGGAAATGTGGGCATCATCACTGGAGGACCCACATATGGAGACACCAACTGAGCTAGGAAGTTTCAAGTCTGTGGATTAGAGATACATGAAGTAGGATCCAGTCAGGTTCAGAGTGCAGGACCTCAAACTAGCTTCGAACCTCAAGACTTTCAAGGAGTGGAGGTCCCTCATGAGGATTTCATAGTCATTATGGTAGTCACTGCCATTCACAAAGTCTATCGCACTTTTGTAGATATTGATTGCTCAGTCAATGTCATATTCAAGAAACCTTTTGATCAATTGCAAATCGATGTGGCTGAGCTACAACCCTTAGCCACACCCCTTTGTGGATTCACAGGTAATGAAGTAATGCCTACCAGCCAAATCAAGTTGGTCATATCCTTAAGAGAAGAGCCATTGAAGAGGACTTGTAGATCTATCTTTCTATTAGTTGATGTTGTAGGACCGGTGCCGTCGATAGAGGGGGGGTGAATATCGACCGTAAAAATTTTCACGGAAATTATCGTAAAACATTCGTTCGTACTGGACTCAGAGTGTTAGTGCAGCGGAAAATAAAATAGAAAGAACACAAGGACACAGCGGGATTTATTTACTTGGTTCCCAACCCCCCAGGGTCAGTACGTCAAAGGCCTATGTACTCGGTGTGAGTCTACTATTGGTCTCCTTTCCAGAATTTTTGGAGGCGGAGAAAACCTGTCTTACTGTGTAGAAGTACAATCAAAAGTAAAGCAAAGTAAGTACAGAATACTAAATGCAAACCGAACAACTAGAGTTTGAAACTTGGCCGATCTGGACCTCCGAAGTGCCACGGACTTCCTCCTGGAGCCTCTCGGTCGTAGAGCCTCGTCTTCAGCATGTTGTCGTCGATCAGAATGCTCAGAATCACTTTCAGCAGTTGTGTCTGAAGCAGAGGGGTTGAATCCACTTATATAGGCTTCATACGGGCGCCTGATTCGTTGGGAGCGCCCCTATAAACTCGGTCAAACCTTATCTCCGCACTGACCTCGCCACGGCTGATAAAACCTCTGAACAGGGCACCCTGGGCCTCCCAAGCACCTAACTCAAGGCTAATCTTTGTTTGAAACTCGAAACAGCAAATATAGCTTTCAACTTCAACGCCTGATTCGTCCCAGGCGCCCGAATGGAAGCCTATTCTGTTTACCACACGAAAACTGCCAATTTCTTCTTTGGCTTGGGCACCTGGATCAAATTGGGCACCTGGCTTCATGCTTTTCAACCCAACACTGGGTATTACACTCTGATCTGGGCGCCCCCATCAGTAGGGGCGCCTGGGTTGGCTGCTTTCCAGCCTCTTGCCTGCTTTGTCTCTGATTCTTGGTACCTGCAAGATACACAAACACAAAGCAAATATACATACAATGTTAGCCTTAAGGACTTGGTTTGGACATCGGATTTCCACGAAACCCTAGGTCGAACCGACGCAAGTTATCACCCCCGAGAACGCGCCTTTCACCTACTCCTCTCAGGAGACGGTTGCCACCCAGTCCTTCGAGTGGACTTTTGCCCAGCAGCCCTTCGCCAGGTGCCTAGCAGCCCTTCGCCAGGTCTTAGGGTTTCGATGCCTAGCAGCCCTTCGCTAGGTGCCCAGCAGCCCTTTGCCAGGTCTTTGATGCCTAGCAGCCCTGCGCCAGGTGCCTAGCAGCCCTTCGCCAGGTCTTAGGGTTTCGATGCCTAGCAGCCCTTCGCTAGGTGCCTAGCTGCCCTTCTCCAGGTCTTAGGGTTTCGATGCCTAGCAACCCTTCGCTAGGTGCCCAGCTGCCCTTCGCCAGGTCCTAGTGTCCAATTCTTCGAACCAGGACTCATTGCCTAGATTCACTAGGACTTTGGTCCACTTTGTTACTTCTCTCTTAACTCCCCTTTGTCTGTTTAATGTATCACTGACTTAAGTCTATTGTCAAACATTAAAACACTTAGAGGAGAACATTATTGATGCAACTTACACCAACAATCTCCCCCTTTTTGATGTTTGACAATATCTTAAGTTAGATTGGTTGAAGGGGCTAACTTACTATCCTTGGGATCAAAATAAAAAATGATCTATGTTTTGAAAATCCATTTTTGATCCTCTAGGAAAAATAGAAAAGAAAATATAACTTTCACTCTCCCCTTTTTGAAACCATTTTGATTAATTGATCCTTTGGTAAGAGAAAAGAAAAAAATTTCTAACTTAAGGCGTATCTCTCCCCCTTTGTCATACATAAAAAAAAAATCAAGTATTCTTGCACCAACAATGACAACATTTTGTTCTTTTGAAAATACTTAGTATAAATTTTTGAGAGCATAGTAATACTAAGTACTTAAATTTCCAAATAGATCCATTTTGAAAAAGTATTGTGTACTTCTGAAAACTATTTTGTATTGTAAGAAAAATGTTTGATCTGAGAAAATTTTCTTTAAAAAATTTAGAAAAGAGATTTCAAGAATGCAAATGCTTTTGAGATATATTGAGTTTTTGAAAACTGCAAGTATTTTTTTTTTGAGAAAAGCCAGTACTTTTGGAAAATACATAACTTTTGAATGAGTGTTATGAGCTTTGAAAAATGATATTTTGAAAAATACAAGTACTTTTGAAAAATATATTGAATTTTTGAAAAATTATGTACTTTTTGAAAAAGATTAGGCTTTGAAAAATATAAGTATCTTTTGAAAACATAATATTTTACTTGATTAGGTTTTTTTCCAATCTGACACAATCCTAGGAAACCTTGTTAACTACAAAGACATTTCCTAAGTGTCCTAGAAATTCTCCAACCCAAGTAAATATTATTTCAAAAATAATTTCATAAGCCACAAAAATTCTGAAAAATAGAATAATAGTATTTTGAAAGACTTATATTTTTAGCAAGATTTTGAAGATATAGTTCATGAAAATATGTTATTAAATAATTCTTTTAATTTGACCTCCCCCTAAACTTGGCTCAGTCCTGGGAAGCTTGTTGACCACAAGTAATCTTCCTCTGAGTCTTAAGGTTTGATTCAGATCAAAAGAATAATCCAATAATTTTCAACATAAAAAACTTGTCAGAAGTTTGACTCAGACTCCCCCTAAATCTGACACATCCTCAGAGTCCTTATAGATCATTAAGTGGACCTTCCTCTGTATCTTTAGGGTTTATCAAAATCAAATGAACACCAATTTTCAGGAAGATAGATTTTGAAACCACAATTTGGAAAGAAGATACTTGTTTTTTAAAAGTATAAGTTTTTTTGAAAACATATGTGATAGAAATTAAGGCGCAATTTTCGAAAAGTCTTTTAAAAAAAAAGTGAAAACACTCCCCTTGTACCCAACATCATTTGACTCTATCTAAGTGTCTTAAGAATTTTAGTGTTGTCCTAAGAGACTTGTGTCTAATTGTATGAGTCAAACAATTTTTTAAAAGGATATAATTTTTGAAATCATATCATATATAATCAATCAGACAAGCATGAATTCCATACAAACATTATTATGTTGAAGCACAATTTTGAAAATATATTTTTAGAAAAATATTCTAGCAATTTTAAAAAATAATTTTGAAACATGCTTAACAATTTATTAGTCCTTAACATCTCACCCATTCTAGATGTCTCAATACAGCAAGCATGGTTGCCTTATGGGTGCATTGTGAGATGCTTGAATCATTTTTCTTAATTTATTATTAAATCTAAGATTTAATTGAAGCTTGTGTTAGATTCAAATCTGATAATAGTAGAGTGAATTTGATTTTCAGTAATTGGCTTCCAGGTCTTAGCGAGGCACTAGTCCTTCTTTGGTCGTAGCCTTATTGGATCATCAACCCTTTCCTTGACAAAGTCTTTTATAGAAAATTCATCTTCAAGTTACTCCTTGAAAGATTTTGGTCTAACTAGTTTGGGTCTTGGATCAGTAGCTTCGGCTAGTTCTGCCAAAATGGCTTCCCTAACATAGTATCATCTCACCTCCAACCAATACTAGGTTGTTCAAGTTTCAAATAATCTTTTTCGTATAACCATTCTAAATTATGCATAAAATTTAAATATGAATGACATGCCATATATTTAAAAGAAAATAACAGATGCATCGCCCATGGCATTAATGCATGATTCAAAAAAATCCAAAGCATTTTAATTATGTTTCTAAAGATGTATCAAATTCCCGATTAGATACATATCGTGTGAACCGGCGAATATGTCAACCCACTTTGACATATTTAATTTTTATCAAATTAATTGTTACGGTTTGGGTAAAATTTTATTTTAGTTCGAGTTTAAGTTATTTAAGATTTAGTTGGATTCAAGTTAATTAAGAATTAATTGAAGTCGAATTAGTTAGAAATTAATTTAGGTTTGAATTAATTTAGATTTAATTGAATTAATTTAGGAATTAATTTAGATTTAATTGAATTAATTTGAGTCTGAATTAATTTAAATTTAATTGAATTAATTTATGTTTAATTGAATTAATTTTAAGTTTGGATTAATTTAGATTTAATTGAATTAATTTAGGTCTGAATTAATTTAGATTTAATTGAATTAATTTAGGTTTAATTGAATTAATTTTAAGTTTGGATTAATTTAGATTTAATTGAATTAATTTAGGTTTAATTGAATTAATTTAAAGTTTGGATTAATTTAGATTTAATTGAATTAATTTAAATTTTGATTAATTTAGATTAAATTAAATTTGAATTTAATTTAATTTGAATTTAACTTAATTTGAGTTTAATTTAATTTTAATTTAATTCATTTTGAATATAATTTAATTTGAATTTAATTTAATTTGAATTTAATTTAATTTGAATTTAATTTAAATTTAAATTTAATTTAATTTGAATTTTATTTAATTTGAGTTTAATTTAATTTGAGTTTAATTTAATTTGAATTTAATTTAATTTGAGTTTAATTTAATTATGAATTTAATTTAATTTGAATTTAATTTAATTTGAATTGAATTTCATTTGAATAGAATTTAATTTGTGTTTAATTTAATTTAAATTTAATTTAATTTGAATTGAATTTGATTTAATTTGAATTTAATTTGTGTTTAATTTAATTTGAGTTTAATTTAATTTGAATTTAATTTAATTTGAGTTTAATTTAATTTGAATTTAATTTAATTTGAGTTTAATTTAATTTGAATTTAATTTAATTTAATTTGAATTTAATTTAATTTGAATTTAATTTAATTAAATTTATGATTTAGTTTTAGTTAATTAAGATTTGAATAATTAATGTTGAAATGATTAATTAATAGTTGTGTAACGCCCGCCTTTTTCCCACACCTTGTGGTGTGGCGAGAAAGTCGTCGTTACGCTAAACATACATGTGCATAAAAACATCTTAATGCAGCGGAATCATTTTTTTCTTCTAAACATGCTTTTAACCATGCAACTAATACATGAAACATCTATACGTGCCTGAACTTGTCATTCATAAACTTACATGCATAGCATCATAACCTAACCGTTCCATAACTTATTCATCATCATCATAAGTAGCAAGTAACTTATCCGTAAACATAGCATCATGAGTCTTAAGTCATTCACTAGGCATAACCATTTTAAACATAACATAAAATCTAAGGAGGCATTTCCAAAACCCAAGACATGCGATATGTGTAAATAAGAGGAATCCTTTGCCAAGTCACCGCCACACACACACATGCTTTTGCCTCTCCTGCTGCTTCCCTTAGTAATCTCTTGCTTGATTTGCGGTACGAGGAAGATAAGACTATAAGCACACAGGCTTAGTAAGACCCTTTCCTACTCACTAAAACCATACGTCATTTACACATAACATATCAAGTATCTGACATAACATAACTCTGAACATAAACATAAGCATAGTCATGGCATAAGTCATAAGCATATGAACAACTACATAGCATGATTCCTAACATAACCATAGATCTACAACATACTTAGCATGACATAAATCTTAACATACATGAACATGAGACATACTTATACATGGCATAATTCTTAGCATACATGAACATGAAACATACTTATACATGGCATAATTCTTAGCATACATGAACATGAAACATACTTATCATAGCATAAGATATAAGCATAAGCATAAAACATACTTACCCTGGCGCGATGCATAACATGGATGTATGCATGAGTCAAATGCATTTACTACATAAGGATGCTTAGTTTCAAAATCATACTTTTAAATGCTTAGCATAAACATAACATCATTGGGGTCCCCGACTTGTACCACATACATACATCATAAGCGCGCATCCCTAAGTAAATACGAGGTAGCTAGCCTCGACCTACTAGGGTAAGGACAGTATAGTCGGTAGTCCCAGAACCGGGGCGTTCTTAAGGTGCCCATCCCTGTTGCACAGCTTCGGTAGTGCCAGAACCGTGGACAGCTTCGGTAGTCCAGAACCGGGGCGTTCTTAAGGTGCCCATCCCTTGGACCCTTACTTCGGTCCGGTACAAGCCCCATTAATAAAATAAAATAACTATGCATGCTTCATCATTCATACTTGTCATTCATACTTATCATTCATACTTATCATTCATACTTATTTCATATCATCGTTATGCCTTCATCATTCATACTTATCATTCATACTTATCATTCATACTTAAGGCATAACCATAATCTTCATTCATACTTATCATTCTTTATTCATAAAATAGGACATACATGCATAATCATGTTTCTAGTCATAAACATTACCTTGGTTCATAAAGCTTGCATGATCTTGATACATAAATAAACATGCACTTTAGACATGATACATTTCATCTAGCATACATAATCCTAGCATTCATCATAAAGCATGGATGATAGGCCACATATAAATAGGACGTATACTACTAGGGTTCATGACATTCATTCTAAAACATGCATATACCTTCATAAACCATAAATCTATTATAATCATTTATCAACATACATGCATCATTCTAATTATCATAACATATTCCTACCTCAATTACATATATTCCTGGTATATGATCAAAATATTCATGGGTGAAGCATAACATAAAATCTAACATACATAATCATGTGATATAACACATAAACAAAGATTTTTGTATATAAAGGTCCTTACCTCATGCTTAACTACCTACTATCATCATGGTAACTTATAAACATACATTCTTAAGATCTTAACCCAAACCAAACCCTAGGTTTGGGTCTTGGTCGAAACCCTAAGGGGCCATGGGTCCATGGAAAAATTGCTTAGGTCATAATTAACATCCCATACCTCACATATCATGCCATGGAAAAATCATTTGAACCCTTGATTGGACTTAACCTTAAGTCCTAGGCCTAAACATGGGTTGGCCGAAACCCTAGGGGGGTGACAAGCCCATAGGAAAATTCATATAATTACCATTATTACTCATAATATACCATAGGAAACATATTAATCATACTTGGAAAGATTGGAGTTTACCCTAGCCCTTTTTACCTTGATGTGGCCGAAACCTTAGATGGGTTTTAGGGCACCAAAAATTTCCCTAGATCATAATCTATGCCTTACATAACATCATGAAACATTTAAGAGCACAAAAGAAAATTTACATCATCCCTAAGCCCAAGCAATAGCCTTGGCCGAAACCCTAGGCTCCACTTCATGGTTTTTTTTCCAACTTAAATCTTAAACAAACATCTAAATCATGTTAAGCATCAAGAACAATCATACCACAGGTGAGAAGGGTCTTACCTTGAGTTATCTTTGGTTTTTAGACCTTAAAAGAGAAGGAAATTGGAAATCTCTTTGACACTTGAACTCTCCTTGCCCTTGTAGCCTTGGAAGAGAACCTAGATCTTCAAAAGGGAGTCTCCTTGTGGAGTTTTTCCAAGGGAAATGGGGCTTGGGGGGTTTCGGCTAGGAGGGGAGGAAGAAGAAGAGGAGAAGAAAATGAATTGATGGAATGAGAGAAGAGAAAGGTAACTTCCCCTCTTATGCTTTTAATCCACATTAAGGGGGGTAAGTGAAGAGTCATGGTGTCTCTTCCCTTGATGGCTCCTCCTTCTTCCCAAGCCTTAACAAAAATCTACTTCATTCCCTCATAGTACTCCCTTGTTAGGTGAATTGGTTAGAGCATGCATGGTTGTACTAGAGGTCCAAGGTTCAATCCTTGGTGCATGCACTAATTTTCTATTTTATTTTTATTTTATTTTCTATTATTTCGAAAATTCCTTAAAAATTCCCCTCATAATTATGTTAATATTTCCCATTAAAATCCATTTATTTTTATATTAAATTCTACCTAAAATCCACCAATAATCATGGTACTAGAAAGCTCATATAAGGCCCATTAGTACTTAGTTTCTCAATTTAAATGAGAAAACCATGGGTTTCTAGGCTAAGGTTCGTACTAATATTTCTAGATCCTTCGAAAAATTATCTAGACATGCTTAATATTTTAAAGAAAATATTAAGAAAATTTTTCGGGTCGTTACAAGTTGTGGGTTTAAGTTCATGATTTTCATTATTTCGAAAATTTCTGCTTCATCTTTATCTATGTTTTCAAATTTTTCTAACAATTCGGATTATTTGAACCTTTGTGAACTTTATTAACTATGATCTTTATCGTAGATAGTTCCATATCCTCCTCATCCTCAAAATTACATCTTTTAGTATCCTCAAAGTAGGAGAAGTAATTTGGGTCACTAGTTAAAGTTTTGTAATAATTTTCAAGATTAATAATTAAATTATTATCTAGGAGAATTTCATCTTTATTATCATTAAGAATATTTTTAACAAAATCATTTTTATCCTCAGAAATAATATTTTTAGAATTAACTTCTGGATTATCCTTAGGATTTTCAAATTTGAATTCATAATTATCTAAAGGATTTTCAAATTTAGAATTATACTTAAGATTTTTGAATTCAGATTTATCCTTAAGATTTTTGAATTCAGATTTATCCTTAGGATTTTTAAATTTGAATTCTGATTTATCCTTAGGATTTTCAAATTTGAATTCTGATTTATCCTTAGGATTTTCAAATTTGAATTCGGATTTATCCTTAGGATTTTCAAATTTAAATTCGAATTTATCCATAGGATTAAATTTATCTGAATTAAGTTTATCAGAATTAAAATTATTAGAATTAAAGTTATGATAATTTATTTTAGAAATTACTGAATGGATGTTCTGAATTAAATAATTAATTTATGATATTTTAGTCATATCTGCATTTTCTAATTTGACATGCAAAATATTAATTTTACTATGCAGTAAATCTAATTTACCAGAAAAATTAACTAAATTATCATAAGACAAATCAGGAATTGGTAAACTTTTTGGAACGTATATCTTACGTACCATCGTCGGACACTTGTTTTTGTAGTGTCCGTACTTCTCCCATTTGAAGCATCTGATGTGGCCTTTATCTCTCCGGACTCCTAGCGCTGGTGTCTCCTTTGCCGCCGGTGGTGTAGACCGAGTCTTATGAGTAGGGCACTGATTTTTGTAGTGCCCTCTCTCCCTGCACGTGAAGCATATAATATGGAATTTAAAATTTGACATTTAAAATTAAAATGTACCTGATTCACCCCTGGGCTCCCCCTCAACTCCTGACATCGTTGCTCCATCGGCGGTTAGTCCGGTGAAGAGCGGCCTGGCTCTGATACCAATTGTAGGACCAGTGTCGTCGATAGAGGGGGGGGTGAATATCGACCGTAAAAATTCTCGCAGAAATATTCGTAAAACTTTGGTTCGTACAGGACTTAGAGTGTTAGTGCAGCGGAAAATAAAATAGAAATAACACAAGGACACATCGGGATTTATTTACTTGGTTCCCAACCCCCCAGGGTCAGTACGTCCAAGGTCTATGTACTCGGCGTGAGTCCACTATTGGTCTCCTTTCCGGAATTTCCGGAGGCGGAGAAAACCCGTCTTACAGTGTAGAAGTACAATCAAGAGTAAAGCAAAGTAAGTAGAGAATACTAAATGCAAACCGAACAACTAGAGTTTGAAACTCGGCCGATCTGGACCTCCGAAGTGCCGCGCACTTCCTCCTGGAGCCTCCCGGTCATAGAGCCTCATCTTTAGCATGTTGTCATCGATCAGAAAGCTCAGAATCACTTTCAGCAGTTGTGTCTGAAGCAGAGGGGTCGAAGTCCCTTATATAGGCTTCATACGGGCGCCTGATATGTTGGGGGCGCCCCTATAAACTCGGTCAAACCTTATCCCACACCGACCTCGTCGCGGCTGATAAAACCTCTGACCAGGGCACCCCGGGCCTCCCAGACGCCTAACTCAAGGCTAATCTCTATTTCGAACTTGAAACAGCAAATATAGCTTTCAACTTGGGCGTCTGATTCGTCCCGGGCGCCCGAATGGAAGCCTATTCTGCTTACCACACGAAAACTGCCAATTTCTTCTTTGGCATAGGCGCTTGGATTGAACTGGGTGCTTGGCTTCATGCTTTTCAACCCAACACTGGGTATTACACTCTGATCTGGGTGCCCCATCAGTAGGGGCGCTTGGGTTGGCTGCTTTCCAGCCTCTTGCCTGCTTTATCTCCGGTTCTTGGTACCTGCAAGATACACAAACACAAAGCAAATATACATACAATGTTATCCTTAAGGACTTGGTTCAGACTTCTGATTTCCACGAAACCCTAGGTCGAACCGACGCAAGTTCCCAACCCCGAGAACGCGCCTTTCACCTACTCCTCTCAGGAGATGGTTGCCACCCAGTCCTTCGAGTGGACTTTTGCCCAGCAGCCCTTCGCCAGGTGCCTAACAGCCCTTCGCCAGGTCTTAGGGTTTCGATGCCTAGTAGCCCTTCGCTAGGTGCCCAGCAACCCTTTGCCAGGTCTTTGATGCCTAGCAGCCCTTCGCCAGGTCTTAGGGTTTCGATGCCTAACAGCCCTTCGCTAGGTGCCTAGCTGCCCTTCGCCAGGTCTTAGGGTTTCGATGCCTAGCAGCCCTTCGCTAGGTGCCTAGCTGCCCTTCGCCAGGTCTTAGGGTTTCGATGCCTAGCAGCCCTTTGCTAGGTGCCCAGCTGCCCTTCGCCAGGTCCTAGTGCCCAATTCTTCGAACTAGGACTTATTACCTAGATTCACTAGGAATTTGGTCAACTTTGTTACTTCTCTCTTAACTCCCCTTTGTCTGTTTAACGTATCACTGACTTAAGTCTATTGTCAAACATTAAAACACTTAGAAGAGAACATCATTGATGCAACTTGCACCAACAGATGTGTCATCTGATTACAATGCTATTTTAGGCAGATAAACCTTGAATGAGTTCTGAGAGGTCGTCTCTTCCATTATTTGAAGATCAAGTTTCCAATTGGAGGCCAAGTTAGAGAAGTGAAGGGAGATTAGATTGTGGGCCGACAATGCTGCACGGATGATGTGAAGATGGAGTCCTGCAAAACATTCTGAGCCCCATTCATACAATGTAACACCATCTCCCATTCACCATGGGCTGAGTTGTTGGAAGAAAAAAAAGAGATATAGATTTACCTCACCAGAAAGGAAGCTACTGTGAAGATAGCTAGTGGTCTGCTGACTGATTTGAAGAAAGATTTTATTACTTATCTCACACAGAACAATGATGTCTTTGCCTAGTCACTGTAGGAGCTAAAAGGAATACCCCCAGAAATCATGGAACATAAGTTGCATGTATTCCCTGAGGCTCGGCCAGTTAAGTAGAGAAAAAGAGACTTCAGTATAGAATAGAACCAGGTCATCTGAGTTGATGTAGACAAGCTTCTGGAAGTATGACACATTCAGGAAGTTCAATTCCCTGCATGGCTAGCCAATGTGATATTAGTGTCCAATCCCAACAATAGGTGGCAGGTCTACATCAACTTTGGAGATTTCAACAAAGCCTGCCCAAAGGACTATTACCCCCTACCATGGATCGATCAGATGGTGGATTCCACATCTAGGAGCGAGCTCATCCACATGTTGGATGCTTATCAGGGATATCATCAAGGCCCTCTTGCAAAAGAAGTCCAAGAGAAAGTTACCTTCATCACCGCTGATGGTATGTATTGTTACACCGTAATGCCTTTTGGACTGAAAAATACAAGGGCAACGTATCAAGGTTGATGAACAAGCTCTTTCTAGACTAGATCGGAAGAAATATTGAAGTTTATGTTGACGACATCTTCATCAAAATATTCAGAGCAACTAACCTCATCACAGACTTAGAAGAAACTAGCTATACCCTTGGAAGGTGCTTATTGAAGCTTAATCCAGACAAGTGCTTGTTCGGAGCTAAGAGTGGCAAATTCCTAGGATATATCATAACTAAAAGAGGTATAGAGGTCAACCCCAACAAAGTGCTAGCTCTACTAGAGATGCCACCACCATGCAATCTAAAGGTAATTTAAAGGTTGATTGGGTGAATAACATCCCTTTCTCGATTCATCTCTAGATCAGCTGAGCAGAGCCTTCCATTCGACAATACATTACTCAAGGTGACCAAGTTTCAATGGGACAAGAATTATGACAAGGCTTTTGAAGAACTAAAGGAGTATTTGGCTAGCTTACCCATCTTTGACAAGTCAAAGATTAGAAAGCCACTTTATGTCTATCTCTCAACCACTGAAGGAGCGGTAGGCACAGTGTTAGTGCGAGAGTGTAAGGGTAAACAATTCCTTGTGTATTTCTTTGTCCATCTTTTAAAAGAAGCTGAGTAGCGCTATAATGCGCTTAAAAAGTTAGCTTATGCTCGTGTTATCCGCTCAGTAGTCGAGGCCTTATTTCATAGCTCATTCTATTGTGGTCTTTACTAACAACACATTGGGCAGGGTACTCATTAACCCTAAAGCCTCTAGACAGTTGATCAAGTGGACCACGTGTTAGGATGTATACTATAAGCCTAGCTTTTGTATGAACATCTATTTTGGAATAAGAATCATAGTGGTCATGTGCTTGCATTTTTATATTTGTTATAATATATGCAATTGCCCATTACTTCAAATTGTAGATAACATGGTGTGTAGTGACACACAGAAGATTGTGTTATCAGTTCCTTATAAAGTATAAGTAGTAGCTCACAACCAAGATGGATTTGGACAAATCATTGGAATGGTTGTAGTGTAATTTGGTATTAGTCTATCTTGACTATAGAATTACACTAGTGCACTTTGTGTGTATTAAGCAGGACCGTTTTGAGGTTGTTCGATTTATACCAACTATTTAATCGAACAAAACCTCTATTATTATGGATGTACATGCTCTTAATCCCGATATAATAACGGGCACATATATTTAGTATTTATTTCTTTAATTTACCATTGGGCGAGATTTATTCATAAGTCAATATGCATGGTAAATTGAGAAATAATATTATTTATATGGTGTGTCATTGATTATAGAAGAAAACCGTGTCCTAATTATTTTGGCTGATGATGTCCCCTTGAGGAGCTCATAAGGTTTATCATGTAAATCCTACAGGTGGACTTGGTCCAACATGATAATGAAGTTGAATGGTACTACTCTTGGAGTTATATATTAATTAATTAAATTGTTAGTAATTTAATTAATTAATGGACATACGATATCTTAAACATGGGGAGATAATGTACTTATAATAAGAAGGAGCCCATATTTTAAATATGGGGTCGGTGTGGTAGTTCAATAATAACCCTTTATTAGATCGAGTTATTATTAACGGATTGGGTTAAATATCCGTTAGGAGGCCATAATTGACTCCTCCTTTTGGTCCCTATTGTAGTCTATATATACCCTCTTAAGCCATCATGAGAAACCCTAGCTTCTTTCTTTCTTTCCTCTCCTTGGTTTGGGCATGTGGCGCAAGGAGGCTCCTAGGGCCGACGCAACCATGTGGAAGGGAGAGCAAGCTAATCAATTCTTCTTCTTCTCTTCTCTCCTCTTTGGCGTGCGGCGCAAAGGCAAGAGCACCTTGCTCTTGGGCGGAGAGGTCACGCAAGGAAGAGGCGGCGCAAGAAGGAAGGAGAAGAAGGGTGAGTGACGGTTGCGATTCTTGGAAGATCGTTGCCCACACGACGCCCAAGAAGAGTATAAGAATACAATAGAAGATCGAGAGGTATATATTTTTCTATTCCTCTTGTATTCGTATTTTTCTTGGATCCCGAATCAAAGAAAGAATCGGGGATCGAGGCTTCATCTTCTATTCCACTGCTAATCGATCAGGAGCTTGATTACTCGATCAGGAAATTTTCTGTCTCTGTGCGGATTAATTCTGTTCATAGAATTTAATCTGGGGAAACAGTGCGGAATCCCGACGCCAACAATGGGTATCAGAGCGAGTATTTTCGGTTCTGTGTGTTTTGGATTCGGTTACTTTCACACTGTTCATATATAATTTAGGCCGGATAATATTAGGATATACAAAAGGCTAACTTTGTGGTTGAAGGCATTAGTTCCAACTATAATGGCTGTGTGATTATGTGTGATTGTGTATGATTGTTTATTTGAATCCTCGAGGTTGACGAGGTTGTTTGTATTTAATTGTAATTAAATACGGCAATGTTAGCCGTCTAATTTTAATTTACTGTTCGATCTAGATTTTATGTAAACTCCTTCGTGGAGTATAAGATCGATGGATGTAAATTAAATTTTGTTACGACTTGTATCCTTGCTTGCATGGCATTATTTGATGACCGGAGGCGCGGCTAAGAAGGAGGCGAGATGGCAATACGATTGGAGTCGTATTGGAGAATAGTGGAATCTACAAAGTCATAATAGTTGAAAATTTTATATTTTCCTATTTATTGTTGTGCTGTTTGATATGCTTGTTGTGGTTGCTTGAAAAATTCCTCGTTTTAAAAAATAACTAAGCGGGAGAGGGAATCTTTGAGTCTCGTGGCCTCCATTACTGTTTTGAAAGTGAGGCATTCAAACATACGCGTTGGCTCTGAGTACCTTCCCCCACATCAGATGAGTTTGTTTTGCGGATCACTAGATCAAACTTCCTTATGGATAATTTTAGAAAATTATTTATGAGCATGTGATCTTCTCCATCTAAAGAGAGATACTCCTAGATAATGGACTTAGTATCAAGTAATGGTGCACACTTAGATGTAATTCATAGTATCTTCCCCATCGGAGTCACGGCTATTATTTGTGTGACCGAAGATAAACCAACTATTAATTTTATTTGTCAAAAAGTAAGGTTGACAAGATAATAAAATTAATGGGTAAAACCTCCTCTTACAAATGTTTGAATTAGTATACATCCACACTATCGTGGCATACGAAATTCACGTTGTTTTGAGATGTTGGTGAATTTAAAATTTTATTGTTTGAGGAATCAATATTATTTTAAATTCTAATATTTTGACCAATGTAATTCTCAGAATTTCGTTATGACTTTCAATCCCCTTACTGTGATTTTAAAAGAAAAATAAACTTATTGGTCCCAACTATATTAATTGGAAACGAAATCTGGATATTATCTTGACTGCTGAGGAGTACAAATTTGTACTCTTTGAGATCTACCCTGTTAAGCCCAGTGATGATTGTAGTGAAGAGGAGAAAGAACGTTATAGGAAGTGGGTAAAGAGAGATGAGATGGTCCGGTGTTACATTTTGGCCTCCATGTCAAATGTGCTGCAACATCAACATCAGACCTTCGGTACTTCCTATGACATGATGTTCAATCTCAAGGAACTCTTCGGACACCAGAATCAGGCTGCCAGGCAAGAGGCCATAAGAAACTTGAAGACGACCACCATGGCTGAGGGAACACCCGTAAGGGATCTTGTCCTCAAGATGATGGCTCATTTAAATGAGATGGAAGTCCTTGAAGCTGAAATCGACAGAGAAACCCAGGTCGATATCATTCTCCAAACACTACCCAAGAGTTTTGAGCAGTTCTGCCTGAACTACAACATGAACAAAAGGACGTATTCGTTGGCGGAACTTCTGACAGAACTCCAGGTGATAAAAGGGTTGTTTCGTCAAAGTGCTCAAGCTTATGTTGATGAAAACATTTATGCTTCTAAGCTGAAAGGCGGAAAGAAGAAGAAGAAACAAGTTAGTTCGGCAAAGAAAGCGACTGGATCTCAAGGACCACAAGGTGGAGTGATGAAGCCGAAAGGCAAGTGCTTCACATGCAAGCAGGCTGGACATTGGAAGGTGGACTGTCCCCGCCGAAAGGAAAACAATGGAGGTATATCTTTTTCTTTAGTTGTTGAAACATGTTTAGCGGTGTTATCTACCGGTACCTGGTGTGTAGATACGGGAGCCACTGATCATGTCTGCAATTCATTGCAAGGGTTCTAGGAAACCAGACGACTAAGTGAGGGCGAGATTACGGTCTACATGGGCAATGCTACGAAGGTGACGGCTATTGCAGTGAAAGATGTTCATTTATTTATTTATTTATTGCTAAGAATAAATCTTTGGTTTTGAGAAATTATCTTTATGTACCTTGTTTAAGAAAGAACTTAATTTCAGTTTCTAAATTATTTATGGATGGACATTCTGTTTCTTTTGATGACAGAGTTGTTATCAAAAAGAATAGGGTGATTATATATTTTGGTGCGTTGGTTGGCAATTTGTATACTCTTAATCCAATAACTCCCACGATGCAAATGGAAATTAATAACACGTCTTCTAATTCTAATAAGAGAAATGAACCTTCGAAAATGAAGCAAACATGTCTTTGGCATCTAAGGTTGGGTCATATTAACTTGAGCGGATTCAAAGGTTGATAGCCGATGGACCTTTGGGTTCAATGGTAGTGGAAAATTTCCCAACCTACGAATCTTGCTTGGAAGGAAAAATGACCAAGAGACCTTTTAAAGCCAAGGGGTATAGAGCCAAAGAAGTGTTGGAATTGATTCATTCTGATTTGTGCGATCGTGTGCGGTCCTATGTCTATCCAGGCAAGAGGTGACTTCAAATATTTCATCTCATTTATAGACGACTATTCAAGATATGGATACATTTACTTGATGCGGCGCAAGTCTGAGTGCTTTGACAAGTTCAAAGAGTACAAGGCTGATGTGGAGAAACGTCATTGTAAAAGTATCAAGACACTACGGTCTGATCATGGTGGTGAGTACCCCTTGGGACAGTTTAGGAGTTACTTATCAGAGGCTGGGATTCAATCCCAATTGTCCGCACATAGTACACCCCAACAGAACAGTGTGGCAGAACAAAGGAATAGGAATCTTATGGAAATGGTTAGATCGATGATGAGTTATTCGAAATTACCGAATTCGTTCTGGGGGTATGCTCTGGAAACGGCAGTGTATATTCTGAACTTGGTACCTTCTAAATCAGTACCCTCTACTGCCATAGAATTGTGGAAAGGGCGTAAGCCTAGTCTGAGACATATTCAGATTTGGGGTAGTCCAGCACATGTGCTGAAGGGAGATGCTGATAAGTTGGAATCTCGTACGGAAGTTCGCTTGTTTGTAGGCTATCCTAGAGGAACGAAAGGTGGTTTGTTTTATAGTCCTAAAGATCAAAAGGTCATTGTTTGCACGAATGCCCGATTTTTAGAAGAGGACTGTGTAATAAACTACAAGCTCATGAGTAAGATTATTTTAAAGGAAATAAGAGAGGAAACTCCTACTTCAGTACCAACGGTACAGGATGATATACCACAAGTGACTGCACCGCTTGTCACAGATGATACACAGGTAGTACCTCGTCGTAGTGGGAGGGTTGCTAGACAACCTGATAGATTCATGTTTTTGGGAGAGTCTTCGGACTTGGTCCCTGGTGAACATGAACCTGATCCTTGGACCTATGACGAAACACTCATAGATAATGATGCGATATCTTGGCAAAAAGCAATGAACTTTGTGATAGAATCTATGGATTCTAATCAAGTTTGGGAGCTTATAGAACCACCGGATGGTGTAAAAGCCATTGGATGTAAATGAGTCTACAAAAGGAAGAGAGGATCAGACGGAAAGGTGGAAACCTTTAAAGTGAGGCTTGTTGCGAATGGGTATACTCAGAAAGAGGGGATCGATTATGAGGAAACTTTTTCACCGATAGCCATGCTTAACTCTATCCGGATTCTCTTGTCTATTGCTGCTCATATGGATTATGAGGTTTTGCAAATGGATGTCAAGATAGCTTTCCTTAACGAAAGTCTTGAAGAAAACATCTATATGAAGCAACCAGAGGGATTCATTGCAAAGGGCAAAGAGCATCTTGTGTGCAAGCTTAATCAGTCCATTTATGGATTAAAACAAGCTTCAAGATCTTGGAACATCCGGTTTGATGAGGTAATCCAATCTTATGGATTCATACAAAGTCCGGATGAGTCTTGTGTATACAAGAGAAGTGACGGAAACGTAGTTGTATTTCTTGTAGTATACGTAGATGACATTTTGCTCATTGGCAACAATGTCAAAATGTTGTTAGACGTAAGGGTATGGTTGTCAAAACAGTTTGATATGAAGAACTTAGGAGAAACTGGACATATCCTTGGGATCAAAGTTATATGGGATCGCAAGAAAAGGATGTTGTGCTTAACTCAAGCTTCGTATATTGATACTATCTTAGCTCGTTTTAGCATGCAAAACTCGAAGAAAAGTTTTCTACCTTTTCGACATGGAGTACCTTTATCTAAGGAGATGTATCCTAAGACACCAAAGGAGATAGAGGAGATGAAAGCAGTTCCTTATGCTTCGGTTGTAGGAAGCCTAATGTATGTTATGTTATGTACGAGACCAGATATCTATTTTGCCATGGGCATGGTTAGCAGATATTAAAGTAATCCAGGACAAGGACATTAGACTGCGGTAAAACATATATTAAAGTACCTGAAAAGGACTAGAAATTATATGTTGGTTTACCAGGCAAATCATTTGCTCCCTGTGGGTTACATGGATTCTGATTTCCAATCAGATAGGGATAACAGTAAGTCTACCTCTAGTTATGTATTTACTTGGGGAGGTGGAGCTATAGTATGGAGGAGTATTAAGCAGAAATGCCTTGCGGACTCCACTATGGAAGCTAAGTATGTGGCACCTCTGAGGTAGCCAAAGAAGTTGTATGGCTCAGAAACTTCTTGATGGACTTAGAGGGGATTCCTGGTTTGCCTAAAGCTATCACAATTTATTGTGATAATAGTGGTGCAGTAGCAAACTCGAAGGAACCATGAGCCCATAAGGCAAGTAAACACATTGAGTGCAAGTACCACCTGATACGAAACATTGTAAAATGAGGAGAAGTTGTTGTCGCCAAGATTGCATCAGCAGATAACCTGACAGATCCTTTCACTATGGCCATTCCAGCGAAAGCTTATGATAGGCATGTTGAGAGGATAGGAATCAGATGTATGGCAGTGTTATTGGCAGCATAGTCTTTTAGTATAATTGGGAGATTGTTAGGATGTATATTATAAGCCTAGCTTTTGTAAGAACATCTATTTTGGAATAAAAATCACAGTGGTCATGTGTTTTCATTTTTATATTTGTTATAATATATGCAATTGTCCATTACTTCACATTGTAGATAACATAGTGTGTGGTGCCACACAGAAGATCGTGTTATCTGTTCCTTGTAAAGAATAAGTAGTAGCTCATAACCAAGATGGATAAGGAGAAACCATTGGAACGGTTGTAGTGTAATTTGGTATTAGTTTATCTTGACTATAGAATTACACTAGTGCACTTTGTGTGTATTGAGCATGACCGTTTTGAGGTTGTTTGATTTATACTGGCTATATAATTGAACAAAACATCTGTTATTATGGGTGTACATGCTCTTAATCCTGATATAATAACGGACACATATACTTAGTATTTATTTCTTTAATTTACTAATGAGTGAGATTTATTCATTAAGTCAATAGGCCCAGTAAATTGAGAAATAATATTATTTATATGGTGTGTTGTTGATTATAGAAGAAAATCGTGTCCTAATTAATTAAGCTGATGATGTCCCCTTGAGAAGCTCATAAGGATTATCATATAAATTCTGCAGGTGGACTTGGCCCGACATAATAATGAAGTTGAGTGGTACTACTCTTGTAGTTATATGTTAATTAATTAAATTATTAGTCATTTAATTAATTAATTGGCATACGATATCTTAAACACGGAGATAATATACTCATAATAAGAAGGAGCCCATATTTTAAATATGGGGTCAGTGCGGTAGTTCAATAATAACACTTTAGTGGATCGGGTTATTATTAACGGATTGGGTTAAAGATCCGTTAGGAGGCCATAACCGACTCCTCCTTTTGGTCCCTATTGTAGCCTATATATACCCTCTTAAGCCATCATGAGAAACCCTTGCTTCGTTCTTTCCTTCCTCTCCTTGGTTTGGGCGTGCGGCGCAAGGAGGCTACTAGGGGCGGCGTAACCTTGTGAAAGGGAGAAGGGAGAGCAATCTAATCAATTCTTCTTCTTCTCTTCTCTCCTCTTGGGCGTGCAGTGCAAAGGCAAGAGCACCTTGCTCTTGGGAGGCTAGGTCACGTAAGGAAGAGGCGGCGCAAGAAGGAAGGAGAAGAAGGGTGAGCGGCGGCTACGATTCTTGGAAGATCATCGTCCACACGACATCTAAGAAGAGGATAGGAATACAATAGAAGATAGAGAGGCATATGTTTTTCTATTCTGCTTGTATTCGTATTTTTCTTGGATCCCGAATCAAAACAAGAACCGACGATCGAGGCTTCATCTTCTATTCCGCTGCTAATTGATTAGGAGCTTGATTACTTAAACAACCAGTTTGTTCACGTGATCACTCTATCGATCAAAGCAAGGTTGATGAAGTAGGTCGTTCGGGAAGCTTTTTGTCTCTGTGTGGATTAATTCTGTTCATAGAGGGAAACAGTGTGGAATCCCAATGCCAACACCACGGAGCTATGCAAATATGATATACAATATTATCCCAAAAAAGCCATCGAAGCATAGACTTTAGGGGATTTTCTCAGTGAGTTATAGAATCCAGAGATAGAAGAAATGTGGAAAATTTATGTGGATGGTTCGTCCACTCGACAAGGTAGTGGTATAGGAATTCTCATGATTTCACCTAAAGAGGATATGCTATAACTTTCAATCAGATTGAATTATAGAGCCACCAAAAATCAAGAAGAATATGTAGCTCTGATTGTCGATCTTCAAGCAGCTAAACACGTGGGTGCTGCTTGAGTATTACTTTACATAGACTCTCAGCTAGCTACTCAACAGTTGACAGGGTAGTTTAGAATCAACAACGAAAGGTTGCAGATGTATGCTAAAGTATATGATAAATTAAAAGCTAGATTTCTATAAGTAATGTTACCACAAATTCTCCGGGAGAAAAATTTAAAAGGAGATGAGTTAGCCAAGTTGGCCGGTTCCTTGACTCCCTGGATTCTTCATCAACCGGGGGCTCAAACAATGTGAATCGCACAATTAGAATAGTAGGTTGACCTTGACTTCATGGGTTCTTCATCAATTGGGACTTCCTTGACTCCCTTTCATTTCCTTTTTGCAACAAGGGATAGTGCTTGCTAAGGTAGAACAAGCTAGATTACTCAGAAAAACAACCGCTCGGTTTAACCTCATTGGAGATCAGTTGTCAAAAGGGCCTTCTCCCGTCCTTTAATAAAATGTTTAGGACCATAAGACGGTCACTATGTTTTAAGGGTAATACACAAAGGCTCATGTGGAAATCAATCATGCGGCTAGTCAGCTGCAAGGAAGGTCCTATTGGCGAGATAGTTCAGGCCCACTCTACAAAAGAATGGCGTTCGGCTGGTGGCGACTTGTCTTTTTTGTCAGAAGCATCAGAATCTCTCCCATTGACCAGCTGAATTACTTAGAGCTGTTGGTGCAAAGAGCATCAGTGATGAACAGTCATCCTCTAGGGTTTTGATGTTTGACAATATGCTAAAGTTAGTGACAATATATATGATAGACAATATATTAAGGGTGGTCAAAATGATCAAGGGTTAAACCAAACAGGACCTTATGTTTAGTAGGGTAAACCTAACTTTTGATCAGTTTGATAAAGGGTTAAGCCAAACAGGATCTGATATTTGGCAGAGTTATGAGAACCCAGGGTTGGTCTGTTTGACCAAGGGATCAAACCGAACCAGACTTGAGGTTTGGTAGTATACTTACCTGAATGTTGGAAGAAGTCTAGTCAGGATTAAGATGACTAGAAAAGAAGTGATTATGGAGAAAGAAATCCTATTGAGTGAAGCTGGGTCCTAGTGAGTGAAGCTAGGTGGAAGAAATCCTGGTGAGTGAAGCTGGGTCCTAGTGAGTGAAGCTAGGTGAACAAAGTCCTGGTGAGTGAAGCTGTTCACGAAGACTTGGTCTGGGGGTCTGAGCACTAAGTCCTGGTCGGGGATTGGGCAATGGACTCTTTACCGAACAAGGATTACGGATAGAAGTAGAGACGGGTCGAGGTTGAATGTCTCGAGATCCGGGTTCTAGGAGGCCGAACAAAAGTCAAGCCGGAATTCCCCGTTGGCAAAAGCTTTAGTCCAGCAGGAATCGCGGACAGATGTAGAGACGGGTCAAGGTCGGACGTCTCGAGATTTGGGTTCTCGGAGGCTGAGCGAAAGTCCAACCGGAGGTTCCAGTTGGCAAACGTAACTTCTCCAGGGTGGAGTAGGTGAGGGCACGTTCCCCAGGAAAGGGAACATTAGGCATCGATTCGACCTAGGGTTTCGGGTGAAATCCAAAGTCAGAACCAATCAGTTAAGGCTAAGATTATGTGTGCTTTTGTCTTGTGTTTGTTGTCTTACAGGTACCTGGAGTTGGAGGCAAGATAGGACAGCAAACGCAAGAAAAACGGACCTGGAAAGAAGGCTTCCTGGGTGCCTGAATGAATCAGGCACCCAGTAAGAGCTTGGGCACCTAAATGAATCAGGTGCCCAGTAAGAGCTTGGGCGCCCAGTTATGGGCTACCCATCCCAGGTGCCTAGTAAGCTAGGTGCCTGAGGCTTCCCAAGCGCCTGGGAAGGCTGATTTTATCCTTCCTGAGATTTCAGTGTGGCGATGAAGTTTTGATCGCGACGTGGCAGGCGCCCAAGGTCTCACAGGCGCCCGAGAATGCTGTATATAAAGGGTTCGACCCCTCACATCAAAACAACACTTTCTACATCCACAAAAGCATTCTGTGTGAAGTAAATGTGCTCAAGTCAAAGCTCTACGACCAAGGAGGCTCTAGGAGGAAGTGCGCTACACTTCGGACTTCCGGATTGGTCGAATCTTCTTTTTTTCATTGGTTTGCTTTTAGTTTACAAATTGTGTTTCAATTCATTTATTCTTGTACTTGTAAATCAAACTGTAAGACGGATATTCTTTACCTTCGGAAATTTCGGAAAGGAGACCATTAGTGGACTCACGCCGAGTACATAGGCCTTGGACGTACTGACCCTGAGGGTTCGGGAACCATGTAAATAATCCCGCTTGTCTCTTGTCATTCTTTGTTTTATTTTATCATTCCGCTGCATACTAACCCTGATAGAAATATGACCGAACGATGTTTTGCAACAAATTTATTTGAGTCAATATTCACTCCCCCCCTCTATCGATTGACACCGATCCTACAAGTGGTATCAGAGCAGGTAGCTCTTCACCGGACTAACAGCCGAAGGAGCAAAGAAGCCAGAAATTGAGGGGGAGCAAGGGTGAATATAGGTACATTTTAAATTATGTCTATTTTTAAATTCCATATTATTTGTTTCAAGTGCAGGAAGAGAGGACACTATAAAAACCAGTGTCCTACTCGTAAAATTCGTACTTCACCACCGGCGGCAACGGAGTACCAGTGCAAGGAGTTCGGGAGGACAAATGTCACATCCGGTGTTTCAAGTGTCAAAAGCAGGGACAATACAAGAATCAATGTCCTACCACGATAAAGAATGTACGAAAAGTTAATTCCTGCAAAAGTATTTTTCAAATTCCTGCTAAATTAGATAATTCATTTTCCAAGTTAGATAATTCTCATATTAATTTTCCTATTAAATTAGATTACTTACATAGTAAATTACATTTGTTGCATGATAAATTAATTGATAACAAATCCACATCAATTATTGATAATAGTAAAATACTGAATATTAATTCCTTAACTTTTAGTATTAATGCTACGATTTTTGAAATTAACTCTAATACTTGTCCTGATGATTCTAACAACTCTAGGGATAATGATAATATTTTAATTAATTTTTCTAATAATTCTAACACCTCTAGGGATAATGATAATAACTTAATAATAATAATTTTTCTGATAATTATGTTAACTTTGAGAATAATGATGAAATTATTACTGATAATTCTAATATTTCTAAAATTAATGTTCAATCCATTTCTGAAAATAATAATGATGATAATAGTCAACTCTTAATTAATAATTCTACTATTTTTGAATATAATGATACAACCTTAATTAGCAACCCTGAAAATTATTCATCCTACTTTGAAAATAATGATACAATTTCTGAATATATCTCTGAAGATGAAGATGAAGATGAGGATGAAGAAGAAGAGGAAATTATTAAAATTAAAGCTATATTTAATAAGGTTTACAAAAATTTAAATAAAGCAGAAATATTAAACAAACTTGAAAACTTAAATACAAAAGAAATAATAGATGAATCAGAGATTTTTGAATTAATGGAAATGCTACAACTAGACCCAAAATTGTTGACAATTTCAACCTAATTAATTCTTAATAACTTAAACTTTAATTAATTCTTAAATTTTAATTAATCCTTAATAATTTAATCTTTAATTAATACTTAAAAATTTAAACTTTAATTAATACTTAACAATTTAATCCTTAATTATTTCTTAATCCTTAACTAATTAATCTTTAATCAATTCTACAACTGAATTAATTCTTGACAACTTAATTAATTCTTGAATTTTAACAACTTAAATTTAAATAACTCTTAAACAACATAAATTTTAATTAACTCTCAATTTTAATTAACAATTCAACTTTCAATTCTTAATTGAACAAAATCCACGAATTAAATTCAAAATAATTACCTTTAGTTATAAAACTAAATAAAATCCTACCTAACTGAAATCTTCAACCTTCAACCTTCAACCTAATAATAATAAATATATCAAAGTGGGTTGACATATTCACGGGTTCACATATTTTGTATCAAATCAAAAATTTGATACTTTATTAGAACCTGATTAAAATGATTTGACTTGATTGAAACATGCATAAATATCATGCTCATGCATCTGCTTTTTTTATATACATATCTGACATGTCATTCAGACTAGTTTATCTTCTACTTAATTTAGAATGGATAGATAGGAAAAAGATTGGTTGATACTTTCCTAACCTAGTACCTGTAGGACCGGTGCTGTCGATAGAGGGGGGGGTGAATATCGACTGGAAAAATCTCGCGGAAACTTCGTAAACTTTTCGGTTCGTTCTGGACACAGAGTTAGTAGCACAGCGGAAAACAAGAAGAAGGAACGAACAAACACATTGCACACAGGATTTTTTACTTGGTTCCCAACCCCCCAGGGTCAGTACATCCAAGGCCTAAGCACGGGAATGACCGTCCACTAATGGTCTCCTTTCCGGACTTTCCAGAGGTGAAGAAACCCATCTTATAGTGCACAAATTACAATCAAAAGAATAAATAAAATACGTGCAGAATATTAATTCAAACCGAATAAACAATATTTGAAACTCGGCCGATTTGGACCTCCGAAGTGCCGCGCAATTCCTCCTGGAGCCTCCTGGTCGTGGAACTTCGTTGTTAGCGCTTTATCGTCACTTGGGAAGCTTAGAATCATTTCATAAAGTTGTGTTCTGAGCCTTGGGTTTAAAGCCCCTTTTATAGCCTTCATTAGGGCGCCTGTGATCACCGGGGCGCCTCAAAGGGCTTGGTTAAAACCTATCTTCGTGCCGAACTCGTCGCAGCCGATACGGCTTCTGACCAGGGCGCTGATAGATACCATTTTGTTGATTATTTCAATTGCTAAAATCCATGTTTGACCTATGTTTTTATTGCTTAATTGTGAAATTGCCCTAGGTTTTAGAACTTACTCTTATTTTGGACTTAATTGCAAATTTACACATATTTGGATTATTTGGCCACAAAATTCTTGATCTATTTTTGTAGGCATGAAAGGATCATGGATCTAGGGCATATTGGGTCGAACTTGAGTCGGAAGTAACCCGGATCGAGTTATCAAGATTATGATTAAATCTGGGCCGTCCGATTCAAAAGCGGCTAGATCTGAGCCATCCGGGACCATCTGAAGCAATCTGAGCTAGGGTTAGGGTTGATCAAGCACTCTGATCAAGATCTGAAGGTTTCATCCCAATCAGAGCTCATTCAACCGTTGGATCAAGCTCGGAGGGCTCTAGATCGTCCATTCAAAGATTAGGGAGATCTGGACCATCCGTTGCACATATGGAGGATCCGAGCTACCACGAGGTAGATCCTGACCCCTGATCAACATCCTCAAAGTTTGGCTCAAATCAGAGCAAGATCAGCCGTTGGATTCATCGAATTCAATCTGGACCGTCCAATTCCAAATACTTAAGCAAATTTCCCCGCAGCTCACCCTCGTCGCGTCTTCGCCGCAACAGTAGCATCTTCATCGACTTCTTCGTTTTCTTTGCAGTTTTCTTAGTTTTGAAGGCGTGACCACTCAATCTCTACCTTGGATCAAATTCTGAGTCATTGGGGATAGCTTCCTTGGAGAATTCAGCTCAAATTGCACCGGAAAAGGGCTGTTTGAGGGTTTCGGCAGCTCAGCAATCCAGTCACTTGTATCTCTTCCATGAGCCATTTCCGACATCTGAACCAGCTGTAGGGGTTCTCAGGTGAGCTCAGATGGTCCTCGAATCATCATAGCAACCCCCATCAACTGAGGCCGAGGAGATTGGATTGAAATTCCAGCTACGTGCGTTTTGAGCAGAGTGATCGACTGAAGCTGATTTCCACTGATTTGTTGTGCTTAGGGGTTCGAGGCCAGCTCTTGCTTGACGACCAAGAAGACTTTGAGCTCGGGAAGGGATCGAGGAGTAGTTTTCCTTAGTTTAAATTCTGTTTTAGCTGTAGTTTAATTTCTGCCGCAACGTTCTGTTTCTGCAAATTTCTGTATCAGCTATTGAATTTGTTTCTGAATTGTGTAGCTTAATTAGGTTTTAAATCTTCACGTTAAGTAGTTTAGAAGCTTGCTTAGTGATCAATCGAACTTAATTTAAGTTCATTTCTCTGTTAATTGCTTGCGTGCCAAATTCATATTGCGTGTCACTTCTAGTTCTGAAATTCCTGCCGATTTCTGAATTTGTATCAGGGCTGTTTGTTTTCCAAATTGTCTCTGCATTTTAGTTGTGTTAATTCCTGCATTAGAGTCCGGTATATGTTTGCTTAGTTAACATAGAACTTGGTTTCGGTTTCCTGCAATTCAGTCCTTGTTTTCAGCTTAGCTAGCACTGTATTTCTGCAATTCTGTTTTCAATTCTGCATTCTTTTTCTTCATTTCTGAATTTGGGATGAATTCTGTACATTAGTTTGGCTTGGGAATTGTTGTTTCGCATTCAATAGTCTCTGAACTTTATATACAACAGATTGTTTCAATTTATTGGTTTCACATCAGTTACATTTGGCATTTAGCATCCACCTTGACACATAAGATCTTCCTTGGTATCAAGTTTTATCAACTTCTTCACCTTGTATCAAGAGAGGAGTTGATGTTAATTGGTACCAAGTTAGATGCAGTTTTTAGTGAATTTTTATGTCTGAAATTAGTTAGGCTTGCATTCATCCATTCCGAATTTCCTTTACATTGGTTAGCTTCCAAAACTTGTAGCTAGTTGGTGTTAATGTTTGTTGCTTGTTAAATTTCAGAATTGCATAGTTAGCAATTGTTTTAAGCTTGATTTTCCTTCCACCAAATTCCATCACTGTCTCTATTTCTTTGCATCAGCATTTATATTGCAATTTGAATTTAAATTTGCTTTTTCAATCCTAGTTAAGTTCTTTGGGTTGATTCGGTTTCCATCACTTGCTATCATTTGTTTAGCTTGTTAGCTTAGTTTCCTCGATTTTCTTTGCATTTTCATTTTCATTTGCAATCTAAACCCCAATCACATTCAAAACCCAAAAACAATCATGACACATAAATACAAGCTCGAATCACACAACATCAACTAGTCCCGAGGAAAAATACGACCTGTGGCCCCTTTTACTACGCTTTTATTCTTGATTGCAAAAAGGGTTTCCAGCTTTTTATAAATATCTAAATTTGAGACCCACATTCGTGACAGTCCATTTGGGTCTGTCAAATTTTTGGCGCCGTTGCCGGGAAAGCAACTAGTTGATTTGTTTGATTTTTGCTTGTGCACTTATTTTATATCCTTCTTGATTTATTTTTGTGCTTATTGCTATATCTGTTGATTTGATTTAATTTGTTTTATTTCTTTATCTACTTTTACTGTGATTTGTTTTCTTTTATGACCAGGTCTTCAGGTGGTGATCTAGAAGAATTCGACCCTGAGATTGAGAGGACTTTCAGAGCCAGGAGGAGCCAGGGCATTCTTTCTGAAACTACAGATATCCCTCCTATTCAGACTATTTTCACTCACTCAGGCAGTATCATGGCAGATCACCAGAGAACTATGAAGGAGCTCGCAGCACTAGATGCTTCATTTCAGTACTCCAGCATAGCTTATCCAGAGCTGGCGGGAGATTTCGAGCTCAGATCTGGACTCATCAATTTGCTGCCCAAATTTCAAGGATTATCTGGAGAGGATCCCAATAGACACCTGCACGAATTCCATGTTGTATGCTCTACTATGAAGCCTCAGGGCATTTCTGAAGAAGATATCAAGCTGAGAGCTTTCCCCTTTACACTGACAGGAGCAGCAAAAGACTGGTTTTACTATCTACCCACGGGGCATGTGTGTAGTTGGATCTCTATGAAGAAAGCATTTTTGGAAAAATATTTCCCAGCCTCCAGAATAGCAATAATCAGAAAAAGCATCTGTGGAATTCAGCAAGTAGTGGGTGAGACGCTCTATGATTACTGGGAGAGATTCAACAAGTTGTGTTCAAGTTGCCCCCAGCATTAGATCAGCGAGCAACTTTTGATTCAGTACTTTTATGAGAGATTGCTGCAGATGGACAGAATTATGATAGATGCTGCAGCTGGAGAGGCCCTAGTGAACAAAACGCCAATGCAAGCTAGGGAGCTCATTTCTAATATGGCTGAGAATTCCCAACAATTTGGAAGCAGAGCCTTGACCACCAGAGGAGTGGGTGAAGTTCAGGTAGTTCCTACTGATCAGAAGGAGGTTAAGAATGCATTGATAGAGCTCACATCGGCTGTTAAGCAAATTGAACTAACTGTTGCAAGGCAAAATTCAACTCCTTCAGTACCTCCACAGTCAAGTCAAGTGATGAGTGTATGTGGCATTTGCTCTAGTCAAGAGAACACTTTAGATTCATGTCCCACCCTCAACAAGACGAGACAGTAGCGGCGTTGGTAAGAGGACAATTTCAAGCAAGAAACAATCCTTACTCCTCTACTTACAACCCCGGTTGGAGAGATCACCCAAATCTAAAATATGGGAACTCTTTCTGCCAACAAAACCCTCAAACACAGCAATTGCAGCAGCCTCCGCAGAATTTCCAGCAAGCACAGCCACAATTCTAGCAGCCACAGCAATTTCAGCCTTTGGATTCGAATTTTCAGCCTGCATTTCAGCAACCGCAGCCACTATTTCAGCCTCAATTTCAGCCATATCATCAAGGGCAGCAAGGTTATCAATCATTTCCAGCTTTCCAAACTCAAAACCAACAAAATTTCCAGCCTTTCCAGCCCTATAATCAAAATTTTCAGCCTTACAATCAAGGGTTTCAGCCTATGCAAAATCAGCCCTCACAACAGAATTTTCCATTTCAAAATCAGAACTTTCACGGCTACAACTCCCAGCAAGGATTCCAAGCATGTCAGCCCGCTAATTAGCCCTACCAACAGCAATTTTCATCCTCCTATCAGCCCCAACAGCCATGTTTTCAAGGATCTCAGCAAGCTCAACCATTTCAGCTGACTACTTCATCATTTCAAGGTCAGTCAAGGAGCTATGCTAACCAAGGAGGCTATGGGAGCTCAAGTGGAGGAAATGCTCAGCAACAACAAATGATGGAGATGCTACAACAAGTTGTACAAACACAACAACAACAACAAGCTTGGCAACAACAACAACAACAACACAATCAAAACATTGAGAGACAAATGGGGCAATTGGCTAGCGGGATTAATCAAAATCAAGCTCAAGGATCAAGTCAACTCCCTTCCCAAACTGTTCCTAATCCTAAAGGAAACGTGAGTGCTATAACTTTGAGGAGTGGGAAGGTTATTTCATCTCCAATTGGTCCAAGAGCTGAAATTTTAGAAAAGCTGACAGCACCTTTAATTCCAGCTCAGAACAGCCATGAAACGATTTCAAATTCAGCTGATTCCACCCCTAGCCCGTTCCCAACCCCTTCCTCAAGTAATCCTCCAAATTTGGTGGAAAACGGAGAAGAAATCAGCGCCGAGACGCAAGGTACAACAACCACTTCGCAGGGGACAACAACTAAAATTTCAGCCTCTCCACCTCCGGTCAAAGAAGATGACTTTAGGGTTCCCTTACCCTTTCCACAGCAGAGAACACATGCCAAAAGACAAGTGGAGGAGGAGAAGGCCAAGGAATTCAATGAGTTAGTGGAACTTTTCAGTAAGGTAGAGATAAATGTACCTTTGTTGACCATGATCAAACAAATTCCAAAGTATGCTAAGTTTTTGAAAGATCTTTGTGTCCACAAAAAGAAACTTAAGGAAAATGAGTTGGTCAGCTTTGGGAAGAATATTTCAGCACTTATCCACACCATTCCTCAGAATGTACCCAGGGGTATTTACTGTTTCTTGTGAGATAGGAAGCACTACATTCCATGATACTATGCTTGATTTAGGAGCTTCCATAAATGTGATGCCCAGGTCAGTTTTTCAGATGCTCAGCATAGGCCCTTTACAGCCCACTGGTGTGGTGATACAGCTAGCAGACAGGAGCCAGACCCACCCAGCAGGTATGATTGAAGATGTTTTGGTGAAGGTAAAGGAGCTAATATTTCCGGCAGACTTTTATATTTTGGATATGGAGGGAGATTATTTGGCACATCGTTCTCCGCTTATTTTAGGAAGACCATTTCTGAAGACTGCTAGAACCAAAATTGATGTATATGCTGGTACACTTTTCATGGAGATAGGAGACATGGTGGTTCAGTTTAGCCTTTTTGATGCTATGAAGCATCCGAGAGAGGATCACTCCATCATGAGTATGGATATTCTTGATGAGCTGGAGCAGACAGAGTTAGAGGCTGAGGAATTTTTATCTGATTTTTCTGGAGGAGCTATTGATTCAGAGGAGGCTGAGAGAGTATTTACTGCTGAGACTGAGGATTTTTTAGAAGATATTTCAGACACATTTCCAGCTGGAGAGATTTTTCTAGGTGTAGGGGATTGCACGGAGCCCCAAGGATCACCTATTTTTCTTGAGATTCAAAGTGTAGGGGATTGCACAGAGCCCCAAGGATCACTTATTTCTACTGAAGAAGACCAGAGTGAACTGAAGCCATTACCAGGCCATTTGAAGTATGCATATCTAGGAGAGGAGCAGACTTTCTATGTGATTATTGCACAACATTTGGAGTCAGAACAAGAAGAAAAATTATTGCAAGTCCTGAGGCACTACAAGAAGGCAATTGGGTGGACTTTATCAGATATACCAGGTATTAGCCCAGCTATCTGCATGCACAGGATATTTTTAGAAGACAATGTCAAACCTGTGAGGCAACCACAAAGGAGACTCAACCCACTTATTTTGGATGTTGTAAAGAAAGAGGTGACTAGACTTCTACAAGCAGGCATCATTTACCCTATTTCTGACAGTCAGTGGGTTAGTCCTATTCACGTGGTGCCCAAGAAATCTGGAGTGACCGTGGTGGTGGATGAAAGCAATGAACTAGTGCCCACCAGAGTTGAGAATTCTTGGAGAGTCTGCATTGATTACAGGAAGCTCAACATGGTCACAAGGAAAGATCACTTCCCTTTACCATTCATTGATCAGATGCTTGAGAGACTGGCAGGGAAGTCGCACTATTGTTTCTTGGACGGATTTTCAGGCTATTTTCAGATTTGCATAGATCCAGAGGACCAGGAGAAGACTACCTTCACTTGCCCCTTTGGTACTTTTGCCTACAGACGTATGCCCTTCGGACTCTGCAACGCACCCGGTACATTTCAGAGATGCATGGTAAGTATATTCGGTGAGTTGCTAGAGGACTGTATGGAGGTATTCATGGATGATTTTTCAGTTTATGGCACGTCTTTTGATTCATGCTTGAATAATTTGTCTAGGGTTTTACATCGTTGCATTGAAACTAACCTTGTTCTTAATTTTGAGAAATGCCACTTTATGGTAGAGCATGGGATTGTACTTGGACACATAGTCTCTCAGAAAGGTATTGAGGTAGATCCTGCGAAAATCAGTGTTATTTCTTCTTTATCTTACCCCGTATGCGTACGGGATGTTCGTGCTTTTCTGGGACATGCAGGATTTTACCGCAGATTTATTAGAGACTTCAGCTTGATTGCTCGACCCTTGACACGACTTTTGCAGAAAGATGTTGAGTGTCATTTTTTGATGAAAAATGCAAGGAAGCATTTCATAGACTCAGGGAGGCTCTTACCTCAGCTCCTATTATTACATCACCTGACTGGACTCTACCATTTGAATTAATGTGTGATGCTTCTAATTTTGCAGTGGGAGCTGTTTTAGCACAGAGGGTTGATGGAGCACCACATGTCATTTGCTATGCCTCCAAAACCCTAGATGCCGCCCAAGCCAACTACACCACGACTGAAAAGGAGCTTCTTGCCATTGTTTTTGCTTTAGATAGATTCAGATCTTATTTATTGTGCTCACATGTAATTATTTTTTCTGATCATGCAGCTCTCAAATATCTGTTGAAAAAGCCTGATGCAAAACCTAGATTGATCAGATGGATGCTCCTACTCCAAGAATTTGACCTGGAAATCAAGGATAGAAGTGGAAAAGAGAACTTAGTTGCAGACCATTTGAGCAGACTTGAAGGAGATGGATCTCCTACCACCATTGATGATGATTTCAGAGATGAGCACTTGATTGCAGTGCATGGTGAGACACCGTGGTATGCAGATCTAGTTAACTTTCTTGTTGCACATGTTTTTCCCACTCAATTTTCTAAAGCTCAAAAAGATAAATTAAAAAGTGATGCAAAGTTTTATGTGTGGGATGATCCTTATTTGTGGAAATTTTGTAATGACCAAATAATTAGGAGATGCGTACCAGATCATGAGTTTTCATCTATCCTTACTTTTTGCCATTCATCAGCTTGTGGGGGGCATTTTGGACCCAGAGGACTGCCAAGAAAGTACTAGAGTGTGGATTATACTGGCCCACCCTTTTTCATGATTCACATGTTTTTTATAAAAATTGTGATAGATGTCAGCGAACTGGGAACATAGGAGCGAGACATGAGATGCCCCAAAACACTATGCTTTACTGTGAGATTTTTGATGTTTGGGGGATAGATTTTATGGGACTTTTCCTGCATCTTATGGTTATCTGTATATTTTACTTGTCGTGGATTATGTTTCAAAATGGGTGGAGGCCATTCCCTCCAGGACTGATGATTCTTCTGTTGTTTGTAGTTTTGTTAGGTCACACATTTTCTGCAGGTTTGGAATTCCAAGAGCAATAATCAGTGACCAAGGATCTCATTTTTGCAACAAACACATGAAGGCGATGCTTAGCAGATATGGGGTGGCACATAAAGTTTCTACATCCTATCATCCCCAAACAAATGGACAGGCTGAGATTTCAAACAGAGAGATCAAATCCATCTTAGAAAAGACAGTTGGGCCCACTAGAAAAGACTGGAGCAAGAGGCTAGATGACGCACTCTGGGCCTACAGAACAGCATACAAGACACCGATTGGCATGTCACCCTACCGCTTGGTATATGGGAAAGCTTGTCACCTCCCTGTGGAAATAGAGCACAAGGCATATTGGGCGGTGAAAGCTTGTAATTTCGATGCTACCAAGGCGGGAGAAGAGAGAAAATTGCAACTCCAAGAACTTGAAGAAATTCGGTTAGAAGCATTTGAAAATTCAAGATTTACAAGGAGAAGACCAAGAACTTCCATGACAAGCACATTGTGAAGAACGATTTCCAAATTGGTGACAAGGTATTATTGTACAAATCAAGGCTCAAATTGATAAAAGGTAAATTAAGGTCAAGGTGGGATGGTCCATTTATTGTAACTAATATTTTTCCCTATGGTGTTGTGGAAATTCAAGATGCATCTAATGGTTTTATTTGGAAAGTTAATGGCCACCGGCTCAAAAAGTATTTTGAAGAACTAAAGGAGCTAGAGGTGGATGGGTTGGACATGAACGAAGCTATCTACCCAACTTAAGGGGAGTTCACTTTCTCTACCATTTGTTATACATATCATTTTCATGTTTCTAGGAATAAATGTTTCTCTTTTTAAAGTAAGTAGTGGATAATAAATTCTTAGGAAACATGACATGAATAAAAATCATTGTAAATACCATGTCTTTTGTTTTAGCACTTTTTCTTGCATGATTAGGAATAAATGTATCCCTCTAAGTTAACTTATTGTCATTTTAGAGTCTTTTGAAAATAAATTAAATTTGGTTGTCAAAACTTAGGGTTTAAGTTCATGGATGAATTCTTGAATGCTTGAGTACTACTTTGCTTTAGATTCTTAATTGAGGACTTGAGATAAATTATTTTTGCCTAGTGAGAATTAGCCTTACTTTTGTGATACACATATGTTATTGTACTCTAGAACTTGCTTAGGTTCTTTCAAAACCATATTTCGATGATTGGATCACATCTATGAAGGCTAATCAAATTGTTTCCCTTTTCCATGTTATTCTTAGCAATGATCATACTTGATACATATTCTTTTCAATTTTCCTTTCTATTTTCCTTTCTATTTTCCTACTCTTAACCCCATTTTTCTAAGGATTTGTTTGCTTGGGATGTTTTCTTGATGCTACTTTGCCCGAGACGGACAAAGATTTAAGTGTGGGGGAGTGATTAGTGTTTTGGAAAAGTTTTGTATCAAGAAGGCATTTTGATCCAAAAAGAAAAAAATTTTTGCAATGGAAGGATGGAAACAATTACATTTTGAATGAGTTTGAATTCCAAGAAGGAGTGGTTGAGTATGGAAGCAATTGAGGAATTAGATTTCTCATCATCCTTTGAAGTCCCACACGAAAAAAAAGGGAAGAAGAAGGAAAAATCTGCAATGAGAAGAAAAATGGCACACCAACAATGAGGAAGTCAAGATCAGCAACACCTTGTCAAAAGGCTGAGTAAAAGCTGAGAAGAAGCTGAGAGGGAGCTGAGCTAAATCTGAATCTGCAGCTGGGAAATCTGCACTGCATTGAGAACTTGTAATCTGCCGAGTGCTGATTTGGAGTTGCTGGAATGACAAAAACTGAATGCAAGGGTAGCTGCTGAATTCTGGAGATCAGAAAATCGAAGATAGCTGCAAGTTCAGAAATTTAGTGCCAAGTAAATTCAGCTGAACCAAGGAGAAATTTTGGAACTGCATGCGGGCAGATCACAAACTTGAGCAGGAATCCTGTGCCAAGGTGGAACCCAAGCAAGGTGTCAAGAATGAAATATGAACAGAAATTTTGGAGTGGAACATTTAAAGTCTCCATTAATACGGGATGCTAACTGATGTGAAGAAGGGAGTAAGCTGCAAGGTGCTAAACCATGAAGGACTGTTGTTGGAAGACTGAATTGAAGGCTTTGAGGAGCTGTAAGTTTGACAGAAGCTGGCACAAGCTGAAAGTATCAAAAGATGCAGAGATGATTTGTAGCTGTGTTAATTTGAACCCAAAGCAGAAATTCTGAGCTGATCAAGAGAAAAGAAAAAAAATTGGAAAACACTGCTGAAAGGTTGAGAATGGGAGCTGAATTGCAGCTGGAACAAATCTGAGTTTAAGTGCAGAAACTTTCATACAAGCAGTTTAGTCACAAGATTTGTATCAAGTCAAAACTGAATTCGGTTTTTCTTTTTGCAATGCACTACTGAATTATTAACAGAAGTTTGCAAGATGTTTTCCCTGAAGTCAACTTCTTGGTGAGCAGATTTCAAGTAAAGGCAAATGGATGAGATCAAAGAGAAAAAAAAATGGCAGTGATCAACTCATCTACTTAGCCATTTTCAAGTGGACAATTCAAATTCTCCACTATCATTTGATGCAAGTACTCTTGATGTTAATTGTTGGAGAAATCAGCGACTTGAAAAGCTGCCACCTTGGATGCTGAACTTGAAACAGGAGGAAATTCTGAGCTGCCGAAAAGATATAAAAAGCTGGAAAAAATCAGTGAAGTGCTATTGTAGGAATTGTAGTGCAGTGCAGAAATTGAAGTGCAGAGGAATTGAGTTGGAACTAATGAGGCTGCTGCAAGGACAGCTGAAAAGGACTCAGAACAAACCCACTCGAAGCCCAAGAGGTTTTAGAGAGCAGCAAGTTGATACTTAAGCTGAAAATTCAGTTATGAAAGAAGAAAAATCGGTAGAAATGCTATGAAGGCAGTTTGTATCAACTTGCAACCGAATTTGAGTTTTTGAGGCTATGAATCAAGGCAGTAGGTATAGGAATGTAGCAAAAAGTGTTGAGACCATTCATTGTTGATCAAGGCAAAGGAGAATGGGGCTGATTGGGTTTTCAGAAGAAAAAGAAGTTGTGAGAGCAGTGAAGTTGGAATCCAAAAACAGTTGGATAAAATTTTCCACTTCTAGGGATATAGCTGCCTCGGAAAATCAAAGAATGGCAAGGTGAAGAAAGTAGTAATTCTTGATTTTGAATTAGTGTTGTGAGCTGGGATCTAAAAAAAAAGAGAAGAAGAGAAGGAAGCAAGTGGCACACACAAGGGTGGAAGTTGGCACATTGAGATCAATAGAGGTTTATTCATCCAAATTAAGGGCATTATTCAAGACTGACTTCACCACACTTCCTATTTCATTACAAGGACTGTAAAGATGGGGCAAGGCACATTGGAAACATTTTTGAGCAATCAAGTCTTCCAACTCCATAAATTTTCTATTTCCTTGGCTTTTATTCCACTCTTTACCTTTTTCTATGTTTTCACTTGTTTTTGTAGATGTTGATCCTAATCATGAATAATGGTGGAGATTAGACAATAAGCAAGCCTATGGTAGTGCAAGAAGCATGTGTGTTTGAGTGAGCTCCACTTCCATCATCAACTTAGAACTTAAGGAGAGAGCCACCAAAATTTTCCTTGAAAAGCTAGTGATTTAAATTCATCTCAATGACTCATGATGGATGAAAAGGCTAAGTTGTTGATTTAAGGACAAGATACTAATCCATAGTGCTTAGACTTTTGAGAATTGACAACCTTAGGTAATTTCTTTTCATTTGTTTCTAATTATGCTTAAGAAAATCTAGGGGATCCATACTTAGTAGTTTCGCGAGACGCTCAAGCTTAAGTGTGGGGGAGTTGATAAGTATCATTTTGTTGATTATTTTAATTGCTAAAATCCATGTTTGACCTATGTTTTTATTGCTTAATTGTGAAATTGCACTAGGTTTTAGAACTTCCTCTTATTTTGGACTTAATTACAAATTTACACATATTTGGATTATTTGGCCACTAAATTCTTGATCTATTTTTTTGTAGGGATGAAAGGTTCATGGACCTAGGGCATATTGGGTCAAACTTGAGTCGGAAGTGACCCGGATCGAGTTATCAAGATTAGGATTAAATCTGGGCCGTCCGATTCAAAAGCGGCTAGATCTGAGCCATCCGGGACCATCTGAAGCAATCCGAGCTAGGGTTAGGGTTGATCAAGCACTTTGATCAAGATCTGAAGGTTTCATCCCAATCAGAGCTCATTCAACCGTTGGATCAAGCTCGGAGGGCTCTAGATCGTCCATTCAAAGATTAGGTTGATCTGAACCATCCGTTGCACATCTGGAGGATCCGAGCTACCACGAGGCATATCCTGACCCCAGATCATCATCATCAAAGTTTGGCTCAAATCAGAGCAAGATCAGCCGTTGGATTCATCCAATTCAATCTGGACCGTCCAATGCCAAATACTTAAGCAAATTTTCCCCGCAGCTCACCCTTGTCGCGTCTTCGCCGTTCTTCGCTTCTTCATTTTTCTCTTCATCACTTTCGCAATTTCTTCATCCAAGAAGGCGTGACCACCTCAATTCCAACCGCAGTTCATCATCTGAATCTTTGGAAGACGGCTTCGATCAAGAATTCTTCTCAAATTTCATCCGGACAGAGGTGTTTGAGGGTTTCGGCATCATCTGTGGTCCGAGCACTGAAATCTTGGCTACAACCCATTTCCGACGATCTGAGCTGCTTGTAGGGGTTCTCAGGTGAGCTCAGGTCGTCTCCAAATCATCATCGCAGCTCAACAAACTGAGATTGAAGAGTTCGGATCGGAATTCTCCCAGCTGAAGCAGTTTGAGCAGAATTGATCGATTGAGGCTGATTTCCACTGATTTGCTGAGCTTAGGGGTTCGAGGCCAGCTCTTGCTTGACGACCAAGAAGATTTTGAGCTCGGGAAGGAATCGAGGAGTAGTTTAATTAGTTTACAATTCAGTTTTAGCTGTAGTTTTCAATTCTGCCGCAACTCTGTTTCTGAAATTCTTTTAGCAGCTGTTCAAGTTTGTTTCCTGAATTGTTTAGCTTAATTAGGTTTTTAATTTTCAAGTTAAGTAATTTAGGGACTTGTTTAGTGATCAATTGAGTTAAATTTCAGTTTAGTTCTTTATTTGTTGCTTGCGTATCAACTCAGTTGTGGCGTGCCAACTACATAGCTGCGTGTCCTTTTATTTCTGAAAAACTCAATCAGTTTTCCGCAATTTCCAGCTGCAAATTTTCTGAATTCTTGCTAAGTAAACATTAGGTTTTTCAGCTTAGTTTTTCTGGCATTTCGATCAGTGCAATCAATCTTAGTTGTTTGTGTTTTGCGCCCAAGCCATATGCTGAATTTCTGAACATTAAGTCTGAAATTCTGCATATCCCATTTCTGCATTTGTGTGTTTCTTAAGTTCTGATTTCAGCTCATCAATTCCTTTACTTAGCCTTGCTTAGTTCTTTCCTAATACCCTTGTTTCCCAATTGAACCAATCAGCTTAAAAATTTGAGCTGAAAGTTTACTGATTTCATAAATTTGGTGTTAGTTTTTGGCACAAAGAGTTTAGCTTGCGTGCCAACTGTTTTGAACCTATTTGCATCGAAATTTAACCTGTTTGTGAGGACTATGATTGTGTTTGAAATCAATAAGTTTGCATTCATCCAATTCTGAATTTTGTTTGCAGTGGTTGGCTTCCAAAAAAATTATAGCTAGTTGAGTTGAATTGTTTGATTAATTTCTGAATTGAGCATGCCATCAATTGTTGCAAGTTTGTTCATTTTCGAAAACTGTCAGCCCTGTTTTTAATCATTTGCTCAGCCCTTGATTGCATTTCATATTACCTTTGTTTCTTTTTCCCAATCCTGTTTAGCTACCCTGGTAGAGCAAGTTCTCATTGAGTTTAGTTTATAAATTGCATTTCCCTTGTTTAGTTTATTAGTTTAAGGTTGTTTTTACTTTTTCATTTCAATTTCATTTTCGATTGCAACCCAAAACCAAATTTACCTTTGAAACCCAAAAATACAGACGACACATAAATACAAGCTCGAATCACACAACGTCAACAGTCCCTTGGAAAAATACGACCTGTGGCCCCTTTTACTACGCTTTTATTCTTGATTGCAAAAAGGGTTTCCAGCATTATTCATATTTAAATTTAAGACCCACATTCGTGACAGTCTATTTTGGGTCGCAGGGGTTCACCCCTTAGCTTTCCACAACAATTCTAAACAGTTTTCTCACGACTCAAGCACTCCAACACTCTCCAACTTTCCTCCGTGCTCGAGTTTCCCGCGTCGACAACGATCAAGAACGACGACATGATGCCCAATATGCTCCGTAACCTTTTAGTGTTCATTGGTATATTTATATTTTCGCTGTTTAATTCTGTACTCAATTCTATATTTGTAAAACTTATTCGAGTTATAGAATTTTCCAATGAAAATGGTCAAGGACCGTGGGCCTTGGAGTAGGAGCCGTTAAAGACTCCGAACCAAGTAAAAAGAAACTTGTTAGTATTGTTTCTTTTCTTATTTCCGCTGCATTTTCTGCTTTCCGAAAAATTTTCAATAATCGCTATTCACCCCCCTCTATCGATTACAACAATCCCACAAGTGGTATCAGAACGGGTTGCTTAACCTTGGTGAAACTGCCAACTGAGCAGGTTTTTCGGATTTTTTTTCGTTCATTTTTTTACGTAAAATTTCTCGTTCTTCGAGGTTGGTGCAACACCATTCGATTTTTTTCTCCTTATATTTTTTTGATACCACACTACTAATTTAAGACAAAGTCTTGGAAACACGTTTGTTGTTGTTTTTTTTAATTTTAGGTTTATTAAATGACCATGCATGAAGGCTACAACACCACACGTCCTCCTCTATTCTCTGGAGAAGATTTCTCCTACTAGAAGAGTAGAATGGAGGTCCACCTAAAAACTTAGGTGGAAATGTGGATTATCATCCAGTCTGGACTGGAGATCCTGAAGAACTCACAAGGAGAAGTTCAAGGATACGCTGTGTGGGATGCTTCACTCAAAAAGAAGATAGAAGCGGATGTCAAAGCTATTCAGACCCTCCAGTGTGCTTTGACAATGGAGGAACTCAACCACGTCTGCCTGTTTAGCAGTGCTAAAGAATTGTGGAACAAATTGATCGAGCTGCATGAAGGGGCGTCGGACACAAGGATCAGTAAGTGAGATCTCCTTCTCAACAAGTTGTATACAATCAAAATGCAAGACATCGAAACGGCTGCAGAGCTTTAGGCGAGGATCCAAGAACTGATGAACGATCTTCACACGATAGGTCATAAAGTGGAAAATTGTGACCTCATCAGGTATACTCTAAACTCGTTCCCGAGAAACTCATTGTGGGCATCTATGGTAGATGCTTACAAGGTTTCAGGAACTTAGCCGATATTAAACTCGATGAACTTTCGTCTGAATTAGAACTCCATAAACAGACTAACGCCTCACAGGCCGAAAAGGGTTTAGCTCTTATTGCAGGAAATGTCCCTACAAAGCAAAAGAAGAAGAAGATACAATAGATACCCGACTCGACTCAGAATTTGATCATGACGGAATCGATCATCTGGAGCTAGTTCGGATGGCCGGAGTTACTACAAGATGATCAAAGGCCAAAGAAAAAAGAAGAAAGCAATCCAGCAAAAGGATGATCCAGCCGAACCTTCCACCACACAAAAGGCTAAAAGTGATGTAACCTGTTATGGGTGCAATAAGAAGGGACACTACAAATTGGAGTGTCCCAACTTGAAGGAGAACAAGAAGAACCGGAGGAAGAAGGCTCTCAATGCTACGTGGGATAAGTCGTCTTCAAAAGACAAAGAAGAAGTACCTCACGCCAACCTCCTCGCGCTGACAGCATCGGACAATCTCGACACCGAATCGGAATCGGAACCAGAAGAAAGCATTGGAACCGGAAAGCTCTCAATTTCGAAAGACGGTTAAATAATGGTAAGAGGTTATCCCGAATCTCAGCTTTACAACTTAATCTCATATCTATCTCATAAGTTGGCCAAAGCCAACATTCGGGTCGAGTCCCTCCGACAGGAAGTTAAAATCCTGAAAGAGGAAGTCAACTCAAGCTCCTTAACTAAACTAATTCAGGAAGAAACTGAAGGATCGATGTGGGCGTGCAGAGGGAGGATGAATGCACTTTCTTTCGATCGTTTGATCTCTACACAGATGTTAGCGCAGCGAAAATAATATGCAAAGACAATAACAATGCTAACAAAAATTCTTTTACTTGGTATCCACCCAGATGGGTGACTAATCCAAGGATCCACGCCGCGAGCACCACTTTTCACTATCGAAAAGTCTCCTTGAGGTGGAGAAACCTTTACAGCAAAAGCTTCCTCTTTACAGATGTAGAAAAATGATGGAGGAAGCAAAAAGTCACTCTACAATTTGGCAGCACTTCGTTACTGTACGGAACTGTACCTACACGTGTAACGAGGAGCTCCTTTTATAGGTGAAAAGGACAGATTCGCAGTCTGTCCAGACACGCACCAGTAGACTGCCCCTAGGGCAGTCGACTGGCCCGACATTAAATGCCGGCCAACAGCTAGCAAATAGCTAGCCAACGGCTAGTTTTGGGGTATACCAGTCGACTGCCCCAAGGCCAGTCGACTGGTCCGAAGCTGCGAACTCTCTGTGGGTTTTGGCAGTCGACTGCCTTCGGGCCAGTCGACTGCCCTGCCTCCCAGCTCAGCTCCAGCCACTCCAAACCTTCTCCTTCGCGTGTGCCTTCAGGTCTGCTCCCTTGGCTCGCCCCTTGAAGTCCTCTTCCTCTGGCTATCGTCCCTCGGATGCGCACGCAAGCCTTCCCTTGGCTTGCCTCCATGCCACCCTTCACGTGTGCCCTTTGAAGTCCACTTCCCGGCTTGCCCTTGGAGCTCTCCTCCCTCGGCTCTCGTCCCTCGGATAGGTCCACCAAGTGTGATTCTTCAAGTCCTGCAAACTCAATCACACAAATCAAATACAACATAACACTCTAACTTTAAACCTATTCGCCCACTCATCAAAACCATGATCTTCCAATCATTCAAGGGCCGATTGCCTCAACAATCTCCCCCTTTTTGATGTGTGGCAATATGTTTAAGTTAGAGATAAATAACAGCAATAGCAATAGCAAAAGATAGCAATTGAAACATTATGAGACATAATAACCCTAAGAGGTAACCTCCCCCTTAACCTATGTCCTCTCCACAGTTTCAATTCTAATCATATTCCAAGTTAAGTTTCCACTTAACAACATCAATAAGAATGTAAGACATATCCGAACCTAAGAGGTACCTCCCCCTTAATCCATGTCTTCTCTCCAAATTTTAACCTTTCAAGGTCTAAGTTAGACAAAATACCTAAAATCATCTATTTTAAGTCAAAATTCTAACTTAAACCGCCCATTCTCCCCCTTTGACACCATCAAAATGATTGCCTCAAGCAACCAAGCCGTAGGGTATCAAATGCGAGGATTATTGATTTCTGAATTTTCTCACAGCAGCTGAAAATAGCTATATGGGCAGTCGACTGATACGCTATCAGTCTGAAATTTCAGCTTTTCTGTCGAATTTCAGAAACTCCCAGAAAATTCCAAAAAAATTCCAAAAATTATAAAATTTTGCATACATGTTTGAAATGTTATACTCTATCAGGGAAAAATATTAAACCATATAAAATTTCAAACATGCACATCTTTTGATAAAAACCCAAAAGTTTTGAAAAACACTACATTTTGTATCAACCTTTGAAACCAATTTTGCAAATATGTGACTTTTAAAAGCATGGCACAGTATGTAAAACATAAAATGGTTTTCAAAGTTTTAAAATGTCCAACTATGATCTTTGGCAAAGTGTCCATTGATTAAACACTTGCCTCCCCCATAGTTGGTCTAGTTTTGATATTTTGATACTTTTAATGGTTCAACAATGTGCCACAAGCACAAGTGAGCCAAATGTATCACCCTAATGGATCAAGCACCCTTTTTCAAAGCTAATGTGTCCAAGTTCATTCTATACTTCCACAAAACACATTCCAAGGCCTCTTCTTAAGGATGTAAACTCCGATTCGGGAAGAGGCTTGGTAAAGATGTCGGCTAGGTTCGACTTTGATTCAACATAGTGTAATTCTATGTCTCCCCTTGCCACATGGTCTCTAATGAAGTGATGTTTCACTTCAATGTGTTTTGTTCTAGAATGGTGAACCGGATTTTTAGTTAGGTTGATCGTGCTTACATTATCACACAAGACTTTGACCTTGGTGTAATGTAGCTCATAGTCCTCTAAGGTGTGCATGATCCAAAGGAGTTGGGAAACACATCCACCCATTGCCACATATTCTGCTTCCGTTGTTGATAGGGCAACGCATGGTTGTTTCCTACTACTCCAACTAACTAAAGAAGACCCAAGGAATTGACACCCTCCACTTGTACTCTTCCTATCTAACTTGCAACCCGCATAGTCCGAGTCGGTGTATCCAATTAGGTCAACATTTGGGGTTCTAGGATACCAAAGTCCGACATTTAGGGTTCCTTTCACATACCTTAGGATCCTTTTGACTACAATCAAATGGGACTCTTTGGCACAAGATTGGTACCTTGCACACATACCTACCGCAAAAAGTATGTCGGGTCTACTAGCGGTTAGGTATAGGAGGCTACCAATCATGCTCCTATATTGTTTAGAGTCTACCATTTTGCCTTCAAGGTCACTATCCATTTTCACATTAGTTCCTATGGGTGTAGATGCTTCCTTAGCATGTTCTAAACCAAATTTCTTTAGCATCTCTTTAGCATATTTGGTTTGAAATACATGTGTACCTTCATTAGTTTGCTTAACTTGAAGGCCTAAGAAAAAGGTTAACTCTCCTACAAGACTCATCTCAAATTCATCTTCCATACACTTGATGAATTCTTGTAGGAAGTCATTATTTGTTGACCCAAAAATGATATCGTCTACATAGACTTGGGCAACAAATATGTCCTTATCCTTAGATTTTAGGAACAATGTAGGGTCAATTGTTCCTCTCCTAAACCCCTTAGACACCAAAAATGAAGAAAGCCTTTCATACCAAGCCCGGGGAGCTTGTTTCAATCCATACAAGGCTTTCCTTAATTTGAATACGTGTCTCGGATAGTTGGGATCCTCAAATCCGGGGGGTTGTTCTACATAAACCTCTTCCTTAATGATCCCATTAAGGAATGCCGACTTCACATCCATTTGGTGGAGTGTAAAACCCATGTGAGCGGCATAGGCTAGTAGAATTCTAATTGATTCTAACCTAGCTACGGGGGCGTAGGTCTCATCATAATCTAATCCCTCAACTTGGTTAAACCCCCTAGCTACCAATCTAGCCTTGTTCCTAGTGATTTTACCTTGGTCATCTAATTTGTTCCTAAAGACCCATCTCGTGGTTACAATGGTACAATCAGTGGGCCTAGGAACTAACTCCCAAACTTCACTCCTCTCAAATTGGTTTAGCTCTTCTTGCATGGCCAAAACCCAATCGGCATCTCCCAATGCTTCATCAATGGTCTTGGGTTCTAATTGGGAGATTAGAGCTATTTGACTCGTTTGGTTTCTAAAGTATGATCTAGTCCTTACTCCTTGAGTGACATCACCCACAATTTGGTCAATAGGATGATCATGATGATGTCTCAAGGGTCTAGAGGTTGTAGGTTCATTTGCTCCTTCTTCCTCATCCTCTAGGGTACTTCTTACTCCCCCTTGATCATTGCCCTCCAAATGTAGGTCTTGGGTTCTTTGGGCAAGGGGTTGGACTTCTTCTATATCTTTATCAATGGAAGCCTTTCTAGGGTAAGTACTAGTGGTTTCATCAAATTTGACATTTGAGGACTCCTCAATCACTTTTGTCCTCTTGTTGTACACTCTATAACCCCTACTAGTCAATGAATACCCTACTAAGATTCCTTCATCGGCTTTTGACTCAAATTTTCTTAGGTCGTCTTTGGTGTTTAAGATGTAAACTTTACATCCAAAGACCCTAAAATAGTGGACTTGGGGTACCCTTCCATTCCAAAGTTCAAAGGGTGTTTTTCCTAAAAACCTATGTACCAACACCCGGTTTTGGATATAGCAAGCGGTGTTAACCGCTTCGGCCCAAAAGTAGCTAGGAAGAGAGTATGCATTAAGCATAGTCCTAGCAGCTTCTTGTAGGGCTCGGTTTTTCCTCTCAACTACCCCATTTTGTTGAGGAGTCCTAGGGCATGAAAACTCATGCTTGTACCCATTTTCAACACAAAATTGTGTGAAACTAGCGTTTTGGAACTCCCCACCATGGTCACTCCTAATTCGGTTTATTTTGATGTTCTTTTCGTTTTCTACCCTTTTACTAAATCCTATAAATATATCTAGGGTATCATCCTTATGTTTCAAGAAATAGACCCAAGTAAACCTAGAAAAGTCATCTACTATCACTAAGCAATACTTACTCCCTACAAGTGATGGAGTACTATGGCAATCAAACAAGTCTATATGTAAAAGTTCTAAAGGCAAGGAAGTGGTAATTAAAGTTTTACCTTTGTGTGATGCTTTGGATTGCTTACCCTCTTGGCATGCATCACACAACTTGTTCTTTTCGTACTTGATCATTGGGAGCCCCTTCACCAATTCTTCCTTGGCCACTCTTGCAATGTTCCTCATGTTGACGTGTCCAAGTCTCCGGTGCCATAACCACCCTTCTTCTTCTTTGGACATGAGACACTTAACAACATTGTTAGTAGCATAAGATAGATCAAGATAATACAAGTTTGCCTCTCTAAACCCTTCTAATATGATAGTGTTTGATTCACTTTGTCTTATTACACATTTCTTAGCATGAAATTCTACTCTAAAGCCGGCATCACATAATTGACTTACACTTAATAAATTAAACTTCATATCCTTAATTAAAAGTACCTTATGAATTGAAATAGTGGGAGATACCTCAATTGTGCCCCTACCAATGATCCTTAACTTTCCACTGTTCCCAAAGGAGACCGTCCCTTCTCTTAGGTAGCTAATAGTGGTGAACTTGCTCACATCCCCGGTCATGTGTCTTGAGCATCCACTATCTACTATCCACAAGGTTGGGGCCTCCTTCACCTTTACCTAGACAACATGGAAAACATACTCTTTTGGTACCCATATCTTAGATCCATAAGCATCATTTAAAAATTTCTTAGGTACCCATGCCTTCTTTGTGGTTCCCCTAGCCTCTAATCTCCTAGATGCACCAATCCTACCGGTAAGTGAAACAAAGGCTATCTCCTTGGTCTTAGGCCTATAACCCAATCCTGCCTTGTTATATACCGCCCTTTGGCTGTTAATGATCATATCAAGGTTACTTGATCCTACTTGAAATTTCCTAAGGGCCTTTGTGAGGTCATCTACTTGTTTCCTTAACTCCTTATTTTCATTTTCAATATGTGAAACATGTGAAGAGGTAGAGCTAGCATGCAAATCCTTAAGTTTAATAGCCTCTACTCTAAGCATGACAATTTGTTCCTTAAGATCCTTAATTTTACTTCTAGCCTTAGCTAAGTCCATGTTAGTACTAGAAATAATTTTCACTAAGGTAGAGGAGGGTAAGTGGTATACCTCACTTACCGAAGCTTCTGACTCTGATGATGATGAGGTGGAGGAGCTCTCATCTTCACTGCTTGAGCTTTGTTCATCGTCTGAAGAGTCTGAATCATCTTGTGCCATAAGAGCGAAGTGGGAGACTTGCTCTTCTTCTTCCTCTGAGGATGAGGGATCGTCCCAAGTCGCCTTGAGGTTCGTGGCACTCTTCTCCTTTCCCTTTGACTTCTTCTTGTCATTCTTCTTCTTCTCTTCCTTCTTGTCCTCCCTCTTCTTCAACTGGGGACACTCGTTCTTCATATGTCCTTCTTGATGACAGTTGTAGTAGATTATCTCCTTGGCCTTACCCTTACCTTTGGCCCCTTTCCTAGCATATGATTTGTTAGAAAAACTTTTAAATACTTTACGAAATTTACTTACCATAAAGGCCTCTTGGTCACTATCCATAGAGGCACTTGACTCCTCTGAGTCCGATGATGATGAGTAGTTCACCTTCTTCTTCTCCTTTCTCCTCTTCTTCTCCTTTTCTGCAACAAAAGCAATACCTTTCTCTTTTGCCGAAATGTTAGCTTGCTCGTGCAGTTCAAATTCACAAAATAGATCGTCTAATTTAACTAAAGATAAGTCCCTCGATACCTTGTAAGCATCAACCATGGATGCCCACAGGGTGGTTCTCGGGAAGGCTTGTAAGACATACCTGACAATGTCTCGGTTTTCAATTTTCTCTCCAATTACATGGAGCTCGTTGATCACTTCCTTTACCCTTCCATGCAGCTGACTGACGGTCTCGTTGCTCTTCATGGAGAGGGATTGCAGTTGGGCCACCAACAAGTCCTTCTTGGCTCTTCTGGACTCGTTTGACCCCTCGTTCAGTTCTACCAACTTGTCCCATAGATCTTTGGCGCTCTTGAATGACCCCACCTTGTTCAGTTGCTCCTTCGAGAGCCCGCACTGCAGTGTAGTGGTGGCCTTGGCATTTGACTGCGCCCTTTTCATCACTTCTTTAGACCATGTTCTCATAGGTGTAGGATCTCCTCTTTCATCGACGGGCGCCTCGAAGCCATCTGCAACACTTATCCAAGTTTCTATGTCATTCATAAGATAGTACTGCATTCTACCTTTCCAGTACGCGAAGTCGTTGCCGTCGAAGAATGGTGGTCGTGCGGTGGAGTATCCCTCTTGAAACGCCATTACAAATATTCTGGTTGATTGTTAGATCTTCCAAAATGAACCTGGCTCTGATACCAACTGAAGGATCGATGTGGGCGTGCAGAGGGGGGATGAATGCACTTTCTTTCGATCGTTTGATCTCTACACAGATGTTAGCGCAGCGGAAATAATATGCAAAGACAATAACAATGCTAACAAAAATTCTTTTACTTGGTATCCACCCAAATCGGTGACTAATCCAAGGATCCACGCCGCGAGCACCACTTTTCACTATCGAAAAGTCTCCTTGAGGTGGAGAAACCTTTACAGCAAAAACTTCCTCTTTACAGATGTAGAAAAATGATGGAGGAAGCAAAAAGTCACTCTACAATTTGGCAGCACTTCGTTACTGTACGGAACTGTACCTACACATGTAACGAGGAGCTCCTTTTATAGGTGAAAAGGACAGATTCGCAGTCTGTCCAGACACGCACCAGTCGACTGCTCCTAGGGCAGTCGACTAGCCCGACATTAAATGCCGGCCAACGGCTAGCAAACAGCTAGCCAACGGCTAGTTTTGGGGTATACCAGTCGACTGCCCCAAGGCCAGTCGACTGGTTCGAAGCTGCGAACTCTCTGTGGGTTTTGGCAGTCGACTGCCTTCGGGCCAGTCAACTGCCCTGCCTCCCAGCTCCAGCCACTCCAAACCTTCTCCTTCGCGTGTGCCTTCAGGTCTGCTCCCTTGGCTCGCCCCTTGAAGTCCTCTTCCTCTGGCTATCATCCCTCGGATGCGCACGCAAGCCTTCCCTTGCCTTGCCTCCATGCCACCCTTCACGTGTGCCTTTTGAAGTCCACTTCCCGGCTTGCCCTTGGAGCTCTCCTCCCTCGGCTCTCGTCCCTCGGATAGGTCCACCAAGTGTGATTCTTCAAGTCCTGCAAACTCAATCACACAAATCAAATACAACATAACACTCTAACTTTAAACCTATTCGCCCACTCATCAAAACCATGATCTTCCAATCATTCAAGGGCCGATTGCCTCAACAATATCCCCCTTTTTGATGTGTGGTAATATGTTTAAGTTAGAGATAAATAACAGCAATAGCAATAGCAATAGCAAAAGATAGCAATTGAAACAACTGCAGAGCTTTAGGCGAGGATCCAAGAACTGATGAACGATCTTCACACGATAGGTCATAAAGTGGAAAATTGTGACCTCATCAGGTATACTCTAAACTCGTTCCCGAGAAACTCATTGTGGGCATCTATGGTAGATGCTTACAAGGTTTCCAGGAACTTAGCCGATATTAAACTCGATGAACTTTCGTCTGAATTAGAACTCCATGAACAGACTAACGCCTCACAGGCCGAAAAGGGCTTAGCTTTTATTGCAGGAAATGCCCCTACAAAGCAAAAGAAGAAGAAGATACAATAGATACCCGACTCGACTCAGAATTTGATCATGACGGAATCGATCATCCGGAGCTAGTTCGGATGGCCGGAGTTACTACAAGATGATCAAAGGCCAAAGAAAAAAGAAGAAAGCAATCCAGCAAAAGGATGATCCAGCCGAACCTTCCACCACACAAAAGGCTAAAAGTGATGTAACCTGTTATGGGTGCAACAACAAGGGACACTACAAATTGGAGTGTCCCAACTTGAAGGAGAACAAGAAGAACCGGAGGAAGAAGGCTCTCAATGCTACGTGGGATAAGTCATCTTCAAAAGACAAAGAAGAAGTACCTCACGCCAACCTCCTCGCGCTGACAGCATCGGACAATCTCGACACCGAATCGGAATCGGAACCAGAAGAAAGCATTGGAACCGGAAAGCTCTCAATTTCGAAAGACGGTTAAATAATGGTAAGAGGTTATCCCGAATCTCAGCTTTACGACTTAATCTCATATCTATCTCATAAGTTGGCCAAAGCCAACATTCGGGTCGAGTCCCTCCGACAGGAAGTTAAAATCCTGAAAGAGGAAGTCAACTCAAGCTCCTTAACTAAACTAATTCAGGAAGAAACTGAAGGATCGATGTGGGCGTGCAGAGGGGGGGGTGAATGCACTTTCTTTCGATCGTTTGATCTCTACACAGATGTTAGCGCAGCGGAAATAATATGCAAAGATAATAACAATGCTAACAAAAATTCTTTTACTTGGTATCCACCCAGATGGGTGACTAATCCAAGGATCCACGCCGCGAGCACCACTTTTCACTATCGAAAAGTCTCCTTGAGGTGGAGAAACCTTTACAGCAAAAGCTTCCTCTTTACAGATGTAGAAAAATGATGGAAGAAGCAAAAAGTCACTCTACAATTTGGCAGCACTTCGTTACTGTACGGAACTGTACCTACACGTGTAACGAGGAGCTCCTTTTATAGGTGAAAAGGACAGATTCGCAGTCTGTCCAGACACGCACTAGTAGACTGCCCCTAGGGCAGTCGACTGGCCCGACATTAAATGCCGGCCAACGGCTAGCAAACAGCTAGCCAACGGCTAATTTTGGGGTATACCAGTCGACTGCCCCAAGGCCAGTCGACTGGTCCGAAGCTGCGAACTCTCTGTGGGTTTTGGCAGTCGACTGCCTTCGGGCCAGTCGACTGCCCTGCCTCATAGCTCAGCTCCAGCCACTCCAAACCTTCTCCTTCGCGTGTGCCTTCAGGTCTGCTCCCTTGGCTCGCCCCTTGAAGTCCTCTTCCTCTGGCTATCGTCCCTCGGATGCGCACGCAAGCCTTCCCTTGCCTTGCCTCCATGTCACCCTTCACGTGTGCCCTTTGAAGTCCACTTCCCGGCTTGCCCTTGGAGCTCTCCTCCCTCGGCTCTCGTCCCTCGGATAGGTCCACCAAGTGTGATTCTTCAAGTCCTGCAAACTCAATCACACAAATCAAATACAACATAACACTCTAACTTTAAACCTATTCGCCCACTCATCAAAACCATGATCTTCCAATCATTCAAGGGCCAATTGCCTCAACAGAAACCTCCACTCAAGTCCAAAAACTTGAGGAAGATCAGAATTCCTCCTTGAAATCTCAGGTAAAGGAATTTAGAGTTGCACTAGAACGATTTTCCTTGGGTTCCAAGAGTCATGACATGATTCTTGGAAAACAAAAATCAATTCTAAATCGATCCGGACATGGTTATCGAACCAACTCACTGTACAGATCGTATTACATTATTTTGAACCCAAGTAGAACCCGAGTCCAAGCATGGGTCCCAAAATTATGCTTGACAAATCAAGCTGGACCAAACAAACATTGGATTCCCAAGGACAAGATTCACATCTTACATAGCCCATACCGAGGCTTTAGTCCAGGGGGAGCCAATTTGAAAACCATTTTTATAGTTAGATAAATTATTTCTTTTCATGCTGTTTGATGCTTGTTTATTTTGTTTTTGCAAGAATATTATGCTTAGACTTAGGAACAGTTAAATAAGGATCTGACTTAATTGAAACATGCATAACTTAGTATTAGGGTAGGGCGAGATGATAGCACGTTAGGGAAGCTTGTCTAAAAAGTCAGGTAGGGTAAGGCGTACCCTATTTGGTCCTATTACTTAGGTGGAACAAACCGAAGCTACCTTGCCAAATCCTCAACTAGTTAGACCAGGGTTTCTCAAAATGTAATTTGAGAATAAAATATCTTTAAAAGGCTTTGTCTAGGAAAGAGTTGATCCAATAAGGCTACGACCAAAGAAGACCTCTGTGCCTCGCCAAGATCTGGAAGCCAATTACCGAAATTTATTTTCAATTTATTAATTATAAACCTGAATCAAACACAAGTTTCAATCAAATCATAGTGATAACATAAAATCAATGATAAAATTAAAGCATCTCACAAAACAAATAAGGATACCTGTTTTATTACTTAGAAATGGGTGAGATGCGTAGAACCTAAAAATTTTGTCCAACCCAACCAACTCAATTAATTTTGCCTTTAATATACCTTCAATACAACTTAATTAAAGGTTAAAAAATTCAAAATTTTCAAATAAAAAATTCAACTTAATATTTTCAAAAATTCAACTTAATATTATCAAAATTCAACTTAATATTATCAAAATTCAACTTAATGTTTTCATAAAATTCAACTTAAATATTTTCAAAATTCAACTTAATATTTTCAAAAATTCATCTTAAATATTTTCAAAATTCAACTTAATATTTTCAAAAATTGAACTTAAATATTTTCAAAATTCAACTTAATATTTTTCAAAAATTCAACCTAATATTTTCAAAAATTCAACTTAATATTTTTAAAATTCAACTTAATGTTTTCTTAAAATTCAACTTAATATTTTCAAAATTCAACTTAATGTTTTTTAAAATTCAACTTAATATTTTCAAAAATTCAACTTAATATTTTCAAAATTCAACTTAATATTTTCAAAATTGAACATAATATTTTCTAAAATTCAACTCAATATTTTCAAAATTCAACTTAATATTTTCAAAAATTCAAGTTAATATTTTCAAAAATTCAACTTAATGTTTTTAAAAATTCAACTTAATATTATCAAAATTCAACTAAATATTTTCAAAAATTCAACGAAATATTTTCAAAATTTAATTTAATATTTTCAAAAATTCAACTAAATGTTTTCAAAATTCATTTTAACAATTTTCAAAATCAAGTTGAAAACCCGTCTCACAAAAATACTCAAAGGAATAACATGACTGATAACCCATGTTGGTGCAAGATGCATCAGTGATGTCTTCCTCTAATGTTTCGATGTTTAAAAATATACTTAAGTTAGTAATATATGTTAGACAAGGTAAGGGTTAGTCAAAGTGATCAAGGGTTAAACCAAACAAGACCTTATGTTTGTTAGGGTTAACCTAGGGTTGATCAGGTTGACAAAGGTTTAGCCAAACAGGATCTGATGTTTGGCAGAATGAATGAGAACCCAGGGTTGGTTAAGGTGACCAAGGGTTAGATAAACATGACCTGATGTTTGGCAGGATGATCAAACCTAGATTTAATTTGGTTATTATACTATGGGTTGATCAGTTAGAACAAGGGTTAACTAAACAGGATCTGATATTTAGCAGAAAACTTAGGGTTGGTCAGTTAGACCAAGGAGTGAGCCAAACAGGACTTGATGTTTGGCAGAAGAGAAGTCTAGTCAGGATTAATATGACTAGCAAAAAGAGGTCTTATCAAGGTGAAGGAAAGTCCTAGTTGTTGGGACCGGTAGATGAGCTAGAGGGGGGGTGATTAGCTCCGATTTGCTTGTAGATGATTTGTCGCGGCGGAAGACTTCAAGCAATGCTAACACAAAGGATTTACTTGGTATCCACCCCGGTCGGGTGACTAATCCAAGGATCTACTCTCCTCACTCTCTCATACACTATGAAAGATCTCCTTCTTAAGGTGGAGAAACCTCTTACAAGATTTCACAAAGATACAACAAGAATCAAGCAAAATACAAATGAAATCATACAAGATTTACAATGAATAAGCTTTCTTTTCTTTCCTTGCTATCTTCAAGCTTGTGAACGCCTCTAGAACTTCGGAAGTGCAGCAACACTAAGCCCCAAAGCTTCTCTTGAGATGGCGTGGAAGAAGGGAGAAGAGATCGCTTCAAACCTGCGTGAAAACCTTTATACCCGACGCCTAGGGTTTCTGAATCGATTACCCAATCGATTACCACGTCAGATTCAGCCGTTCAACGGCTAGTTTTTGAACCGTAATCGATTACCCAATCGATTACGAGTGTCCTGAATCAATTACCTAATAGATTCAGAACCCTTCTGTCTCTCACGCAAACTACCGTAATCGATTAGCCAATCGATTACAGATACCCTGAATCGATTGCCTAATCGATTCAGGGCTCTTCTGTCCTCTCGCGCAAACCGCCCTAATCGATCACCTGATCGATTGACCCAATCGATTGAGTCCAGCCTAACTTGTTTCCACAAGCCTAGGTTCCCCTACCAAGTGTCCGGTCAACCCCTTTGACCAACCTGGATTTCTACTGCCTAGCTCCCAGCTCGGACTTAGCCTGGTTCCCAACCAGATTCGCCTAACCCTCGAGTTAGGTCTAGTCTCTCGGTAGACTTCCACCTTGCCAGCATGCGATCTCCCGGATCCATCTGGACTTCACCTAGTCCCACTAGGTGTGCCTAGTCCCACTAGGTGTGCCTAGTCCCACTAGGTCTTTTCCCATGCCAACGTACGATCTCCCCGATCCACCTGGACTTCACCTAGTCCCACTAGGTCTTTTCCCATGCCAGCGTACGATCTCCCCGATCCACCTGGACTTCACCTAGTCCCACTAGGTCTTTTCCCATGCCAGCGTACGATCTCCCTGATCCGCCTGGACTTCACCTAGTCAAGTCTCCAGTCAACCTTGACCCACTTGACATCATATGATATTCAAACATCATAAGACATTCAAACATCATTATCAAACATCGAAACATCCAAACTCAAGCTTACCAAGCTTAGTCAGACTTAAGCTCACCCGAGCCTAGTCAAGCTAGGTCAACCCTGACCTAAACAAGATTGCACCAACAATCTCCCCTTTTTGATGTTTGACAATATGCTTGAGAAAGACTAATCCCTATTAGCCTTTCAATCTCTCCCCCTTTGACACACATCAAAAACACTCCCCGAGAGTCTATGTGGTCAAAGGCATGCCAAAGAAAGTCCCATACTTTCCATTTGAACCCATGCTCATCCTTGAGCATTCATCATGATGAAAATTTCCAATTTTCATCCTTTCATATATCCCAAAAATAAAAATTCAAACCCATGCTTTTAAGGAAGACCTCCCCCTCAAAACATGCTCTAAAACCTCTATCATTGCACCAACAATGATTTGAGAGTACCTAAACCTTTAGGAAATCTCAACTTGAGGTTAGGAGATTTTGAGATTCAAAACTTGAATCAACACCTCTCCTTGACCCTATAGTTTTCACCAAAACTATCCCTCGTTTGATTTCACAATGAAATTTACCCAAATATACTTATGAAAGTAACTCAAGGGTCTAGGGATTGTTAGGTTACTCAAAAATGGGTTATTGGACTGAAAACAGACAGTTTCAGTCTCACCAATCGATTGGCGTTGGGAACCAATCGATTAAGACATGCATTAATCGATCACCCGATCGATTACAGCTGCCTTGAATCGATCAACGGATCGATTACGCGATCTTCTGTGCTCACAGATAGGGCTAACAATCGATTGACTAATCGATTGAAGTAGCCTAATCGATCACCTGATCGATTGGGAGTTTCTGATTTCTGAAAATAAATTCAGTCCGAATTTCAGAAACTCCTAAATAATTCTATAAAATTTGAAAAATCATAAAATTTTGTGTAGACATTATTTATGACATATACTATCATGGAAAAATAGTTTTCTATGAAAATAACCTTTATTTCCAAAGATTGATACAAAATTGGAAACCATTAAAATATTTCAATGTTTCACTCTATTTTGTATCCAATTCATCAATGATGATATCTATCAAAAGATAGTCTTCACCAATGTTTTCCAAAATAGTTTTGAAATAGATTTCAAAAGCAATTTCCAACCATGTTCCTTGGGCTAAATGCACATGACTTGTACATTAGCTTTCCCAATGATTGGAGTTCATTTATATTCAAATTTTGATGAACCTAAAACTCAATTAGATGCACTTTATCAATGCCTTGAGTTTTGTTCATCTTCCTAACACCTCACTTGTATCTAATGTGTCTAAAAAATACATACAAGTCATCTTATGGTTTTAGTGAGATGTAAAAGTCATGTTCTCCCTAAACTAAGGGTTCATGCATTTCTATCTAGACATTATAAACTTTGATCATCCACCTAGGATGTCAATTAATGCCAATATCCTTAATTTCAATAAAAATTGACTTAATGCATGATAATGACTATGACATGCATCATGTGAGAATTTAAAAAAAAATATAGCTAGATGATGCATGTATGACATGACATGTAATATTTTCATAATAAAATATGAATGATGAATTATGATGTCATGGGGCATGTAATAGGGCATACAAAGCATGGCATAATAGCACAAAAGAAAATACCTAGATTTCCTATCTAAGTATCAATAACTCATCGCTAAGCCATTGATAATCCTAACTTTGCCCTTAATTTCCAAGATAATGCCAAAATTCCCAACTTGGCCTATCTTTGGATTTAACCTAGTTGTGCCAACTTTTATTAAGTTCAATCTTCTAAAAATATAGTTTGGCACAAATTTTACTCTTCCTAGAGTAAGCAATTGATTCCTTCATTTTCAAGGGTAACAACTCCTTGAAAATGTCCCAAAGTGCCAACTTCATCAAGGTTAGGTTAACTACCATTCCAATTTGAGTTGACACTCCCTAGACCTATCTAGGATGTGGCAAACACACTCTTAGGAACCCAAAACCTATTGGTGCTCCTTGGGTGTTCAAGGTATTCACTAGGGATAACTTCCCTTGATACCTTCCTAATGACTTTTCTAGGCTTCTCCGAAGCCTTAGTCATGTTAGTCTTGTCTTGGTCAACTCTAGGGATGGCTTCCCTTGTGGCCTTGACTTGACTTCTTGACCTAGATTGAGTTCCATACCTATAGGGAACTCTATGATAGGATGGACCATCATCCTTGGTTTTGGGTTTGTATCCCAAACCTTTCTTACTCCTAGAGGGTCCTTGATTTCCTAAATCTAGTTTTTGAATTTTTGATCCCTTAAATAGATTTTCTATTTTCTTAAGGGATTTTCCAATTTATCAAGTTTTGACCTCAAAACTTGATTTTCAATCATTACCTCATCAAGGTTTGGTTTTCTAATATAGCCTTGGTAATTTTTCTTTTTGGCCTTAGTGTGGATAGGTCTATCATTAAATGATCTAACACCTTCCCTATCCTTAGGTGTGGTGGACCTAGCATGGAGAGCTCTAAATTTTTCCTTAGGTTTTTCATACCTCCTATTTTTATGATAAATCGCATTGAAATGATAAAAATTATTTCTAGCATGCATATTATCATGATTTAAATGAGTACCATTTCCTAGTGGTACCTTAATCTTGTTCTTGGAGGCTCCCCTTGATTTGAGCTCCTCCTCTTTGTCTTGGTCGGATCCTTCCCCTTTGGACATTGATTCCGATAATGTCCCTTTTGCTTGCATGAGAAGCACACAATGTGCTTCCTATCTTTCTTTGCCACGGGGCCGACCTCCTTTGGCTTGGGTGCCACTTGCACCTTCTTCTTAGTCAATTTGGGACACTTACTCTTATAGTGTCCTTTTTCCCTACACTCAAAGAAAATGATATGATCTTTATTTTTACAAATTGAAATGTTTATACCTTTGCTTGTAGGGGTGTGGCATGACTCTTCACTTGATCCGGAAGTAGATACTTCTTCTTCTTCCGGAGTCAATGATCTTCGCTCCCCCTCAATCCTAGAGGTGGAGACTTCTTCTTTTTCCTCATTGACCTCGGATGATGATGTTGATGCTTTTCTTTGATCCGATGCCAATGGCACATTTTACCCCTCTTCAACCCTTGAAGCGGAGGCTTCTTGAACTTCATCTTCGGATGTTGAGCACCTCTCAACTTCCGAATCTTCTTCCTCCGATGAATCTCCCTCTTCAGATTTGTCTTGACTTTGTACAGTGGAGGATCTTCATGAAGCTTTGCTAATTTGCTCCAAAGCTCTTTGGCATCTTGAAATTCTCCAATCTTGTCCAAGATGGTGCTTGGCAAAAGATTGACCAATAACTTGGTCACTTTGTAGTTGGCCTCGCATCTCTTGATTTGCTCCTCATTCCATTTGCTTTTCTTGAGGAGCTTCCCTTTAGTGCTTGTTGGAGCTTCAAAACCCTCCATTAGAGCAAACCATTGCTCTATCTCCATCATGAAGAAATTTTCAATCTTTGACTTCCAAAGATTGAAATTCGCCCTGTCGAATGGTGGAGGTGCCCTAGTGTCATAGCCAAACTCCATTTTTGAAGTTGAACCCTCTTGATGATGACTTCTAGAAATTAGGGTTTCTTCCAACTTCTTCTTCTTCCTCTAACTCTTGCCCTCTTGGCGATGAGTCCAATGAAGAGCAACCTTGCTCTGATACCACTTGTTGGGACCGGTAGACGAGCTAGAGGGGGGGTGATTAGCTCTGATTTGCTTGTAGATGATTTGTCGCGGCGGAAGACTTCAAGCAATGCTAACACAAAGGATTTACTTGGTATCCACCCCGGTCGGGTGACTAATCCAAGGATCTACTCTCCTCACTCTCTCATACACTATGAAAGATCTCCTTCTTGAGGTGGAGAAACCTCTTACAAGCTTTCACAAAGATACAACAAGAATCAAGCAAAATACAAATGAAATCTTACAAGATTTACAATGAATAAGCTCTCTTTGCTTTCCTTGCTATCTTCAAGCTTGTGAACGCCTCTAGAACTTCGGAAGTGCAGCAACACTAAGCCCCAAAGCTTCTCTTGAGATGGCGTGGAAGAAGGGAGAAGAGATCGCTTCAAACCTGCGTGAAAACCTTTATACCCGACGCCTAGGGTTTCTGAATCAATTACCCAATCGATTACCACGTCAGATTCAACCGTTCAACGGCTAGTTTTCGAACCGTAATCGATTACCCAATCGATTACGAGTGTCCTGAATCAATTACCTAATCGATTCAGAACCCTTCTGTCTCTCGCGCAAACTACCTAATCGATTAGCCAATCGATTACAGATACCCTGAATCGATTGCCTAATCGATTCAGGGCTCTTCTGTCCTCTTGCGCAAACCGCCCTAATCGATCACCTGATCGATTGACCCAATCGATTACCCAATCGATTGAGTCCAGCCTAACTTGTTTCCACAAGCCTAGGTTCCCCTACCAAGTGTCCGGTCAACCCCTTTGACCAACCTGGATTTCTACTACCTAGCTCCCAGCTCGGACTTAGCCTGGTTCCCAACCAGATTCGCCTAACCCTCGAGTTAGGTCTAGTCTCTCGGTAGACTTCCACCTTGCCAGCATGCGATCTCCCGGATCCATCTGGACTTCACCTAGTCCCACTAGGTGTGCCTAGTCCCACTAGGTCTTTTCCCATGCCAGCGTACGATCTCCCCGATCCACCTGGACTTCACCTAGTCCCACTAGGTGTACCTAGTCCCACTAGGTCTTTTCCCATGCCAGCGTACAATCTCCCCGATCCACCTGGACTTCACCTAGTCCCACTAGGTGTGCCTAGTCCCACTAGGTCTTTTCCCATGCCAGCATACGATCTCCCTGATCCGCCTGGACTTCACCTAGTCAAGTCTCCAGTCAACCTTGACCCACTTGACATCATATGATATTCAAACATCATAAGACATTCAAACATCATTATCAAACATCGAAACATTCAAACTCAAGCTTACCAAGCTTAGTCAGACTTAAGCTCACCCGAGCCTAGTCAAGCTAGGTCAACCTTGACCTAAACAAGATTGCACCAACACTAGTTAACCTAAGCATGAAAACCTGGTTCGTGGAATTGGGCACTAAGTCCTGGACGAGGGCTGGACACCTAAGACCTGACCGAGGGTTGGGCATAAAGTCCTGGTTCGCGGAATTGGGCACTAAGTCCTGGCCGAGGGCTGGGCACCTAAGACCTGACCGAGGGTTGGGCACGAAGACCTGGTTTGAGGAATTGGGCACTAAGTCCTTGCCGAGAGTTGTGCACCGAAGTCCTGGTTTGAGGAATTGGGCACCAAGTCTTGGTCCGAGGGATCAAGCAACTTAGCTGAGCAATGACTAAGGACAGAAGTAGAGACGGGTTGAGGTTCAGTGTCTCGAGATCCAAGAGTCTTGGAGGCTAAGTAAAAGTCCAACCGAAGGCCCCGGTTGGCAAAGTAACTTCTCCAGGGTGGAGTAAGTTAAGGCACGTTCCCCGAGAAAGGGAACATTAGGCGTCAATTCGACCTAGGGTTTCGAATGAAATCCAAAGTCAGAACAAATCATTAAGGCTAAGATTATCTGTATATTTATCTTGTGTTTGATTGTCTTATAGGTACTTGGAGTTGGAGGCAAGACAGAAGAGCAAACGCAGGGAAAATGGCACCTGGGAGAAGCATTCAGGGTGGGTGCCTGTGTTAATACAGGCGCCCCCATACTTTAGGGCACCCTCAAGGCTCCATCCCATGCGCCTGGGATGGTCCTAGGCGCCCTGGATGGCTGGGTTTATCCTTGCACGAAGACCACGATTGGAGATCAGATTTGACCGCCTATTGGGCGCCTCAGAAGCCTCTGGGGCACCCTGGATGATACTATAAAAGGGGCTTCGACCTCTCAACTCAAGACATCACTTGCAACATCATTCTAAGCATTCTGAGTGAAGAAAAAGCGCTAGGGATGAAGCTCTGCGACCAAGGAGGCTCCATGAGAAAGTGCGCTGCACTTCGGACTTCCGGATTGGTCGGATCTTCGACTTTCTTTTTGATTTGCTTTTATTTTACGCACTTAATTAGAACTGTATGATGGGTATTCTCTGCCTCCAGAAATTTCGGAAAGGACACCAATAGTGGACTCACGCCAAGTACATAAGCCTTGGACGTACTGACGCTAGGGGAGGGGGGGGGGTCGGGAACCAAGTAAATAAATCATGCGAGTCTCTGTTTGTTTTAGTTCATTATTATTCCGCTAAGCACTAACTCTTTGACTAGAACAAACAAACAACGAGTTTTTCAAATGATTTTACGAGTCGATATTCACCTCCCTATCGACGGCACCGATCCTTCAAGTGGTATCAAAGCCTTGAAACTCTTTACCAGATTAACAGTCGATGGAGCAAAGACGCCAGGAATTGAGGGAAAGCCAGGGGTGAATCAGGTACATTTTTAATAATGTCAGTATTTAAATTTAATATAATATGTTTGAAGTGCAGGGAGAGAGGGCACTTTAAAACCAGTGTCCTACTTGTTGGACCTTGGATGGCTAGAGAGGGGGGTGAATGTAGTCAGACACCGAAACTTTGTGTTTTCGTAGTTTCTGCGACTCAAAGATTACTAGCACAGCGGAAGCTAAAGAAAACAGAGTGTGCAGAAATAAAACCTAGCTAAGCACAAATGCAAAACGCTAACAAGAGGATTTACAAGGTTCGGGGATAACTTGCCCCTACTCCTTGGCGTGCCCTTAAGGTGGGCGATCCCTTGATTGTCGGCAGATCAAGCCCCGGTGAACACCGGATAAAATGCAACCTCCTTCTCGGTGGAGTAACCTCTCCACAATGTTTCAACAAAGATAGAGTTTTAAGCACAATGAAACACAAGAAAGATCTTACTTAGCACTTAGAACAGACAAGAACACAACAAGCTTCTCCCGAGCTCCACTCAGCGCAGATCTCACCCAAGAACACCCTTCTTCATGTCTTCTCGCTGATGGACTCAAACCTCTTGTTCCTTCTTTCAAGTGCCCAAGTAACCGATGGTTGCATCAAAGATCATGTAAGGCCCGACCTTATATCTACCCTTAAGGCGGGGTTACGGGTCCATACATTCAAATCATTTATCATCTTAAGCATGTATATCCAAACAAAACAATTACAATACATGAACTAGTAATAAGCATGCTTATGGTAGACTAATTTACCAAGCAAGATTTTTCATTTCTTTTATATCTACATGCATTTACAACCTAATGGGAAGATCATTTAACACACTATAGCATGGAATCTCAAATAAGAATATAGCAAGAGTTATCTAGTCTTAGATACATGCAAAAGAAGCATTCATAAGCAACGGAAAATAGTAAACATCTAGCATTTTACTGAGCATGCATACTATAAGAATTAGACATTAATAATAGTATTATCTAACATGACCTAGGTTCCATATCTCTAACAGTAGAGTAGTCACAATCATCATATATTTAGAGTATAGTAATACAATTTCAATCTTTTATCGGAAGCAGTTAGATTCTAGACAAACTAAGGTAGATAGAATCTTTCATCCTTTCCCGAGCCATCACCACACACATCCTCTAGCCTTCCCTCTGCCTCTTCCTTTAATCCAAGTATTTCTTACCGCTATCTGCAGCATAAGAAAACAACATGAACTAGTAAGCAAAACATGCTTAGTAAGAATCCGGGCCTACTCGCAAAACCATATCGATACATCATATCATGTACTCAGTAATCAAGATAGAACAAGATTAAGCATCATAAGCATCTCATCAAAGCATCATAAATATCACATCAAATATCTTCAAGTACTTTACGGAACAAGATTATCACATGATGAGAAAAGTATGCTTTTCAAAAGGTTCCATAATGGTAAGTACTTCAAAATATCATATCATCATCTAGGGCCCAGTTGTAGTACCACCTCATGCGCGTTCCCTAATAAATTGGGGTAGCGAGCCACCAATCTAATTAGAGCAGGACCCTTCCGTCCTACCAATGCCATGACCTTCAGTTAACATGCACATTGGATTTGTTTAACGACCCCCTTCCGAGTCGGGTACACAACTTTCAAAGTAAAGTAATTTATCATGCAATTACTCATATATATCTTTATATGCCTAAAGGTACTTTTAGTCACATCTTTAAGGGACACACCACACATTCGGGTGCTCTTGATCCCCTAGGGACACACCACGCATTCGGGTGCTCTTGATCCCAGTTTCAATAGAGTATCTCTTTTTAAGCATATCATCAAACACATCATGTTCATATCATCAGGGTGCCCCATGGGCTATAAGGCATGCTTTTATACCTAACAAGATAGGTCACATACATTATACTCATATCATATAATTAGTAGCATGCTTCGTGATTTCATCAAGTACTTCCCAACTCTAGGACTAGGGTTGGCCGAAAGTTACCAGTAAGGAATTTGGTTTTCCCACCAAGCATTCATTCAAGCATTCTTACAAACACTTCACTTATATAATTAAGCATGGATATATCATAAGGAAAATCATTCAACCTTGAACCCTAATTCCCCTAGGGTTGGCCGAAACCTTGTAGAGTAGGCTAGGCTAGATTTTTTTGACATCCAAACTTCACACACAATTATACAAACACCTTGTATACAATATTATTCCATACCCTAAGCATGAATGTTTTCTAGGATAACTCAACTCTCACTAGCCCCTTTTTCAATACCTTGGCTGAAACCCATACAAGCCCTAAACCCTAGCTTTTGTTATCACAAAAATGAAAGGACACATCATATAAATATACCCTAAGTTCCAAGGGATCTTCACATGCATCAAAGGGTAACCAAGGTCCTTCCCTTGGGTGTTGGCCGAAACCTATACAAAGGCATAACCCTAGATTTTTGTTCACAATATTTTGGATAAACCACATATACATATACCCTAAATTTCTAGGAATCTCCGCATGCAATAAGAAGTAACCAAGACCCATGAAAGGGTGGTGGCCGAAAGTCTTATAAGGGAGAACTCCCTTTTTTTCAAAATAAGAACACAATGGAAACATGCACAAACCATTATACTGTAGGCGAGAGGATACTTACATCCTAGCGCTGGATTTTAACCTCCTTAAAATCGTAGGGTACCCTACACTCGAAGGGTATGTGGAAGCCTTTTCTTCAATTTTTTTCCTCTAAGACTCCTTGGTCTTGGTAGAAGGCAAAGATACTTGGCTTTCCTCCTTGCAATTGCCCTAGGGTTAGAACCTTGGATGCTATTTTCGAAAATGGAAGAAGTGAAGGGAAAGAAGGTGGTTTCGGTGGAGAAGAGAAAAGGAAGAAGAAGAAAGAAAAAGGAAGTTACTCCAACTTCCCTTATTTATACTTTTCTCATGAAAAGACATGTCTCTTCACTCTTACCCACTTAACAAGCATGTTCCTTATTCCTTCTACATGAAATATTGCTTGGTTCATTGGTTATGACATGGTGAGTGCAACTAGGAGGTCCAAGGTTCAATCCTTGCTTCCTCCTTTCTAGCTATTCTTTTTATCACAATTTGCACTAACCCATGTCAAAGCCCATTAAACCAAGCCCATCATGAAATTTCATAATATGAATAATATTTTATGAATTCAGAATATTTCATAATATTCCAAAAATATTATTTCATAATATTTTTAATATTCCATATTCATGAATATAATATTTCATGCTAATATTTCATGATAATAATATTTCATGAATATAATATTTCATGCATTCATAACATTTCATAGCATGTGATTGCATGAAATTCATATCATTTCATTATAACCATTTTCATACATTGTCATGATTTTACATTGACAAATTTGGGGTGTTACAGATCACAGTTGCTTGCTCAAGATGATGGAAGTAATCGCACAAGCACAATGTGGAGAAAAACGATCGTGCAGCAAGAACTCAAGCCAGAAGTCTCTTCTCAAAACTCTTACTCTGCTCTTCTCCGCTACGCTCCTTTTGTTTCTCCACTGAACGTCAGGTGACACCATCTCCCTGCAGCCTCCAGCTGCTCACCTGCAACCACCACCCTGCTGAGCTCTCCTGGACTCCCTGAGCTTCCCTCAGCCTAGCCCCAGTCAGCAGCTCTAGCCAGCGCCAGCGCCCGTTGCAACCTAAGATGGCAAATGGACAAACCTGCTCCAAGGAAAGGCCTCCTTTGACTCTCCCTTGAGTGTTTGAATCCATCCCTGTCACCTGCAGCTTAATCAGAGCATTACCATAGCATATCAATCAGAAAATCAAGTATCAGATGTTAAGCGCAGAGAATCATATACGTTCAGACGCGATCAGAGCGTCTGACAATGCAATTTGAATTAAAGTGATCGGTCACCGGACCGATCAGAGGTATCCCAGACCGATCAGGCTCCAGCCTGATCGGTCCGCAGTGAGAAACTTGGAATCGCAAGCTCGTATGATCGGTCACCCTAACCAGTCACCAGATCGGTCACCAAACCGATCCTGCAATCAGCTTGCAACAATCCCGCTCGGAATCCACTGGCTGATCGGTCACCAGACCGATCAGGCTGCTCCCAGACTGATCAGGCTCCAGCCTGATCGGTCAGGTTGAGAAACCTCGCGACAGTTGATCGTTCAGCTTGATCGGTCACAGTTTCTCCCTGATCGGTCACCAGTCCGATCAGGAGCCGATCAGTAGGTTTGCCAAAAACCTACTGGATACTCCCTGATCGGTCACCGGACCGATCAGGAGCAGATCAGCAGGGGAACTTAACCCACTTGTGAGCTCCCTGATCGGTCACCAGACCGATCAGGAGCTGTGTAGTGAGTGAAACGCATACTCCCTGATCGGTCACCAGATCGGTCAGTCATCGCTGGATCGGTCACCAAACCGATCCACGAAGGAGTACCATGCCAACCTCCCTGATCGATCACCAGACCGATCCAGGTGCTCCAACCTAGCCCTCTAAGCTAGGGTTTCATCCAACCTAGCCCTCCAAGCTAGGACCTGACCCTCCAAGCCAGGATTTTTCACCTAACCCTCCAGTTGGGACTTTTCACCTAACCCTCCAAGTTAGGACTTTTCACCTAGCCCTCCAAGTTAGGACTTTTCACCCAACCTTCCGAGTTAGGACTTTTCCACACCTAGCCCTCCAAGCTAGGACTTTTCACCTAACCCTCCAAGTTAGGACTTTTCACCTAGCCCTCCAAGCTAGGACTTTTCACCCAACCCTTCCGAATTAGGACTTTTCAACACCTAGCCCTCCAAGCTAGGATTTGTCACACCTAACCCTCCAGGTTAGGACTTTTCACCACCTAGCCCTCCAAGCTAGGATTTTCCAATCACTCCGTGCCTAATCCCCGATTAGGACTTAACCATAATCATAATCATCAACCTAAACTAAAATCGATGTCAACACCAAAACAACAATCAGGATCAGACTGCATCAACAATCTCCCCCTTTTTGTTGTTTGACAATCTGATTTTAAGTTTAGGGATTCGAAATCAATTTTTTCAAATTTCAGGATCATAGGGGAATCAGGATCCTCCCCCTACAACATGATCATCCTAAACTTAACCAACCACACTCTCCCCCTTTGTCGAACACCGAAAAGGGTCTAGAGAGGCTATTAAGTCTAACCACACTCCCCCTCAACCCTAGGGGTATCCCAAAACAACAAAGGTATAATTGATTTATTTTGATAAATATATGAACACATATGACAAAGATAAGGCATGGCACAACTAGCATATGTATCATATGGACATGGTATCATAAGCAAAATCATAACAACGCAACCATGTAGATAGTAATCATATGAGCACACATATAAGCCAACAATCAAAACAAGATAAGGCAAATGTGAAATTCATGAAAAATATCAGATGCATCAATAAGCAAAATCTAGTCATAGTCAAGTGCATCAAAACCAAACAACTAATCAGATGCATATAAATGCACCAAAGTCAAAGCGAGTGTGGCACAAGGCCATAAGAGTCAAGTCATGGGGCATACAGCCCGAAAGTCATACAACCAAACAGTCAAATAGTCAAATCACCAACAGATGCAGAGTATAATCAATCGTCAGCGGGGGAGTCAGCCTGCATAGGGTCGTCCACATCATCAGGAACAACATGCCCCAGTGCAGTACTGGCAGAGGGCGCACCTCCAGGGAATGTGTGTTGGCGTCACTCATCATACCACGTCTGCTGCAGCGTGCGAACCCCGGAGACATCAGACTCCACCGCGGTCAGTCTGCGGTCGAAAGATCGGAACTCCGAACTGATCTCCTCTCGATAGAGCTCTCGTATGTGAAGATCATGCTGGATCGTCTGATCCAGCTCGGAAATCTGCCATCGTAGGTCCGGCTCGGGCTCATAGTCGTAATCAGCAGCAGCAGCAGCGGGAGCCTCCTGAGGTGCAGCAGCAACGGCTGGTGCCTGAAAGTGTAGACCTCCCCCAGGTAGCTCGCCGAGTCCCCTCCCGTCTTTCCAAACCAAAGACCCATCATGATCCCGGATGATGATGCCGGACTTGGCAAATGCCCGCCGGCCAAGTCTGCAATCCTGTCGGACCATGGGCACTGTCTTGCCTTGGTGACATCAACACCTACTGACATAAGCCAGTCGGTGATGACATGACCAAAAGGCATATAGACCGTGCGTCGGCTCGGCTCTCGATAGGATAAGATGGATTGAAAAATGCTCTCCATGATATCAAAGCCCATGCGGCGATGCATGCCATAAAGCATCAGGCAATGATAGGGTCGGATCTCGGCTAAGGGCTTGGAAGTGATTGGCAGGATACAATTTGTAATGATCTTGAAGAGTACGTAATCGGTAGGAGAGAGACGGAGTGCTGCAAAGGTCGGAAAATCAGGACCCAACTCATCAAGCCCGGCTGGGCGGGGATGACCAAAGAAATGCTGATAAATAGAGTCGGGTGTGACGTCCGCAAAAGGAGCCAACAGCGGGTCAGGGAGCTCAGGGTAGATAGAATACAGGTTAGGCGATCGTCGACCACCTAGATACTCTGCTAAGATCTCATAAGAGAAATCGAGATTCCTCTTTGCGACGTGGGTAGTGAATTCGAAACCTCCTTAGGCCCTTGTTGAAGATTGTTGTAAAACTCCGAGACAAGATCATAATTGATAGTCCTTTCAAGAGAAAGGAGAAAGCCGAGATTGTAGAAATTGACTATCTCCATGATGGAAGGGCAGTGCTCGGTCAGAAAGGGAACATCAATTGATCGGCAGGAGAGTAATTTGAAGGTATGGGATTGAAAAGCCTGTTCACAGGCAGCATTGGGGAACCGAGAACTTGAGGAAGGTTGAGGCCTTCGGGAGGGCGCAGATGAAGAAGGGGCTTTGCCCTTCGAGCTGCCCTCTACGGGTTCTTTTCCCTTAGAAGACTTTCTAAAGATTGAAATTGGTCATGGTAACAGATTGAATCAAAATAAGTGAACATGATCAAGACACAAGAATGAAATATCACACACGATGGAATTGATCATATGAACACAAGTTTAATCAAAGACCCAAGAATTGATCATAAGGTATGACATTGAATACATTAGTCATAAACCAGAGGAATTGATCAAGTGAGATAAAAATAAATGGTCATGGCAAGGAAGAGTCACAGCAAGGGTAGGGTTGCGGCAAGGTTAGGGTCGCAACACAAGACGAAACCACCATAAGGAACAACATGGTTAGCGCAAATATATGATTGATAAAAGAAATGATAAACACCAAAGAAAAATCGCACAAGGAGCTTACTTTGGCGCCATCAAGTCGACTGTGAAGAAGAGAGAAGAACTCGCAGGAAAACTTAGCAAGAGCGCACACGCCCGGGAAGGAGAAGAGCTCACAGGAAATCAAGGTCTCCTTGCTGACCTTTCAGAAACTCCCGCGCACAAAAGCGTGCAGGTAGCAGTTGTTGACAACACCAACAGCAAGAAGAGGAACTATCACGCAGGGAGAAGATCGCACTCGCAGAGGAGATCACTGAAGGAACTCACACACAGCAAGTGAACTCATGCAGGGAGGAGGAAACACACGAAGAAGATCATGGGAAGGTGTTTCGGCGCTAGGGCTTGGGGAATAAGGGGCTTTCGCGAAGTTATTAGGTTGGTGGATCGGTCCACCAACCAAAATTTAATGTGATTGAACGGATCACCGTTCGATCTGGGAGCGCCCAGACCAATCAGGCTCCGGTCTGATCGGACTGGCCTGGTCCTGATCGGTCAGGTGACCGATCAGGCAGGCTCCTGATCGATCGACTAATTGAACAGGAAGCGAACAGTAGGTTCATAGAGTTTTTCTGTGAGCCCCCTGATCGGTCTGTGGACCGATCACCACGGGGTGCCAGATCGGTCTGGGGACCGATCCAGGCCAACACAGAACGTTTAGACAAAATTTCGCCCAAGTCTCTGTGACCCCTCTAATCGGTCTATGGACCTATCACCACAGGAGAGAGCCAGATCGGTCCGGTGACCGATCAGCCATACTCCTGATCGGTCCAGTGACCGATCAGGGTTCCTGATACTCCCTGATACGATCTGAAACTTTCAGTTTCAGACATCCACACGATTTCTGAAGGGATCTGATGAAGGATATCGATCTTGGAAGTGATCCCTTGACTATAATTGATCCCTAAACAAGGATCAAAGGTCCTTATGGTTTGAACAAATCACTTTGCTCCACCCAAGTGGAGTCAAACTCAATCAACAATCATTCAATCAATTTCAACCAAGATTGTCCCAAATTCAAGTCTCCAATGAAGTTTCCTTGATTGGAATGTCTAAGTATGATCATGGAGTCAAATACACATGTGTTATGCATTGGGTTTCCCCATACTTGATCACCGAAGTGATTTTTATCTCGTCAACTTAATTTCTCAAGGGATGCATTGACATTTTGAGAAATTGAGTTGATCCCAACATCTCACCCCATTTCTAGCAAACAAAAACGTTTTGTTGAGCCTTATAGTTTGTGTGATATGTCCCCAAAGTTACCCAATTATTTCCCAACAATTAGAACTAATCATGAAGGGTTTTGAATGCATTTTGAAACCTATGAAGCGCGACACATTCCCAACTCCCTTCTTAAGAAGCTAAACTCATTTTCGGGGAGTGGTTTAGTGAAAATGTCGGCTAGATTTGATTTGGACTCTACATATGAGAGTACAACATCTCCTCTATTAACATGATCTCTAATGAAGTGGTGACGCACTTCAATTGCTTTGTCCTAGAGTGATGGACTGGATTCATTGTTAGGTTAATTGTGCTAATGTTGTCACACAACACTTGCACACCTTTGTAACTCAATCCATAGTCCTCTAAAGTATGAATCATCCACAACAATTGTGATACGCTCTCTCCCATGGCGATATATTCTGCCTCGGTCGTGGAGAGAGCAACACAATGTTGCTTCCGACTTGACCAACTAACTAAGGATGAACCTAAGAATTGGCAATCCCCACTAGTGTTTTTTCGGTCCAACTTACATCCAGCGTAGTCGGAATCGATATAGCCAATTAGATCAAATGATTCGGTACGGGGGTACCATAGACCGACACCAATTGTGCCCTTAAGGTATCTCAAAATTCGCTTAACAGCGATTAAGTGAGATTCCTTGGCACAAACTTGGTACCTAGCGCACATACCCACAGCAAAAAGTATATCAGGTCGACTTGCTGTGAGGTATAGCAAACTACCTATCATGCTCCTATATTGAGTCAAATCAACGGGTTTACCACTCTCATCACTGTCTAATCTTGTGTTTGTAGCCATGGGAGTGGTTACTTCTTTTGAATCACTCATATTGAATTTTCGAAGCATTTCTTGAGTATACTTCGATTGGTGCACATGGATCCCATCTCGGGTTTGTTTGATTTCAAGTCCAAGGAAGAAAGTCAACTCTCCCACTAGACTCATTTCAAATTCACTTTCCATGTGTCCAATGAACTCATTTAAATAGCCCTTGTTATTTGAGCCACAAATTATGTCATCGACATATACTTGGGCTACAAAAATATTGTCACCATCTCTACGTAGAAATAATGTAGGGTCTATTTGGCCTCTAACAAAGCCTTTTTCAATTAGGAACGTCGACAACCGCTCATACCAAGCTCGGGGTGCTTGTTTAAGGCCATAAAGTGCTTTCTTGAGCTTGAACACGTGGTTTGGGAATTCGGTACTCTCAAACCCCGGAGGTTGTTCGACATAGACCTCTTCTCTAATTAAACCATTTAGAAAGACCGATTTGACATCCATTTGATATAGCTTGAAGCCACGATGTGCTACAAATGTGAGCATCAATCGGATGGACTCTAATCGTGCCACGGGAGTATAGGTCTCATCATAATCAAGACCTTCAACTTGACTGTAGCCCTTGGCCACTAAGCGTGCCTTGTTTCTAATGATTTCTCCCTTATGGTTCAATTTATTTTTGAAGACCCATTTGGTTCCAATGATGGTGGTCTTCTTGGGTCTAGGGACTAAGTCCCAAACTTGACTTCTTTCGAATTGACCTAGTTCATCTTGCATTGCGATGATCCAATCGGGATCATTTAATGCTTCATCAATTATCCTAGGTTCAATTTCGGAAATTAAAGCAACTTCATTAGGCTCATTCCTAAAGAATGATCTAGTCCTAACCTCATGGTGGATATCTCCAACAATTTGGTCTTGGGGATGACTAGAGGCTAATCTAGTTTGCCTAGGTGTTGGTGGTGCTTCTTGAATGGGTTCACTAGACACAAGCTCAGCCTCAGGATCCGGCTAATCTATGGGTTGTCTAGGCTCACCGTCATCAGATTCATCACCATCAACAACACTCGGAATTTCATTCAAACTTAGTCTCCTAAGTTCGAGTTGAACTCCTTCTACATTTTCTGATTGGTCATTTGCTCTTGGAATTTCTTTAAAAACCACATCAGAAGACTCTTCAACCAATCTAGATTTCTTATTTTAGACTCGATAGGCTTTGCTAACTAAGGAGTACCCGACTAGTATCCCTTCATCAGCCTTTGCCGTGAACTTTCCAAGGTGGTCCTTGGTGTTTAGGATAAATACCTTACAACCAAACACCCTAAGATGTTTAACCGTAGGTGGTTTTCCAAACCAAAGTTCATGGGGAGTCTTACCTAAGAATCTATGTATGAGAATTCGATTTTGCACGTAGCAAGCCATGTTTACAACTTCGTCCCATAAGTAACTCGGTAGTGAATACTCATTGAGCATGCTTCGCGCAACCTCTTGTAAAACACGGTTCTTCCTCTCTACAACATCATTTTGTTGTGGTGTTCTAGGTGTGGAGAACTCATGTCTATACCCTCTATCTTGACAGAATTCTAAAAATTGTTGGTTTTGAAATTCACCTCCATGATCACTTCTTATTGTCTTAATTGTTGAAGATTTTTCATTTTCAACCCTTCTACAAAAAGAAATGAAATCATCTAAGGTTTGGTCCTTATATTTAAGAAAATAAGTCCATGTATATCTAGTAAAATCATCAATGATAACAAAGCAATATCTACTTCCATTCAAAGATATGATAGTGCTACAATCAAACAAATCCATATGAAGTAAATCCAAAGCGGTTGAAGTACTTACAACGCTTTTACCTTTATGTGCAGATTTTGTTTGCTTACCCATTTGACATGCATCACAAAGTTTGTATTTTTCATACTTGATGCTTGGTAAGCCACGAACTAATCCCTTGTTGGCTAACTTCTGGATGTTCTTCATGTTAACATGTGCTAACCTCCGGTGCCAAAGGGTGGACTCCTCTTCTTTTGACATGAGACACTTAGCAAAAGCATTAATAGCACTTTTAAAGGAAACTTGGTAAATGTTATCTACTCTAGTTCCTACTAGTACCGTGTCAAGGTTGTCATGTTGTCTAACTAGACATTGACTTGGTTGGAAATCAATTGTGTAACCCGCATCACACAATTGACTGACACTTAGGAGATTAAATATCATCCCCTTGACTAGAAGGACATTTTTAATTCTAAGACATTCGGATATTTGAATGTCTCCTATTCCTATGACTTAAGACTACCATTGTTACCAAATAAAACATTACCTCTACTTTTTCTTTGAAGTGTGGTAAACAATGATCTATCCCCGGTCATGTGTTTGGAGCATCCACTATCAATGAACCAAGTTGATAGATGCTCCCCCTCAATCATAACCTACGCAATTCAAAAAATAAAAGTTTTAGGTACCCAAACCTTCGGACCTAAAGCACCTACTAGACAAGACTTAGGCACCCATGCCATGACAACTTTCTTTTGAACCTTCGGTGTCTTAAGTGGCCTAACACCAGTCCTAGACATTAAGGACACAAATGAAGGTTCTTTGGGTCGGTAACCAATACCGGCCCTATTATAGACCGCCCTTTGAGCATTCAAGATCATGTCTAGGGTCTTTGAGCTACTTGAGAACTTCTCAAGAATATTCTTGAGTCTCTCAACTTCACTCTTCAATGATTTGTTTTCATCCTCTAACAATTCATCATGCAAATCATCTACATCCTCAACCCTGGAGGATTTCAAATGTTCAATCTCAATTTTCAAAGATTTAATTTCATCCTCTAACATTTCAACATGTAAATCATCTATGTTCTCATCCCTAGATGATTTCAATTGTTCAACTTCTAATTGTAATGATTTAACCCTATTTTTTGACTTCTTCAACATATTGGTTAAACATGCAATTGCTCTATAACATTTTTCAAGTTCGGGAGAGGTTACCTCTTCATCATCCGAAGATGATGAAGCCGCATTCGAGGAGTCGGAGGATTTATCATTGTTTTCTTCTCCAAGAGCCATGAGTACCACATGCCTTGTGCTCTTCTCCTCCTCTTCATCCGATGAGCTTGAGGAGGACTTATCCCAAGTGGCATTTGTTGGTGCAGAATGCACCCAAGTCAAACCTGTGTTTTGATAATGGCAACATAGGTCAAAAGTTAAGTCTTTCTTGTTTTCTAACAAGTTAATCTAGTGTGCAGTGAAAGCCCTAGCAAAGGACTGCTAGGCACTGGCGAAGGAATGCCAGGGTAAAAAGCCCTAGCAGAGGACTGCTAGGCACTGGCGAAGGAATGCCAGAGTCAAAAGACCTAGCAAAGGACTGCTAGGCACTGGCGAAGGAATGCCAGAGTCAAAAGACCTAGCGAAGGACTGCTAGGCATCGGGCGAAGGACAGCTCGGCATCCAAGCCCTGACAAAAGACCGTCAGGCAAAAGTCCAACCAAAGGAGCGGTTGGCATCAGGTAAATTCTCCCGAGAGGAGTAGGTGAGGACGCGTTCCCCGTCGAGGGAACAGTAGGCGTCGGTTCGACCTAGGACTCCATTTTGGAGACCAATGTCAGAACCAAGACAGCTAAGGCTGTATAAAATAAATAATTAATTGTGTTATTGTGTTTTGGACTAACCCTGGATGCAGGACCGAAGGAACGTGTGTCTGCAACTCAGAGAGCCTCAAAGGAGTGAGGCAGCAGCTGAGTAAGGCGCCCTGAGTGTCCAGGGCGCCCTCAAGGTAAACCAGAACCAAGCGAAGTAAAAAGAGCTTCGGCTGCTTACTGGGCAAGGCGCCCTCAGCAGCGAAGGCGCCCTCGTCAGCGAAGGCGCCCTCAGCAGCCAGGGCGCCTCCAAGCCCAAGACTGCGAAGCCAGCCTTATCCACAGCCGAGAATTCTGCGTGGAAGAAGTCAGCCAAGGCGCCCTATGCGACCAGGGTGCCCCAGAGGTCAAACCTCATCCCTATTGCGGTGGGATAACGCTTGACCGAGCGAAGCGCGGATCGGGTGACACGTGGCAAGGCGCCCCCGACGTCCAGGGCGCCCTAGGTGCTATAAATAGCACCCCTCAACCCCAAGCTTCAGATCAACTTCATACCAAAGCATCCATACTCTTCTGTGCTCATGCCTTGTTCCAGAAACTGCCCAACTCGAGCGACGACGTCCTGCTGCTCCGGAAAGTCAACCTACAACCGGACGTCGGTAACAGAAGAATTCTTTTCATTAAAAGTTTATAGTGCAGTACTTGTAAATCTCTTTCTGTAAACTGATTTTGCGTTCATATAGAATTGCCCAAAGTAAACGATCAACGATCGTGGGCCTTGGAGTAGGAGTCGACCTAGGCTCCGAACCAAGTAAAAAAGACTGTGTTCGCGTGTTTTGTTTATTTCCGTTGTGCAAATTACTCTCTCCATAAATTCGAAAAGTTTTGTCGATATTCACCCCCCCTCTATCGACTCTATTGATCCAACAAGTGGTATCAGAGCGGGGTTATTCAAACTTGGTGCAACCACCAGTTTGAAAATTTCTTTTCGGATTTTCGAATTTTTTAATATTTTTTTTCGTTTGATTTTTTTTGTTAATCGAGGTTGGTGCAACACCCCTCGATATTTTATTTCCTAATTCAGCACTACTAATCCAAGACCTAGTCTTGGAAAATTTGTTTTTCTGTTAGTTTTTTTTTAGATCCAATGGCCATGCAAGAGGGATTCAGCACCGCCAGACCTCCACTTTTCAGTGGAGAAGACTTTTCTTACTGGAAAAGTCGTATGGAGGTCCACCTGAAAACTCAGGTGGATATGTGGATCATCATCCAGTCCGGTCTGGAGATCCCCAAAAACGCCGAAGGACAACCGCAAAGCTACTCCGAATGGGACAACTCCCTTAAACGCAAAATAGAAGCCGACGCAAAAGCGACACAAACCCTACAATGCGGGCTGACAAAGGAAGAGCTGAACCGCGTGGGCCCCTTTAATAGTGCAAAGGAGCTATGGACAAAACTGATCGAGCTGCACGAAGGGACTTCAGATACTCGGATCAGCAAGCGGGATCTGCTACTAAACAAACTCTACACTATCAAGATGGCCGACAACGAAATAGCAGCCCAGCTCCACGCACGAATCCAAGAGGTAATGAACGGTCTTCACACAATAGGTCACAAGGTTGAAAACCGTGACTTGATAAGGTATGCTCTAAACGCCTTCCCTAGAAACACCTTGTGGGCATCTATGGTAGATGCATACAAGGTCTCTAGGGATCTTTCTAAAATAAAATTAGACGAATTATTTTCTGAACTAGAACTGCACGAACAAACTAACACCAATATGGTTGAGAAAGGTGTTGCTTTTCTTGCAGGCAAGACTGGAAGAACAACAAAGAAGAAGGCTGAACCTGAAACCGAATCTAACTCAGACTCAGATTCAGAAGAAGAAGATAGAGATCAAACTAAGCTGGTCCGGCTCGCTCGAAGCTACTACAAGGAGCTGAAGAACCGAACCAACAAACGAAAAACCGGCCGAAGAAAGGACGAACCAACTGAACCAGCAAACAAGCCCAATGTGACCTGCTACGAGTGCAAGAAAAAGGGCCACTACAAGTCAGAGTGCCCTAACCTAAAGGAGACTAAAAAGCCGAGAAGAAAGAAGGCACTGCAAGCACCTGTTACGAGTCTTCCTCAGAAGAAGAAGAAGAGGCACCCCAGTCCAACCTCCTAGCTCTGACCGCCTCAGATAAAGTCGAGACAGAATCAGAATCAGAACAAGAGGACGGCGAGCTGACCTTCACAGAAGACGAAGAAATTAAGGTAACTGGTTTTAATAGATTACAGTTAACCGAATTGATTTCTTTTCTTTCTCGAGATTTGGCAAAAGCCAAACTCCGGGTCGAAACCCTCCGACAGGAAGTAAAACTCCTGAAAGAGGGAGCTGACTCTAAACCCTTAACCGAGAAGGTTCAGGAAGGAACTCCTACTCAAGTTGAAAAACTTGAAAAGGAGAACTCCTCCCTGAAAACTCAGGTTAAGGATTTTAGAACAGCTTTAGAACGATTTACATCTGGTTCCAAGGGTCTTGACATGATCCTTGGAAAACAGAAATCAGTTCTAAATCGATCCGGACTTGGCTACCGAACCAATCCCGACAAAGATCATATTTGACTGTACTGAATCAGTCCAGAGGAAAAATTCAGGCATGGGTACCTAAACTGTGCCTGAACCAACCTACTGGATCAAATCAGTATTGGATCCCCAAGGACAAGATTCACATCTTGCCTAACCATCACCGTGGCTTTAGTCCAGGGGGAGCCAAACTGAAAACTATTTTTATTATTAGATAAACTTGTTATTCTTGATTTAAATTGCTTGATTGATTGGTTATTTAATTTCTGCAATATACCATGCTTAGACTTAGGCTAGCTTAAGGACTAAATAAACTTAGCTGAAATTTGACAACATAGTATTGGGTAGAGGTGAGATGATAGTACGTTAGGGAAACCAATTCTAATAAGATCAAGTTCACTTGGTCTCTTTAGACTGGTGAAACTAGCCGAAGCTACCGATCTAAAACTCAAACTAGTTAGACCAGAAATTTTTCAAATAATAATTTTGAAAATGAAATTTCATTAAAAGGCTTTGTCAAGGAAAGGGTGGATGATCCCATAAGGCTATGGCCAAAGAAGGCCTAGTGCCTCGCCAAGACCTGGAAGCCAATTTCTGAAATTCAAATTCAAATTATTTTTGTCAAATTCGAATCTAACACAAAAATTCAGTTATTTGTAGATGTAAACTTCTTTTAAAATTAATTAAATTTTCAAAATTAATCAAAATTTTTTCAAAATAGTTTTTTTTTCAATCAAAACCTGTCTCACGAAACCTATAAGGTTAACGTGATTGAAAATCCTAGATTTGGGTGAGATAGACTAGGCAGTGAAACTCAATTCAAGCTATTCCTGATTCTAATTGGATCCAAATCAAGAAGATTCTTTATGCGTAGGAACATAAAGATTTGGACCAATGGATGTTGGATGCGGTTGCTCTAGACACATGACTGGAGATAAATTGAAGTTCACCAAGCTCAAACTCAAAAACCTAGGCTCAGTGGCTTTTGGCAATAATGCCACACTCAAGGTAATTGGGTCAGGTAACATTGAGCTTAAATCTGATTTCATTATTAAGAAAGTTCTATTGGTTGAAACTTTAATTTTAACTTGCTTAGNGGAAATTTAATTATAACAACTAACTTTAAATTGGACGGCTCCCCGAGGCTCAATCCAAAATAAAGAATTTTGTAAATAATTTAATTTCCAATTATAAATTTAAATGCCAATTAATATTTCCATAATTTGTCTAGACTTTCTTGAAAGAAAGTGCCCAAAATTACGAGCTTTTCATAAATGGAAAGTTTTCAAAAATAAAAGGTTTTTAGAATAATTGTAAGTTTCTGGTACAAAGAAAACTTACGTTTTTCCAAAATTGGAAATTTCCAAAATTGGAAAGTTTTCACAATTATCATAAAATTTCAGAAACAGAGATATTTCAAAAGTTTGCGAAATTTCATGAGGATTTCCAACCTTTGAAATTCCTAAATCGAAAATTTACCATAATTGGAAAGTTTCCATAATTGAAAAATTTTTCAAAATTGAGATCATGATAAAGCTTTCCGCAAAACAATTATATGATTATGTCGAACACAAACCTCGACTCTGATACCACTGTTGGGACCGAGTGCATGTTGACATGGATGCGGTTTCGTTATTTCAAAATTAATTACGTGCAGCGGAAGGTTTAGCATAAATAATTTCTCTAAATCATTTAACCACATACCTAAGCATGCAATTTTATCTTGTGTAGACATGATCATATATTTGAAATTTTGTAGAAACATAAACTAATTTACATATTATCTCGCGTAACTCAAAGGAAGGGACGAGATCCAACCGTAAGCGTCCCTTGGAAGCTTCGCCTCTATTCGCGTCCACGCCGGGTATCTTCGGGATGACTTCGCAAAGCCACGAGTTTCGTGTTCTCGAGAACTACTAGATTCTCTGAGAACGCGATGAGAAAAACCAAGAGAGAAGTTGGAAGACTAACCACAAAAGGATGGCCGGCTGATGCTCCTTCTTGGGGCTGGTTGGCGCACGGCAAGAAGGGGAGAAGAGAAGGAGAGAAAGAGAGGGAGAGAGCCTATGCCTTCATCTCTACGATTATCACCCAAGCCTTGCCTTGGGTCCTTTATATAGTGGCCTCTCAACCATCAAGCCTCTCAAATATGGAATAACTTATTCCATCATGTCAAGTTTGATTTTATATCATGGTTAAAATCATATTTTAATTCATGATAAAAATCAATCAAGTCTCTTCTATCTTATGGAATAAATTTTCTTATCATGGTAAATCAATCCATGATTAATTTTATAAAATAAACCAATCTGTGGTTCATTTTAATTTCCATGAAAAATAAACCAAACCTTGGTTTATTATATATAAAAATTTATATCATCCATAATTTTATAAAACAAACCACACTTGGTTTATTTTATAAATTGAACCAAAAACTTGGTTCTCTCTCTTTGTTGTGGCCGGCCAAGCAAAGAGGATGGAGGCCCTCTTTGGCCGGCACATCCAAGCCACGTCCCAATAAATTAAACTTATTTAATTCATCTATTAAGTCTTCAAAAGACTTAGCCATTTTACGCTTCCGATGCGTCTTTGAAAAAATTCAGATTCGACTTATCGTTTGGCTCAACCAAACCTAATCTCTCTTGATTGAAAATTCTAATTTTCAACTCGTTTTAAATTCCTCGGATTACTCGTATTGCGTGTGACTAAATAGGCTTTCGATTTATGTTGGCCGTCTATAATTAATCAATTAATTATAGAACGATCATGAGTGGCACCTAGTAGTACATCATGATCCCCAATTAATCGAAAAATCAACGGTTGACCTCAGAAACAATTCTGACACCCTTCAGCAGCTATAATGAATCGTGCCCCATTCCCTTCACCATCTTATACCCACTTGGTTCAGGACATGGTCTATGTGTGTCAGTCCCCACTAGGCTGACTACGTCACACCTAGCCCAAGTAACGTTTTCTCATTCTACGGATTCTAATTACTCTCATGTATTTAAGAGATTCATACTCTGAACATGTCATGCTCTGGCCAAAGGCTTCGAGTAACAATCCGACGATAAGCTCAGGTATACATCTCCTCGCAAGGAGTGGTGAATCCTTTGTAGGCTGTTCAAACATCTTCGGGCACTTCGGCTTATACCCAATCATCCTGGGTCCACACCTCCTTGGAGACGCTTGCTTAAGATGTCAAAGTATAAGTCTCCATGACCAAGATGACTTGAACACGCAAGTCAAAGGAACATCGCACTTAAGCTGCAGTAAGAACTTCACTGACATATCTATATGTAGACTACCATATGAAGTTTTACAGCCAGTCACTCCAATGAACTAGTTCCCTTAACTAGCATTCATGTTTATCTCCGGACATCTCAATATCACCAGCCAGTGAGAATCAGCTGATTAGAGAATAACCCATGCTAGTCTCAATAGAATTGATAGTGTCCGTATTTATCAATTCATCGACTAGGGACAATTTCAATACTTCACAATTACACATGTAGAGATAATCAGTAGTTGTGAATTCATCACAAATTCTCTCATGCTGTGAATTGTATTGCGGACATTCAGTAAATGAGTTTAAGATCTCAATCAAATATACAAACATGTATACTCAAATAGTGAATATTCATTTATTAAAATAAATGATTACAATCATAAGGCGATTGCCTTAGGACACTTCTCTCATATCACTAATAGCTAAGGCTCAGAGCTCAAGGGGGAACTCTAGGAGCCTTTGGGGTCCATGGTAAATGGATCTCAAAAGTTTCTTTCCTAGGAAATTAGGTGAAATGTGTCAAAAGGGATTGGAAGGCTTGGGTAAGTCTTAACCCTAGGTTTTGGCACATTAAAAGGGATTTTAGGGAGAAAAGAATGAAAATAAGGTTATAATTGACAAAATTAAGTTTTAATGGGAAAATATCATGTAATTCACTGATAGAAATGAATTGTGACCAGGTATAAGAAGAAAACAGTGAGGAGAAATCACAATTGAGACTTTTGGGATAAGTTTCAATGATACACTTTAGGATAAGTTGAGTTTCGTGCCAATCTTGGGATCCGGAGTACATTTGTTTGGAAACGTATTTTTCCCAAGTAGGCATTGGCCCCACAAATCTCCCCACAAAATTTTTGATTTTTCGGAGATTTGTAGAATAATTTAGGCATTACTGAAATTGGGCTGAAAAACCTGAAAATCAGGTATCAGTTGACTGCCTCAGGGGCAGTCGATTGGTCTCAAGCTCAGAAACTCTCTTTGAGTTTTGGTAGTCGACTGCCATTTGGGTAATCGACTGGTCCATGAGAATTTGCAAAAAGGGGAGTTTGGGTAGTGAGAAATTGCAAAATTGGATTATGGGATATGGTTTGGATTTAAAATTCATGTTTATAATGTCATATTCCTTGAATGAAGTGTTATCCCATTATTTGATAAGGCTTTGTTGATATTATGGATAATTCAAGGAAGATTGATAAGAGATAAGAAGGAAATTTCTTTGTATATTTGAGGATATTGAAAAGAAAGAGTTAAGGATAATTTCTTGTGTAAATTGATGATGGTTAGAATTGACAAACACAAGGAATCATCAATTGAGGTCAAAATGATACAAAATGCCAATTCCTTAAGGAAATTAGAGGATTATACCAAAGTCAAACACATTTGATAATCTTAATCAAATCATATTTTTCTAGGATAGGGTATATTCTAGCAAATGTGCTTACAAACCTCTTAGATTGTTTAAGTTTTTATAGAGTTCTTTTTGGCACTAAGGGAAAGGTTGCTTGGGGCAATCCTTTGGTAGTGTCAAAGGGGAAAGATTGTTAGGTTGGGTAGAACCTAACTTGTGTTTATGGTGTCAAGTTGGGTAGAACTTGACCTTGGTAAAATGAAAATTAGGAGAAGGCATAGGTAAGGGGGAGGTTGCCTCCCTGTTTGCCTTGATTTTCATAAGAAAACATTTTGGGTTTTGTGTCCAACTTGGGAACGGTGATAGATACATTATGAAATGTATTTTCCCAAGTAGGTATGGGTACCACAAAGTTTCCCGAAATTTGAGAAAATTTGGAGATTTGTGGAATTTCTGGCGCAATTTGAAATTGGCCAGAAAATTGATAAATCAGAGTATCAGTCGACTGACAACAGGGCAGTTGACTGCCTAGGGCTGATTTGTGTATCAGCATTGGTTTTGAGTCCAAATGATAAGAAACAAGTGAATGGAGGTTTAGTACATGTTGTTTATAATCATTAGGGATTAAAAGAACCGATAATTGGGATATTATCAATGTCTTTTTGATGTTAGGCAAAGGAGGAGAAGTGTTGGGTTTAAGTTTGGAAACCAAGCACACCTTTGCTAGAAACCCTAGGTTTAGGGGGAGCTATGATTAAGGGGGAGTATGATTGCTCGGAGCATGATTACTCCATTCTTGGCGTAAGGGGAACCTTGGAGAGGCTCATAAAAAGCCTTTGTAAGTCCAATGTAGGAGAAGCTTGGGAGAACCTTTAAAAAGCCCGTTTTGGTGAAAAAAATTCTAACTTGGAGGGTTAGGTGTGAAAAATTCCTAACTTAGAGTGTTAGGTGTGGAATGCCTTGGGATAGGATCCTGTTGTGAAAAATTCCTAACTTGGAGGGTTAGGTGTGGGATGTCTTGGGATCCATTTTTGCATTACATATGTATTATGTTGCTATCTGACTACTATCTTGTTTCCCTAACTTAAACGTATTGCCAAACATCAAAAAGGGGGAGATTGTTGAGGCAATCTGTGGTCCGAAGTGACCAAGTGTTTCGATGTTTGGGCAAAGGGTTTAAGTTAGGTTTACCCTTGTGTTCTTATCTGTGTATGTTGAGTGTGCAGGTTGTACAGGTACACATATTGACTTGACTAGACGGCCTCGGTACGGTGAAGGGTGGCATAGAGACAAGCTGGAGGCTTGTGCGCACTCGAGGGACCTTGATGGAGCAGGGACGATGAGCTGATGGGCGCGGACATCGAGGCATGCGTGAAGGATGGCATGGAGGTAAGCTGGAGGCTTGCGTGCATCCGAGGGACGGGAGCCGAAGATGAAGAGGGCGCGAAGGCGATAGTCGAGGCTGCGGATGAGGAGTCAGTTGAGTCGTGAGGGTACGAGTGCTGTATGATTGTACTCGGGAAATCCTAGGGTTTGAATGCAGAATGAAATGTACTCAGGAAGGGTAACCTTAGGTGTATGAGTAGACCAGTCGACTGGCTTGGGGGCAGTCGACTGATGAAACTCACAGAAGGGTCTCAGCCCCGACTGGTAGGTGGCTGGTGAGTTGGCTGAGAATTCGAACGATGGGGTGCAACGGTCGAATTTCAGTGGCACCAGTCCACTGCCCTGGGGGCAGTCGACTGGTAGCGAGGGTTTCAGCCCGAGTCTTATTTAAAGAGGACTTCGTGGTGGCTGAGATTCTTGACGAAACTCGCTTGGATAAGTGAGTTAGTAGTCTCTTGTGCCCATATCTTGTTAAAGTATTTGTGGTGAGGTTTCTCCACCCACAAGGAGCGACGAGGGCTAGCCGGAGGTTATCCGGGGATTGATCCATCGACGGATTCTTGGATTAGTCACCCGTCCAGGGTGGATACCAAGTAAACCTGGTTTGTTAGAATTGTCTATTATTGTTTGTGTATTTTTATTTGTATTTTGCTGCGCTAAAAACTCTGTAGAGAAACGACCGAAAAAGTGCTATTCACCCCCCTCTAGCATGCCACAGTGATCCATCACTCCTCTCATCTTAATGCTAATAAAATCCAATGAATACCAAGCCTGTTGGTATTCCTTGAGACTCTTAATATTCTATTCATCTAATGAATAGAATGTCTCTTAGCCTTCCTCTTAAATAATAATTATTAAACCCTTTCATGAATATTATCCATAATTAAGTGGTTGAGTCTAATCTAGATGAGTCTAACTCAAATTAGACTCAATCCCATAATCTAATTGGATTCACTTGAGTCTAACTCAATTAATCCAATTCGAATCAAATCTTAGTCAAACCATGATCAATTAATCTCCGAAGCATCGTGTCCTTAGTGTGTGACCCAATAGGTTCTCGTAACGTTGGCAATGTGTCTAAACCACTTTAGACACATAAGCAATGAGCGGCATCTAGCAATGCATCATTGCTACCCAAGTAACAAGAAAAGTCAAGATCCGACTAAACCTCCGTGACTATGATAATATATAACCTTGTCCTTCTATCCTTGATATCTAGATTGACCAATGAAGCATAGACCGTGTCATCCTCAGTCAATCTTGTGTTTCTTGATCCCCGAGTAGACTCACTCAAACAAATGAGTTCAATATCTCATATTGACTCATTTGAGCATGGCCATGCGTTTTAGTAGTCCTACTCGATCAAGGGGCCCACAGATATCACTCCCGTTATATGGGAGGGATAGATCCCATCTACATCACTCACATCCCTCCGTATAATTCATTACATACCCAGTGATCGCCTTTATAGTCCACCCTGTTACGGGTGACGTTTGACGATACCAAAGTACATAACTCCTTATATAGGGAACCGTAGTGACTTCAGGTCTAAGGACTATTCATACTAATAGTCACATGAGAAAGTTTATGACACTCATATGACAATCTATGAAACTTTCTCATGACGGGTCAATTCAGTACACATTCTCCAATGTATACCCATGTGTTAACTTGATATCACATATCCATGACTTGTGAGCTCAAGTCATCAGTTGACCTACATGCTAGTTTCCATGCATTAATATTGCCCTTGAATATTAATACTTGACTAGTAATGGTTTTAGAGTAGTGTTCTCTACATCATCTCACTATTGATTCAACCAATCGATATGATGTAGATAAGAACCTACTATCCAAGGATATTATTATACTTAGTTATTTGGCACAAATACATAGTAAGTATAATAATCAATCATGTCTTTATTAATTATAGAATATGATACAAAATGTCCCTAGTCAATCATCACATAATTAGCTCTAGGGCTCCTACTAACAATCTCCCACTAGCACTAGTGTCAATCACTGTAATATCTAATACCCAGTGACCTAGTATGACCATCATGCTTCTTTTGTGCCAAAGTCTTAGTCAAAGGATCCGCGATGTTAGCATCTGTGGGTACTTTGCATATCCTCACATCTCCTCTATCGATGATCTCTCGAATGAGATGGAAGCGGCGTAGTATGTGTTTAGTCCGCTGATGTGACCGAGGTTCCTTAGCATGTGCAATATCCCCATTGTTGTCACAATAGAGGTCTATGGGGTCTACTATGCTAGGAACCACACCAAGTTCTGTAATGAACTTTCGGATCCAAACAACCTCTTTTGCTGCCTCAGATGCAGCAATATACTCGGCCTCTATTGTAGAATCTGCGACTGTGTCCTGCTTCGAACTCTTCCAGCTCACAGCGCCACCATTCAGGCAATACACATACCCTGACTGCGATCTAAAATCATCCCTGTCTGTTTGGAAGCTTGCGTCACTGTAACCCTTTACAGCTAGCTCCTCAGTGCCTCCTGTTGGACTTTGGATGGCTAGAGAGGGGGGGGGGGTGAATGTAGCCAGACACTTGAAGTTTCAGCGCTTTTGAAATTTCTGCGACTCAAAGGTTTAGTAGCACAGCGGAAGCAATAAAACAGAGTATGCAGTAAACTAAACCCTAAGTTAATCACAAGAACAAGAACGCTAACAAGAGGATTTACAAGGTTCGGGGATAACTTGCCCCTACTCCTTGGCGTGCCCGTAAGGTGGGCGATCCCTTGATCGTCGGCAGATCAAGCCCCGAAAAAATCCGGATAGTAAGCAACCTCCTTCTCGGTGGAGTAACCTCTCCACAGCGTTTCAACAAAGATAGAGTTTTAAGCACAATGAAACACAAGAAAGATCTTACTTAGCACTTAGAACAGGCAAGAACACAAGCAGAACTTCTCCCGAGCTCCACCCAGCGACGATCTCACGCAAGAACTCCCTTCTTCGTGTCTTCTCGCTGATGGACTCACCAAGCCTCTTGTTTCTTCCTCCAAGTGCTCAAGTAAAAGATGGTTGCTTCAAAGATTGCAGTTGCTTGCTCAAGAACGATGGAACAGCAGAGAACACAAGCACGCAGCAAGAAGTCACAGCAAGCTCAACCAGCAGAAGTCTCTCTTGCACTTCTCCACCACGCTGCTTATGTCTTCTCCACAAGCGCCAGGTCACCACCTCACTGCAGCCTCCAGCTGCTCTCCTGCAACAACCAGCCACCACTGAGCTCTTCTGGACTCCCTGAGCTTCCCTCAGACCAGCCCCAGTCAGCAGCTCCAGCCAGAGCCAGCGTCCGTTGCAACCTGAGATGGAAAACGGACAAACCTGCTCCAAGGAAAGGCCTCCATTGACTCTCCTTGAGTGTTTGAATCCATCCCTGTCACCTGCAGCTTAATTAGACCATTAGCACAGCATATCACATAGAGAATCAAAGATCAGATATTAAGCACAGAGAAATCAGACCTGTTCAGACGTGATCAGAGCGTCTGATAGTGCAATTTGAATTAAAGTGATCGGTCACCGGACCGATCCACCACTTTGCTGGGATTCCCAGATTTCACGGCGACACAGGCCTGATCGGTCACCAGACCGATCAGGCTGTGACCTGATCGGTCACCAGACCAATCAGGTAGCTCCCTGACCGATCAGGCTCCATCCTGATCGGTCACCCCAGTGAGAGAACTTTAATCGTGGACATCAGATCCTAGGTCTTGGATCGGTCACCGGACCGTTCAGGAGCTGATCAGCGGGGGAACTCAACTCACTGTGTGCTCCCTGATCGGTCACCAGACTGATCAGGAGCAAAGCAGTGAGGAAGCTGCCTGCTCCCTGATCGGTCACCGGACCGATCAGGAGCCAAGCAATGAGGCAACTGCCTGCTCCCTGATCGGTCACTGGACCGATCAAGAGCCGGGCAGTAGGTTCCCAAACTCACTGTGTGCTCCCTGATCGGCCACCAGACCGATCAGTCATCGCTGGATCGGTCACCAGACCGATCCACGAAGGAGCAGCGTGCCAACTTCCCTGATCGGTCACCAGACCGATCCAGGGACTCCAACCTAGCCCTCCAAGCTAGGACTTTTCCACCTAACCCTCCAAGTTGGGACTTTTCACCTAACCCTCCAAGTTAGGACTTTTCACCTAGCCCTCCAAGCTAGGACTTTTTACCCAACCCTCCAAGTTAGGATTTTTCCAACTTAGCCCTCCAAGCTAGGACTTTTCACCTAACCCTCCAAGTTGGGACTTTTCACCTAACCCTCCAAGTTAGGACTTTTCACCTAGCCCTCCAAGCTAGGACTTTTCACCCAACCTTCCAAGTTAGGACTTTTCACACACCTAGCCCTCCAAGCTAGGATTTTCCACACCTAACCCTCCAGGTTAGGATTTTCCAACACCTAGCCCTCCAAGCTAGGATTTTGCATACCATGCCTAATCCCCGATCAGGACTTAATCATAATCATAATCATCAACCTAAAATAAAATCAGTGTCAACACCAAAACAATAATCAGGGTCAGACTGCATCAACAATCTCCCCCTTTTTGTTGTTTGACAACCCGATTTTAAGTTTAGGGATTCAAAATTAATTTTCGCCAATTTCAGAATCATAGGGGAATCAGGATCCTCCCCCTACAAACATGATCATCCTAAACTTAACCAACCACACTCTCCCCCTTTGTCGAACATCGAAAAGGGTCTAGAGGGGCTGTTAAGTTTAATCATACTCCCCCTCAACCCTAGGAGTATCCCAAAACAACAAAAGATGTGATAATTTTGAGGGCATATGAAAACATATGACAAGGATAAGACATGACAAAACAAGCATATGTATCATATGAACATGGCATCATAAGCATAATCACATAAGGAGGCAAACATAAAGATAGCAATTTTATAACAATCATATCAACCAACAATAACCATGGCAAAGCATAACCATAGCAATCATGTGAATAAGCAGATAAGTCAACCATCAAAACATGTTAAGACAAATACAAAAGACATGCAAAATATCAGATGCATCATACCGCATCAGAGTCAAGATAAGTGTGGCTCAAGGCCATAAAAGTCAAGTCATGAGGCATACAGCCCGAAAGTCATACAATCCAACAGTCAGATAGTCAAATCACAAACAGATGTAGAGTATATCAATTGTCAGCGGGGGGGGGGGGGTCGGCGTCCTGCATGGGGTCATCCATCGTGTCATCATCGTTAGGAGCAAAAGACCCTGGTGCAGTACTTGCAGAGGGCGCACCTCAAGGGAATGTGTGCTGGCACCACTCATCATACCACGTCTGCTGCAGCGTACAAACCCCGGAGACATCAGACTCCACCGCTGTCAATCTGCGGTCGAAAGATCGGAACTCCGAACGGATCTCCTCTCGATAGAACTCTCATATGTGAAGATCATGTTGGATCATCTGATCCAGCTCGGAAATCTGCAATCGTAGATCCGGGTCTGGCTCATAGTTGTAATCAGCAGCAGTAGCGGCGGGAGCCTCCTGAGGTGCAGTAGCATCTGCTGGTACCTGAAAGTGTGGACCTCCCCCAGGTAGCTCGCCGAGACCCCTCCCGTCCTTCCAAACCAAAGTCCCATCTCGATCCCGTATGATGATGCCGGACTTGGCAAATACCCGCCGGCCAAGCCGACAATCCTATCCGACCATGGGCACTGTCCTGCCCTTGGTGACATCAACACCTACTGACAAAAGCCAGTCAGTGATGACATGACCAAATGACATATAAACTGTGCGCCGGCTCGGCTCTCGATAGGATAAGATGGACTGAAGAATGCTCTCCATGATATCAAAGTCCATGCGGCGGTACATGCCATAGAGCATCAAGTAATGATAGGGTCGGATCTTGGCTAAGGGCTTGGAAGTGATCGGTAGGATACAATTTGTAATGATCTTGAAGAGTACATAATCGGTAGGAGAGAGACGAAGTGCTGCAAAGGTCGGAAAATCAGGACCCAACTCATCATGCCCTGCTGGGCGGGGATGGCCAAAGAAATGCTGATATATAGAGTCGGGGGTGACGTCCGCAAAAGGAGCCAACAAAGGGTCAGGGAGCTCAGGATAGATAGAATATAAGTTAGGCGATCGTCGACCGCCTAGATACTCCGCTAAGATCTCATAAGAGAAATCGAGATTTCTCTTTGCTACGCGGGTGGTGAATTCGAAGCCTCCTTGAGGCCCTTGTTGAAGATTGTTGTAAAACTCCGAGACAAGATCATAGTTTATCGTCCGCTCCAAGGAGAGGAGAAAGCCAAGGTTGTAGAAAGTGACTATCTCCATGATGGAGAGGCAGTGCTCGGATAGAAAGGGAACATCAATTGATCGGCAGGAGAGTAACTTGAAGGTGCGGGATTGAAAAGCCTGTTCACTGACAGCATTTGGGAACCATGAACTTGAGGAAGGCTGAGGCCTTCGGGAGGGCGTGGATGAAGAAGGGGCTTTGCCCTTGGAGCTACCCTCCACTGGGTCTTTCCCCTTGGATGATTTTCTAAAGGATTTAAAAAATTGATCATAGAAGTGAACATAGGTTTAATCAAAGACCCAGGATTTGATCACAGGAAGAATAATCAAGTGAACACATAAGTATGATCAAGAATACAGGATTTGATTTAATCAGTGGGGTCAGATACAGTCACGACACCACGCTGATACAAATCAAAGGATCACAAAGGTAAGAGTTGATCAAAAATCAAATAACATAGAGATGTGATAAAGTTTAGGTCATGGCATAAGCAGGGTCACGGCAAACACCACAAGATAAAAACCTTGATTAGCACAAACACATGATTGATGAAGTAATCTGTAAGATAAAACGAAACACAAACTTACTTAGGTGCCATTGATGTTGATTGACTTCGGAAACTTGCTCACAAGAAGAAAACCGCAGAAGCTTGACAGGAAGGTACGCGCAGGAAGGAGGAAAAACGCAGGAAGAGAACTCACGCACAACAAGTCGCACGTGCACTAGGAGGAGAGACACTCACGAGGAAGGTCGCACGGGCACGGTGGGAGTGTTTCAGCGCTAGGGTTTGGGAAGAAAGGGTTTTTGTGAAGTTATTAGGTTGGTGGATAGGTCCACCAACCGAAATTTAATGTGATCGAACGGATCACCGTTCGATCTGGGAGCGCCCTGACCGATCAGGTTCAGGCTTGATCGGACTGGCCTGGTCCTGATCAGTCGGATGACCGATCAGGTAGGCTCCTAATCGATCGGCTAATCGATCAGGAAGCGATCAGTAGGATTCGGAGAGTGTTCTGTGAGCCCCTTGATCGGTCTGTGGACCGATCACCACGGGGTGCTAGATCGGTCTGAGGACCGATCCAGGCCAGCACAGAATGTTCAGCCAAAATTTCACAAAGTCTCTGTGGCCTCTCTGATCGGTCTATGGACCGATCACCACAGGAGGGAGCCAGATCGGTCTGGGGACCGATCAGCCCTACTCCTGATCGGTCCAGTGACCAATCAGGGTTCCTGATATTCCCTGATACGAACTGAAGCTTTCAGTTTCAGACTTCTCTTCGATTTCTGATAAGTTCTGATGAAGAATATCGATCTTGGAAGTGATCCCTTGACTATAATTGATCCCTAAACAAGGATCAAAGGTCGTTATGGTTTTGGCAAATCACTTTGCTCCACCTAAGTGGAGTCAAACTCAATCAACAATCATTCAAACAAGTTTGTACAAAATTCAAGTCTCCAATCAAGTTTCCTTGATTGGAAGACCCCAAGTATGATCATGGAACCTAATGTTGATGCAGTCTGACCCTGATTGTTGTTTTGGTGTTGACAACAATTTTAGTTTAGGTTGATGATTATGATTAAGTCCTGATCGAGGATTAGGCATGATATGGAGAATCCTAGTCTGGAGGGCTAGGTGTTGGAAAAATCCTAACCTGGAGGGTTAGGTGTGAAAAATCCTAGCTTGGAGGGCTAGGTGTTGGAAAAGTCCTAATTCGGAAGGGTTGGGTGAAAAGTCCTAGCTTGGAGGGCTAGGTGAAAAGTCCTAACTTGGAGGGTTAGGTGCAAATTCCCATCCTGGAGAATTAGGTGAAAAGTCCTGGCTTGGAGGGTCAGGTGCCTAGCTTGGAGGGCTAGGTTGGATGAAGTTCTAACTTGGAAGGGTTTGGTGAAAAGTCCTAGCTTGGAGGGCTAGGTGAAAAGTCCTAGCTTGGAGGGCTAGGTGAAAAGTCCTAACTTGGAGGGTTAGGTGCAAATTCCCAACTTGGAGAGTTAGATGGAAAAATCCTTAGCTTGGAGGGGTAGGGTGGATGGAAACTTAGCTTGGAGGGCTAAGTTTGAGTCCATGGATCGGTCTGGTGACCGATTAGGGAATCTGGCATGCTGCTCCATCATGGATCGGTCATGTGACCGATCCAGCAATGACTGATCGGTCTGGTGACCGATCAGGGAGCACACAGTGAGGTTGGGAACCTACTGTACTGCTCCTGATCGATCTGGTGACCGATCAGGGAGTGCGTGTTTCACCCACTGCTTGGCTCCTGATCGGTCTGGTGACCGATCAGGGAGCAAACAGTGAGGTTAAGTTCCCCTGCTGATCTGCACCTGATCGGTCTGGTGACCGATCAAGATCACTGTGCAGATCGTTCTGGAGAACGATCCAGCTTCGCGGGTTTCTCACTAAGATCGATCAGGACGGTGCCTGATCGGTCTGGTGATGATCTGATCGGACTGGAGACCGATCAGGAGAACCCCTAATCGGTCAGTTGACCGATCAGAAGGCTTAGGCTGGGAAACTCAGAAATCGCCCGATGTAAGGGGTGGATCGGTCTGGTGATTGATCCACAACCTGGGATCGGTCTGGTGATCGATCCAGGAGAGTCCCAAAGAAATCGCGATTTCTAATCGAGCGTTGGGGATCAATCAGGACGGAGCCTGATCGGTCTGGACCCAGCCTGATCGGTCTGGTGACCGATCAGGAGTCGCTCTGATCGGTCAGGTGACCGATCACTTTAATTCAAATTGCACTGTCAGACACTCTGATCGCGTTTGACCATATCCGATTCGCTGCTGTTTGCCTCTGATATTTGATTTACTGTGTGATATACTACTCTAACAGTCTGATTAAGCTGCAGGTGACAGGGGAGGATTCAAACACTCAAGGAGAAGTCAATGGAGGGTTTCCTTGGAGCAGGTTTATCCGTTTCTCATCTCAGGTTGCAACGGCTGGAGCTACAGGACTGAAGTCGCTGATTGAAGCTTAGCTGAGGGAGCTCAGGAAGTTCAGTAAGGGTTCAGTGGTAGCTGGCGTTGGCAGTGAGGCAGCTGGAGGATGCTGGAGATGAGGCCACTTGATGCTTAGTGGAGAAACAAAAGGGACGGAAGATAGCTTCAGTGAAGTAGAGTTCTACAGCTTGTGTTTTGAGTTCTTGCCGCACTTGTGTTCTCCACATCAAGCTTGCACGTTCTGAAGTTTCATCCTCTTGAGCAAGCTGCTGAAAACTTGAAGCAACCTTCCCTTACTTGAGCGCTTGAAGGAGAGAACAAGGAGCTGGGAGTCCGACAGCGAGAAGACACGAGGAAGGGTTTCTTGCGTGAGATCGCCGCTGAGTGGAGCTCAGGAAAGCTTGCTGTGTTCTTGTCCTTGCTAAGTGTTTGAGTAAGATCATTCTTGTTGTTTCTTTGTGATTAAACTTAAATCCATGATTGAAACGCTGTGGAGAGGTTTCTCCACCGAGAAGGAGGTTGTTTCTTATCCGGTGATAACCGGGGCTTGATCTGTCGATGATCAAGGGATCGCCCACCTTAAGGGCACGCCAAGGAGTAGGGGCAAGTTATCCCCGAACCTTGTAAATTCTCCTTGTTAGCGATCTTGCTAATCTTGCTAGTTAGTTTTCTGTTTTAGTTTCTACACATTCTGTTTTTCATACTTCCGCTGTGCTACTAACAACTCCAAGTGCAGAAACTCGCTAAGTTCTTGAAGCAAAAGTGATTGGCTATATTCACCCCCCCTCTCTAGCCATCCCGTTTCCAACAAGTAGTATCAATGCTTGGGGCTCTGTACACAGCTTAACATGTAATGCCCGCTTTTTTTTTTCCTAAGCGGCGTTACGTTAACATGCTTAGGGCATGTAGACATCATAAGGCAGCGGAATAACTTAACTTATACATGCCCTGTTACCATTCTTAACTTATTGACATGGGAACCTTAGCATATTAACTTTGAACTTAAGCATCCTATCATGTCTCACATAACATCATATCATAAGGTTCCATAAGTCATTATTCAAACACATAAGTAAACATATAGTTCCTGGGCCAAGTCACTACGTCACACATGCGTTTTTGCCCTCCTGCTGCTTCCTTCATTATCCCCTTGAATGATCTGCGGTATAAGGAAATAAGACTATAAGCACACAGGCTTAGTAAGACTCTTTCCTACTCACAAAACCATCCATCATTCATCATCTCATAATGAGCACATAAAACATTAACATACTTGGTGCTCTACTTAGAACATAACATCTTGCATCACTTATCGTATACATAGCATGACATGAACATAAACATAGTAACATTCTAAGCATGGCATGATACATGGCATAAACATAAACATCATAGACATTCTAAGCATGGCATAATTCATTCATTCTCATGGCACAATTCATAAACATAGTGAACATTCTAAGCATGGCATAATTCATGGCATATCGTAAACATAGTGACCATTCTAAGCATGACATAATTCATGGCATGAATCATAAACATAGTGAACATTCTAAGCATGGCATAATTCATGGCATATCGTAAACATAGTGAACATTCTAAGCATGGCATAATTCATGGCATAAATCATAAACATAGTGAACATTCTAAGCATGGCATAATTCATTCATTCTCATGCATACTTCTTAATCATGAAACGTAAGCATAAAATCTTATCAACATAGCATTATGCATAACATGAATGGATGCATGAGTGGAATGCATATACATAAGGATGCTTAACTTTTAAAACATACTTTTCATTGCTTAAACATAATCATCATAACATCATTTGGGGTCCCCGGCTTGTACCACATACATACATCATTGCGCGCATCCCTAGCAAGTCCGAGGTCGCGAGCCCCAACCTACTAGGGTAAGGACAGTATAGTCGGTAGTCCCCGAACCGAGGCGTTCTTAAGGTGCCCATCCCTGTTGCACAGCTCCGGTAGTGCCAGAACCGTGGACAGCTACGGTAGTCCAAAACCGGGGCGTTCTTAAGGTGCCCATCCCTTGGACCCATACTTCGGTCCGGTACAAGCCCATACATAAAGTAAAATACTTTTCATGCTTCATCATTCATATGGCATTCATGGCATCTTTAACATAGCATAACTTGTTACGGCTCGGCCCGTCTACCGGCCCATTTACCGGTCCTCACGACCGTCGTACCGTCGACCATCGACCGTGCCGTCTTAGCATATTTATGCCTTAAAGACATAAGCATCATCTTTCATTCATCATCATTCATAGCATATTCATTCATTCATCATACTTAACATCATCATTATGCCTTAAAGGCATGAACCTTAACTTCATTCTTCACTTTCATTTTTTTAGACATGGCATCATTTTCATTCTTAACATGGTATCATTTTCATTCTTAAACATGGCATCATTTTCATTCTTAAACATAAACATAACATACTTAACATGACATCATTTTCATTCTTAAACATGACATCATCCTCATTCTTAAACATAAACATAACATACTTAACATGACATCATTCATATCATGAACCTAACATATCATAGCATCATTTTTATCGTGATCATAACCCTATCATTCTTATCATGGCATCATTCATATCCTGAACATATACTTATCATACTTATCATGGAAACACATAAACATATACTTGAAGTTAAAGGCTCAACCCTAACCCTTGGGCCCTTGAGGTTGGCCGAAACATATGGGGTCTCTAGGGTAATCCAAAAATTCCCAGAATTTATACTTAACCTCCACACATCATAAGGGAACATAAATTAACATTATCAAGATTTTTGGCTTAATTATAGACCTTTAAATCATGGTGACCGAAACCCTTAAACTTAGGGTTCTTAGTTTTGTTTCTTTCATGTTGGCCGAAACCCTAGGGTGTCCTAGGGTACTCCAAAAATTCCCAAAAATTATACTTAACCTCTACACATCATAAGAGAACATTAAATAACATTATCATGATTTTTATCATAATTATAGACCTGTAAATCATGGTGGTCAAAACCCTTAAACTTAGGGTTCTTAGTTTTGTTTCTTTCATGTTGGCCGAAACCCTAGGGTGTCCTAGGGTACTCCAAAAATTCCCAAAAATTATACTTAACCTCTACACATCATAAGGGAACATTAAATAACATTATCATAATTTTTATCATAATTATAGACCTGTAAATCATGGTGGCCGAAACCCTTAAACATGAGGGTTCTTAGTTTTGTTTCTTTCATGTTGGCCGAAACCCTAGGGTGTCCTAGGGTACTCCAAAAATTCCCAAAAATTATACTTAACCTCTACACATTATAAGGGAACATTAAATAACATTATCATGATTTTTAGCATAATTATAGACCTGTAAATCATGGTGGCCGAAACCCTTAAACATGAGGGTCTCGGTTTTCTTTCCTTTCAACATCCAATTCGAAAACCAACCACTATATATCATACTAAAAATCATAACAATCATAGGGAACTATTATACCACAGGTGAGGGAGTCTTACCTTGAGTTTCTTGATTTTTCAAACCTTGGAAGAAGAAGAAGATTGTAAAAGCTTTGGATCCTTGCCTCCTTGTCCTTGTATCCTTGGGAAAACTCTTAGATCTTGGAGATAAGACCTCTTGTGGAGCTTTTCCAAGGGAGAACCCCTCCTTGGGTATTCGGCTAGGATGAGGGAAGGGAGAGGTTTCGAAATGCAAGTGATGGGAAGAAGAGGTAACTCCCAAAACCCCCCTTTAATAGCTCATTAAGGAGGCAAATGAAGAGTCTCTCCATGACTCTTCATCTTCTTCTATGCCTTAACCAATATCCACTTCATTCCCTCCTAACAATACCTTGCTAGGTGAGTTGGTTAGTGCATACATGGTTGTACAAGAGGTCCAAGGTTCAATCCTTGGCTCATGCACCTTTATTTTTATTTTATTTTTATTTCATTTATTTTATTATTTTTATTTTTTTAAATTCTGAAAATCCCCCTAAAATCACCCATAATTATGCCAATATTCCTAAATAAAATTCTTTTATATTTATATTAATTTTTACCTAATTAATACCCATTTTTGGAGCCCATTTAAAGCTCATTGGTACTTAGTTTTCTCAATTTAAATGAGAAAACATGGATTTTCTAGGCCAAAGTTCTCCTTAATATTTCTAGGTCCCTTGGAAAATTATTTAGACATGCTTAATATTTTAAGAAAATATTAAGAGAATTTTCCGGGTCGTTACATAACATCCGAGAGTTTTCAACAAGATGGCGTTGAGAGAAGGCTTCTCCACCACCCGACCTCCATTCTTTGATGGCGCCGACTTTCAATATTGGAGATCAAAGATGGAATACTATTTGAAGATGGATATCTATACTTGCTTCGCGGTGAAGGAGGGATTCACCCCTCCTAAGGATGACGAAGGCAAAGAGCTTGAGTCGTGGAGGTGGACTGCTGAACAAACTCGGAAGAGTGAAGCCGACGCGAAGGCGGTTGTCACTCTACAATGTGGCATGAACAAAGACCAACTCATCAAGGTTGGTCCTTTCACAAGTGCAAAGGACTTGTGAAACAAACTCATTGAGCTCCATGAAGGCACCCGAGACTCTAGAATTGCAAAGAGGGACTTGTTCCTCAATCAACTTCAAAATCTCTCCATGAAGGAGAATGAGTCGGTAAGTGAGCTTCATAGCCAGTTCAAGGAAGTCCTCAATGGACTTCATTCAATTGATGAAAAGGTCGAGAATCGCGACCTTGTGAGGTATGTCTTGAAAGCATTTCCAAGGAATGCTTTGTGGTCATCCATGGTGGATGCCTACAAAGTATCCAAGGATCTATCCATTGTTAAGTTAGATGACTTATTTTGTGAGATGGAATTGCATGAAATGGCTAACAAAGGCCCCAAGGAGAAGGGGATTGCCTTAGTTGCAGGGGACCGAACCACCAAGAAGAAGAAGGAGAAGAAGAAGGAGAAGGAGGTATCCTCATCTTCATCCTCTTCCGAATCCGAGTCCGATTCCGAGGAAGATGGCAGCGGCTCTTCTTCCTCTGAGATGACGAACTTTGTGCGAAGAATGATGCGAAGGGATAGACGCTTCAAGGGTAGAGGTAACTCTAGTGAATCCAAACTTGATCAGACTAATGCCTCTTGCTTTGAGTGTGGTAGGAAAAGACATTTCAAGAATGAATGTCCAAAGCTCAAGAAGAAGGAGGAGAGGTCCAAAAAGAAAGAAGAAAAATCCAAGAAGAAGAAGAAGGCATTGAAGGCCACTTGGGATGAGTCATCCTCAAGCTCATCCTGTAACGCCCGCCTTTCTCCCACACCTCGTGGTGTGGCGAGATAGGCGTCGTTACGCTAAACATACATGTGCATAAAACATCTTAATGCAGCGGAAACCTCTTTTTTTTTTTTCTTAACATGCTTTTAACCATGCAACTAAACACATGAAACATCTATACCAGGCATCATATCATAACTTAACCATTCCATGACTTATTCATAATCATCATAAGCAGTATGTACCTATCCATAAACGTATCATCATAGGTCTTAAGTCACCCATCAGTCATAACCATAAAACGTAGCATAAAATTTAAGAAAACATTTTCACACCCAAGACATGCATTATGTGAGAACATAAGAATCTTTTGCCAAGTCACTGCTACACACACACATGCTTCTGCCTCTCCTGCAGCTTCCCTTAATAGCCTCTTGCTTGATCTGCGGTACGAGGAAAATACAACTATAAGCACATAGGCTTAGTAAAACCCTTTCCTACTCACTAAAACCATACATCACTTAAACATAAACATATCAAGTATCTGACATAGCGTAGCCTCGAACATAAACATAAGCATAGTCATGGCATAAGTCATAAGCATATGAACAACTAACATAGCATGATTCCTAACATCACCATAGATCTACAACCTACTTAGCATGGCATAAATCTTAACATACATGAGCATAAAACATTCATACATGACATGAAACATACTTATACTTGGCATAATTCCTAGTATACATGAACATAAGGCATACTTATCATAACATAATTCTTAGCATACATGAACATAAGGCATACTTATCATAACATAATTCTTAGCATACATGAACATAAGACATACTTATCATAACATAATTCTTAGCATACATGAACATAAGGCATACTTATCATAACATAATTCTTAGCATACATGAACATAAGACATACTTATACATGACATGAAATATGAGCATAAACACAAACATAAAATATACTTACCTTGGCGCGATGCATAACATGGATGTATGAATGAATCAAATGCATTTACTACATAAGGATGCTTAGTTTTAAAATCATACTTTTAAATGCTGAACATAAACATAACATCATTGGGGTCCCCGGCTTGTACCACATACATACATCATAGCGCGCATCCCTAAGTAAATACGAGGTAGCTAGCCTCGACCTACTAGGGTAAGGACAGCATAGTCGGTAGTCCTAGAACCGAGACATTCTTAAGGTGCCCATCCCTGTTGCACAGCTTCGGTAGTGCTAGAACCGTGGACAGCTTCGGTAGTCCAGAACCGGGGCGTTCTTAAGGTGCCCATCCCTTGGACCCTTACTTCGGTCCGGTACAAGCCTCATACATAAAAAAATAAACATGCATGCTTCATCATTCATACTTGTCATTCATACTTATCATTCATACTTATTTCATATCATCGTTATGCCTTCATCATTCATACTTATCATTCATACTTATCATTCATACTTAAGGCATAACCATCATCTTCATTACTACTTATCATTCTTTATTCATAACATAGGACATACATGCATAATCATGGTTCTAGTCATAACCTTATCCGGGTTCATCAAGCTTGCATGATCATGATACATAATAAACATACACCTCATACATGATACATTTCATCTAGCATACAAAATCCTAGTATTCATCATAAGACATGGATGATAAGCTACATATAAACCTAACACATACTACTAGGGTTCATAGCATTCATCATGAAACATGTATATATCTTCATAAATCATAAATCCATTATAAGCATTTACCAATATTCATGCATCATTATATTTATCATAACCTACTCCTACATCAATTACATGTATTCATGGCATGTGATCTAAATATTCATGATTAAACATAACATAACATCAACCATACAAAGTCATGTTATATGACACCTAAACTAGGATTTTAGTCACATGGAGGCCCTTACATCATGCTTCAAAATGTACTAGCATCATGGTAACTTATAACATGCATTCTTGAGACCCTAACCCAAACCAAACCCTAGGTTTTGGTCTTGGCCGAAAGTCCTAAAGGACCATGGGTCCATGGAAAATTTGCCTAGATCATGATTAACATCCCTTACTTACATATCATACCATAGAAAAATCATTTAAACCCTTGATTGGACTTAACCCCAAGCCCTAGGCCTAAGGCAAGGGTTGACTGAAACCCTAGAAGGGTAACAAGCCCATGAAAAAGTTCATTTAACACCATTTTTACCCATAAGGTATCATAAGAAACATATTAATCATGCTTAGAGAGGTTGAAGTTTTCCCCTAGCCCCTTGACTTTGATGTGGCCGAAACCCTAGAGGGTATCAAAAATTTCCCTAGATCATAATCTATGCCGTACATAACATCATGAAACATTTAAGAGCACAAAGGAAAATTTACATCATCCCTAAGCCCAAGCAATAGCCTTGGCCGAAACTTCCATAAGCCCTAACCATGGATTTTTCCAACATATCATGCCAACAAAACTTAGATCATGATAAATATCTTGAAAACCATCATACCACAGGTGAGGGGGTTTTACCTTGGGTTGTCTTTGATTTTTAGACCTTAAAAGAGAAGGAGAATGGGAATCCCTTTGCCACTTGAACCCTTCTTGCCCTTGTGACCTTGGAAGAGAACCTAGATCTTCCAAATAGAGTCCTTGGTGGAACTTTTCTTAAGGGGGAGAACACCTTGAGTTTTCGGCCAAAGCAAGGAGGAAGAAGAAATGAAGAGGAGAAGGGAAGTTGTAACTTCCTTTCTATATTTATATCACTTTTAAAAGGGGTAAATGAAGAGTCATGGTGTCTCTTCCCTTGATGACTCTTCATTTCCTACGCCTTAACTAATATCCACTTCATTCCCTCATAGCACTCCCTTGCTAGGTGAATTGGTTAGTGCATGCTTGGTTGTACAAGAGGTCCAAGGTTCAATCCTTGGTGCATGCACTAATTTTCTATTTTATTTTTAATTTATTTCTTATTATTTCAAAAATTTCTTGAAAATTCCCCCATAATTATGTTAATATTTCTCATTAAAATCCATCTATTTTTATATTAAATTCTACCTAAAATCCACCCATAATAATGGCACTAGAAAGCCCCTATAAGGCCCCTTAGTACTTAGTTTCTCAATTTAAATGAGAGAACCATGAGTTTCTAGGCTAAGGTTCGTACTAATATTTCTAGATCCTTCGGAAAATTATCTAGACATGCTTAATATTTTAAAGAAAATATTACGAGAATTTTCCGGGTCGTTACACATCCGATGAAGAGAAGGAGGAGAAGAGCACAAGGCATGTGGCACTCATGGCTCTTGGAGAGGAAAGCAGT